>CM075731.1:107649871-108036474 GCA_037974335.1 Prionace glauca
ATACAGAGTTTTGCTGGGTCCTAGTGCCCAATGGGTGTATACAGAGCATTGCTGGGTCCTAGTGCCCACTGGAGTCACTACAGGACATTGCTGGGTTAGAATCTTAGTTAGGCCGCACTTGGAATATAGTGTTCAATTCTGGTCACCACACTACCAGAAGGATGTGGAGGCTTTGGAGAGGGTACAGAAAAGATTTACCAGAATGTTGGAGAAACTTGGTTTGTTCTCACTGGAGTGACGGAGGTTGAGGGGAGACCTGATAGGAGTCTACAAGATTATGAGAGGCACGGACAGAGTGGATAGTCAGAAGCTTTTTCCCAGGGTGGAAGAGTCAATTACTCGGGGGCACAGGTTTAAGGTGCGAGGGGCAAGGTTTAAAGGAGATGTACGAGGCAGATTTTTTACACAGAGGGGGGTGGGTGCCTGGAACTTGTTGCTGGGGGAGGCAGTGGAAGCAGATACAGTAGTGAGTTTTAAGGGGCGTCTTGACAAATACATTAATCGGATGAGAATAGAGGGATACGGTCCCCGGAAGGGTCGGGGGTTTTAGTTCAGTCGGGCAGCACGGTCAGTGCAGGAAGGGCCTGTTGTTCCTGTGCTGGAATTTTCTTTGTTCTTTGTACTGCCCACTGACTACATCACAGAGCATTGCTGGATCCGAGTTAGTGCCCACTTGTGTAATTTTAAAATAGTTATGAATAACGATGTCACTAAGTTCACTAGGCTGATACCGGAGATGAGGGGGTTGGACTATGAAGAGAGACTAAATAGACTGAGTCTGTACTCGTTGGAGTTTAGAAGGATGAGGGGGGATCTTATAGAGACGTATAAGATAATGAAGGGGATGGATAGGGTAGAGGTAGAGAGATTCTTCCTGCTCAGAAAGGACAGCAGGACTGGAGGGCACAGCCTCAAGATAAGGGGGGGGGGGCGATTTAGATCAGAGTTGAGGAGGAAATTCTTCACTCAAAGGGTGGTGAATCTCTGGAATTCTCTGCCTGTTGAAGTGGTGGAGGCTACCTCGCTAAATATGTTTAAGACGCAGGTAGACAGGTTTTTGACAGTCAAGGGAATTAAGGGTTATGGGGAGAGGGCCGGAAAGTGGAACTGATCCACTTCAGATCAGCCATGATCTTACTGAATGGCGGGGCAGGCTCGAGGGGCTAGATGGCCTACTCCTGCTCCTATTTCTTATGTTCTTATGTCAGGACTTTGTGGGAAGGTATTAAATTGATAGATCTGACGAAGGTGATCAATGAGGATAGAGCAGTAGATGTTGCCTACATGGATTTTGGTAAGGTTTTCCACAATGCCCCTCAAGAACAAAGAACAGGGAACAGTTCGGCATAGGAACAGGCCCTTCGGCCCTCCAAGTGCCAATCATGATGCATACCTACCAGGCCTATCTAAAACCGTATGCACTTACTGAGTCCGTATGCTTCCACTCCCATCCTATTCATGTATAGAACATAGAACACTACAGCACAAACAGGCTCTTCAGCCCACAAGTTGCGCTGATCATATCCCTACCTACCAGTCTATCTATAACTCTCAATCCCATTAAATCATATATACTCAACCAGAAGTCTTTTAAACGACCCCAGCGAGTTCGCCTCCACCACCACCGACAGCAGCCGATTCCACTCACTCACCACCCTCTGAGTGAAAAACATACCCCTAACATCTCCTCTGTACTTGCTCCCCGCACCTTAAACCTGTGTCTTCTCATAGAGACCATTTCAACCCAGGGAAATAGCCTCTGAGAATCCACCCTATCTACACCTCTCAACATTTTATAAACCTCTATCAGGTCGCCTCTCAACCTTCGTCTCTCCAGGGAGAAGAGTCCCAGCTCCCTCAACCTATCTTCATAAGGCATGCCTCCCAATCCAGGCAACATCCTTGTAAATCTCCTCTGTACCCTCTCAATAGCTTCCACATCCTTCCTATAGTGAGGCAACCAGAACTGCGCACATTACTCCAAGTGGGGTCTGACAAGGGTCTTATAAAGTTGCAGCATTACCTCCTGACTCCTAACCTCAATCCCTCGATTAATGAAGGCCAGTACACCATACGCCTTCTTGACCACCTCCTCCACCTGCGAGGCCGATTTAAGAGTCCTGTGGACCCGGACCCCAAGATCCTTCTGCTCTTCAACGCTACTAAGACTCCTGCCCTTGATAGTGTACTCGTTCATCCCGTTGGTTCTGCCAAAATGGACCACTACACATTTATCCGTGTTGAAGTCCATCTGCCACTTCTCCGCCCAGTCTTGCATCCTATCTATGTCTCGCTGCAACTTCTGACATCCCTCCAGACCATCCACTGTATTTGACTAGTTGACCCTTAAATGCCGCTATCGTACCTGCTCCCACCCCCTCCCTGGGCAGCGGGTTCCAGATATTCACCACTCTCTGTGTAAAAAAGCCTGCCTCGCACATCTCCTCGAAACTTTTCCCCACGCACCTTAAACCTACGTCCCCTAGTACTTGACTTTTCCATTGTAGGAAAGAGCATCTGACAATCCACTCTGTCCATGTCACTCATAATTTTGTAAACCTCTATCAGGCCACCCCTCAACCATCGTCATTCACGTGAGAACAAACCAAGTTTATCCAGCCTCTCGACATGGCTAATATCCTCCAGACCAGGCATACCCTGGTAAACCTCTTCTGTACCCTCTCCAAAGCATCCACATCCTTCTGGTAATGTGGCAACCAGAATTGAACACTATATACATAAGAACATAAGAAATAGGAGCAGGAGTAGGCCATCTAGCCCTTCGAGCCTGCCCCGCCATTCAATAAGATCATGGCTGATCTGTCGTGGCTCAGTTCCACATTCCCGCTTTCTCCCCATAACCCTTAATTCCCTTGTCTGTCAAAAACCTTACTACCCATGTCTTAAATATATTTAGCAAGGCAGCCTCCACCACTTCAATGGGCAGAGAATTCCAGAGATTCACCACCCTTTGAGTGAAGAAGTTCCTCCTCAACTCCAATCTAAACTGCCATTCCAAATGAGGTTCTGCACAGCAGCAACATAACTTGCTAATTTTTATACTCATTGCCCTGACCGATGAAGGCAAGCATGCCATATGCCTTCTTGATTACCTTATCCACCTGCGTTGCCATTTTCAGCAATAGGTGGACACATATAACCAGATCTCTCTGGGTATAGTCAATATTCCTAAGGGTTCTACCATTTAGGCATAGTAGCACAGTGGTTAGCACTGCTGCTTCACAGCTCCAGGGTCCTGGGTTCAATTCCCGGCTCGGGTCACTGTCTGTGTGGAGTTTGCACATTCTCCTCGTGTCTGCATGGGTTTCCTCCGGGTGCTCCAGTTCCCTTCCACAGTCCAAAGATGTGCAGGTTAGGTTGATTGGCCATGCTAAAATTGCCCCATCGTGTCCTGAGATGTGTAGGTCAGAGGGATTAGTGGGTAAATGTGTAGGGATATGGGGGTAGAGCCTGGGTGGGATTGTGTTTGGTGCAGACTCGATGGGCTGAGTGGCCTCTTTCTGTACTGTAGGGTTTCAATGATTTACTGTATAATTCCTGCATGCATTGAACCTTCCAAAATGCATTATCTCACATTATCTAGATAAACTCCATCTGCCATTTCTCCACCTAAGTCTCCAACTGATCTATATCCTGCTCATGGTAGGGTCATCCAGAAGTTTAAAATGCATTGGATCCACGGTGACTTGGCTGCTTTGATTCAGAATCGGCAGAAGTCAGAGAGTAGTGTTGGAAGGGTGTGTTTCTGGCTGAAGGTCCATGACTAATGGAGTTCTATAGGGATCCGTACTGGGAACTCTGCTGTTTGTGGTATATATAAATATATAAATGATGAAAATGTAGATGGGTAGGTTAGAAGTTAGTGTAAAAGGTTGTCAGATAATACAGCAGGATATAGATCAGTTGCAGATATGGGTGGAGAAATGGCAGATGGAGTTTAATCCGGGCAAATGTGAGGTGCTGCACTTTGGGAGATCAAATGTTAAGGGTAAATATACAGTTAATGGCAGGAGGCTGAACAGCATTGATGTACAGGGAGATCTTGGGGTTTGAGTCCATAGCTCCCTGGAAGTGGCCACACAAGTGGATAGGATGCTAAAGAAGGTGTATGGCATGTTTATTACTATTGGTCTGGACATTGAATACAAGAGTCAGGATGTCATGTTGTACTTAATAAAACTTTGGTTAGGCTGCACTTAGAATATTGCATTCAATTCTGGTCACCACATTACAGGAAGAATGTGGAGGCTTTGGAGAGGGTGCAGAAGAGGTTTACCAGGATGCTGCCTGGATTAGAGGGTATGAGCTATAAGGAGACGCTGGACAAACTAGGATTGTTTTCCCTGGAGCGGTGGAGGCTGAGGGTGGTCCTGATAGAAGTCTACAAATTATGACAGGCAGAGATAGGGTTGATAGTCAGAATCTTTTTCCCAGAGTTGAAATGTCCAATACTAAGGGACATGCACTTAAAGTGAGAAGGGGAAAGTTCAAAGGAGAGGTGAGGGGCAAGTATTTTACACAGAGAATGGTAGGTGTCAGGGGTGGTGGTGCAGACAGACACAATAGGAGCATTTAAATCATTTAAGAGGCTTTAGATAAGCACATGAAGGAATAGAGGGATATGGACCAAGGGCAAACAGAGGGGATTAGTTTAATTTGGAGTCATGTTCGGCACAACATCGTGGGCTGAAGGGCCTGTTCCTGTGCTGTAATGGGCCGAAGGGCCTGTTCCTGTGCTGGACTGATCCATAGTTTCCCTACAGGACCGCTGGGTCCCAGTGCCCGCTGGTCCCAGTGCCCGCTGGGTTCTAGTGACCACTGAGTTCCCTACAGGGCACTGCTGGGTCTTAGTGTCCATTCTCTTCACTATAGAACATAACTGGGTCTTAGTGTCCATTCCCTTCACTATAGAACATCACTGGGTCTTAGTGCCCATCAATTTTATAAATGGCTCAACACTGGGTCCTAGTGCCCATCTGCTTCATTCCAGGGCAGCTTTGATTTCTAGTGCCCTCTAGGTTTAACTCTCTTGCAGTGTTGGGTTCACTTATCACTGGATTCCTGCCAGGGCAGCACTGGGCTCTTGTAGACACTGGATTTATTGTCAGGGCAGCATTGGGTCCTAGTGCCTACCTAACTATCCGTGGAATATATTTTGATTGCATTTGGTCTTTATTATGAGTTCAAACCACAATCTGACTTTATTCTGACATACCTCACTTATAAGAGATTATAGAATGTTTGTTCTTTCCTACCTTGGATAGTAAAGTTTATTTTTATTTGTTCAAAGCCCCATGAAATGTTATGGTTTAATCACCCAATAATTGTCTTCAATCTCAAATTTTCTGTACTTTAAAGAAAACATGATTGGTGGCTAAGCCGAACTCTCCAACAATCCTGGGGAGGGTCGGGTCAATGATCCTATAGTGGGGGCTCATCTGTGATTGTGAATCTACAAATAATCAGGAGCACTCGGACTTGCTGAGGTTAAGATTGATAAGATTTCTGAGCTGAATTTTACTATACTGATTGAGAAACAGAATAGATTTGTTAATTAGAGTCATAGTTTTAAACCCCTAAGCTAATCCCAATTGCCCACATTTGGCCCATATCCCTCTGTACCCATCTTACCCATGTAAATGCTTTTTAAAGGACAAAATTGTACTCACGTCTACTACTACCTCTGGCAGCTTGTTCCAGACACTCACCATCCTCTGTCTGCCTTCACACGATAGCGCAGAGTCGCTGAGCAGAGACTGATAGCCAAGTTCCGTACACATGAGGACGGTCTCAACAGGGATCTTGGGTTCATGTCGCACTATCTGTAACCAACGTGACTTGCCTGGGTTTGCAAAACCTCACTTACTGTACTGTCTGGAGACAATATCGTGGGCCGAAGGGCCTGTTCTGCGCTGTAATGTTCTAATACACATCTCTTTAAACTGTGATCAGTGCTCCTTCCACTCACATTATCAGCCACTTTAGGACTTGAACAGCAGGTTAGGTGTAAAGATTTGCATTCTAATCAGTAATCTGTAAACTGTCTGTGCTTTATATGCTCTGTCTGAGGCCAGAACTCTCCACTCACCTGAAGAAGAGGGAAACCTCAAAAGCTTGTGAGTTTACTATCAAATAAATCGGTTGGACTTAAGAACATAAGAACATAAGAAATAGGAGCAGGAGTAGGCCATCTGGCCCTTCGAGCCTGCCCCGCCATTCAATAAGATCATGGCTGATCTGTCGTGACTCAGCTCCACCTTCCCGCCCTCTCCCCATAACCCTTAATCCCTTCTCTTATCAAAAACCCATCAACCCGTTTCTTAAAAATATTTAGCGAGGCAGCCTCCACCACTTCAACGGGCAGAGAATTCCAGAGATTCACCACCCTTTGAGTGAAGAAGTTCCTCCTCAACTCCGTTCTAAACTGCCTCCCCTTTATCTTGAGGCTGTGCCCCCTAGTCCTACTGTCTTTTTTGAGTGGGAACAGTCTCTCCACCTCTATCCTATCCATCCCATTCATCATCTTATACGTCTCAATGAGATCTCCCCTCATTCTTCTAAACTCTAACGAGTACAAGCCTAGTTTATTCAGCCTCTCCTCATAGCTCAATCCCCTCAACTCCGGTATCAACCGAGTAAACCTCCTCTGCACTCCCTCCAGGGCCAAAACATCCTTGCGCAGGTGCGGCGCCCAAAACTGCACACAGTACTCCAGCTGCGGCCTCACCAATGCCCTATACAGCTGCAGCAAGACCTCCCTACTTTTATATTCAATCCCCTTCGCTATGAAGGCCAGCATCCCATTCGCCTTCCTGACCACCTGCTGCACCTGCAAGCTGGGTTTTTGCGACTCATGCACAAGGACCCCGAGGTCCCTCTGCACCGTCGCCTGCTGCAGTTTTTCGCCCCGTAAGTAATAGTCCTTCCTACCATTCCTCCTACCAAAGTGGACCACCTCACACTTGCCAACATTAAATTCCATTTGCCATTTCCTGGCCCATTCGCCCAGCCTATCTAGATCCTTCTGCAGACTCTCCACACCCTCCGCACAATTTGCCTTTCCCCCAATCTTGGTGTCATCAGCAAATTTCGACACCCTGCACTCGGTTCCCTCCTCCAGATCATCTATATAAATGGTAAATAGCTGAGGCCCCAGCACCGACCCCTGGGGCACCCCACTAGTCACCAACCGCCAATCCGAATAGCATCCATTGACCCCCACTCTCTGCCTCCTATTTGACAACCAATCCTCTATCCACGCTAACACCCTACCCCCAACTCCATGTCCCCTGACCTTCTGCAATAACCTCTTGTGAGGTACCTTGTCAAACGCCTTCTGAAAATC
Organism: Prionace glauca; assembly: GCA_037974335.1. Lineage (NCBI taxonomy): Eukaryota > Metazoa > Chordata > Chondrichthyes > Carcharhiniformes > Carcharhinidae > Prionace > Prionace glauca. The sequence continues at coordinate 107,657,238 of CM075731.1, forward strand.
CAGAAAGACCACATCCACCGGCTCTCCTCCATCCACTGCCATAGACACATCCTCATAGAACTCCAGTAAATTTGTCAGACACGACTTCCCTTTAATGAAACCGTGTTGCGTCCGCCCTATCAAGCAATTCCCCTCAAGATGCCTCGCTATTTCCTCCTTAATGACGGTTTCTAACATTTTACCTACCACAGACGTTAAACTAACCGGCCTATAATTCCCCGCCTTTTGCCTGGCACCCTTCTTAAACAACGGCGTAACATTAGCCGTTTTCCAATCTTCCGGCACTTCCCCGGAATCCAGCGACGTCTGGAAAATAACCACCAAGGCATCCACTATCACCTCCGCCATTTCTTTCAGAACCCTCGGATGCATTCCATCCGGTCCTGGGGACTTGTCCACAATCAGCCCCTCCAGTCTGTCGAGCACCACCTCTCTAGTAACAGTAATGTCATTAAGACCCTCCATTCCTACCACCTTTCCATCGCTAACACCCGGCAAATTATTCACGTCCTCCTCCGTGAAGACAGAAACAAAGAAGTTATTCAAGACCTTAGCCATATCCCTATCCCCTACCACTAGCTCCCCTTTCTCATCCTCTAAAGGACCAACGTTTACCCTAGCCAGCCTTTTCCTTTTTATATATTTATAAAAACTCTTGCTATCCTTTTTTATATTAAGTGCTAGCCCAGCCTCATAGCTTCTCCTACCCTCCTTTATCAATTTCTTTGTCAATCTTTGTTGACATTTAAACCTTTCCCAATCCTCTTCTCGCCCACTGCTCTTAGCTACTCTAAACTCCTCCGCTTTTAATTTAACACTTTCCTTCACCTCTTTCGTTATCCACGGCTTATTACCTCTCCTCCTACTGTCCTTTTTAACCATCGGAATAAATTTCTGCTGAGCACCAAGAAAGATCTCCTTAAAGATCCTCCACTGCTCCTCAGCAGACCTACCTTCCAACGCGTTCCCCCAGTCCACATTCGCCAATTCTTCTCTCATCCTACCATACTCCCCTCTATTCAAACAAAGGACGCGTGTCTGGGAACCCACTTTCTCCTCCTCCATCTGCACCAGAAACTCCACCATACAATGATCACTCTCTCCAAGAGGATCCTTCACTGCAAGGTCCCTAATTCTACCCACCTCATTACATAGCACCAGATCCAAGATAGCTCGCTCCCTCGTCGGCTCCAACACACACTGTTCAAGGAAATTATCCCGGCAGCATTCCAAGAACTCCTCCTCGAGCCCACCTCGTCCAACATGGGTCGACCAATCAATATGCAGATTGAAATCCCCCATAACTACTGCCGTCCCATTCCTGCACGCTGCACTTATTTGCGCGTTAACAGCCCGCCCCACCTCCAGATCATTATTCGGGGGCCTATAGACGACACCCACTAGCGTCTTCCTCCCTTTTCTGTTCCTAATCTCCACCCACAACGATTCCACTTTCTGCTCCTTGGCTCCGATATCATCCCTTGCTACCACCTTGATACTATCCTTAATCAGCAGAGCTACTCCACCCCCTCTTTCCTCCTGCCTATCCTTCCTAAACACTTGATAACCCTGTACATTCATCTCCCAGTCCCTGTCACCTTGCAGCCACGTCTCTGTAATGGCCACCAGATCGTATCCATTTGTGTCGATAAACCTGGTGTTGTCAGACTTTTTAACTGTGAAAAAATTGCCCCTCCGGACACTTTTGTATCTCTCCCCTCCAACCTTAAACCTAATTTTAGATTCCCCTACCTTTGGGAAAATATATTGACCACCTCGCTGATCTGTGCCCCTCATTATTCTATAGATCTTTAAGTGAATCACAATAACAGGAAGGTTCGAGGTAACGGCAGAGGTGAAGATAGAAGAAGTATCTGAGGTAATAGCACAGCATTAGGGATTAGAGGATGGAAAGGTTAACTCAAGGAACAAAGAACAAAGAAAATTCCAGCACAGGAACAGGCCCTTCGGCCCTCCAAGCCTGCACCGACCATACTGCCCGACTGAACTAAAACCCCCTACCCTTCCAGGAACCCTCTATTCCCTCTATTCCCATCCTATTCATGTATTTGTCAAGATGCCCCTTAAGGCCCCGGAAATAGTAGATCCATTGGTGGTTATTTTCCAAAATTCGTTGGACTCTGGAATAGTTCCTACATGTTAGAGGATAGTGAATGTAAGCCCACTGTTCAAAAAGGGAAATAGAGAGAAAATAGAGAACTACAGACCAGTGAGCCTAACGTTGGTACTGGGGAAGTCACTACAGTCCATTATCAAGGATTCCATAACTCAGCATTTGGAAAGCAGTGGGATAATCAGACACAGTCAGCATGGATTTACAACAGGGAAATCATACTTGACGAATCTATTGGAATTTTTTGAGGGTGTAACTTGTAGAGTTATGAGGAGAACGAGTGGACGTGGTTTATTTAGACTTTCAGAAAGCTTTTGACAAGGTGTCACATAACAGACTACTGTGTAAAAAAGCACATGAGATTATGGGTAGTGAGATGGATAGAAAGGTAGGAAGCAAAGAGTAGGCATAAATGGGTCTCCCAATTGGCAAGCAGTGACTAGTGGGGTTCCTCAGGGATCTGTGCTGGGACTCCAACTGTTCACATTATATGTTAATAATTTGGAAAAGGGAACTGAATATATTATCTCCAAATTTGCAAAGTTGGGTGGGAGGGTGAGCTGTGAGGAGGATGCAGAGATACTTCAGTGTGATTTGGACAGGCTGAGTGTGTGGGTATCTGCATGGCAGATATAGTATAGTGTGGATAAATGTGAGGTTATCCACTTTGGTAGCAATAACAGGAAGACAGATTATTGTTTGAATGTGTGTAAATTGAGAGAGGCGGATACTCAGCGAGACCTTGGAGTCCTCATGTATCAGTCACTGAGAGTAAGCGTGCAGACACAGCAGGCAGTAAAGAAGGGAAATGGTATGTTGGCCTTCACAGTGAGAGGATTTGAGTATAGGAAGAGGGATGTTTTACTACAATTGTACAGAGTGTTGGTGAGGCCACACCTGGAGTATTGTGTACAGTTTTGGTGTCCTTATCTGAGGAAGGATGTCCTTGCTGTAGAGGGAGCACAGCGAAGGTTTACCAGGCTGATTCCTGGGGTGGCAGGTCTGTCATATGAGGACAGACTAAGTAAGTTAGGGTTTTATTCATTGAAATATAGAAGAGTGAGAGGGAACTCATAGAATCTTATAAAATTCTAACAGGGTTAGACAGGGTGGATCTGGAAAAAGTATTCCCAATGGTGGGGGAGTCCAGAACTATTGGTTATAATTTGAGGATATGGGGTAAATCTTTTAGAACTGAGGTGATGCAAAATGTCTTCACCCGGAGAGTGGTGAATGTGTGGAATTCACTACCTCAGAATGTAATTGAGGCCAAAACATTGTCTGGTTACAAGAAGAAATTAGGTATCGCTCTTGAGGCTAAAGGGATCATGGGATTTGGGAGGAAGGGGGGTCCGGATATTGAATTTGATGATCAGTCATGATCAAAATGAATAGCGGATCAGGCTCGAAGGGCCAAATGGCCTCCTCCTGCTTCTAGTTTCTATGTTTCTAACATTTTGAGGATGTGGGAGAACCGATGATACTGGAAGAATTTTGAAACAACATCCCAGTCACTATTACACACTGGAATCAGTGGGTCTGTTAGGTGGGAGCGATGTATCACAAATACAGTTAAAGGGCTGTAGACTCCATTTGTAAACCCATCAGAAAGCTAACGAAACAGAGTCTAACTTAAAGCAGGAGATGTTTCAGTCAAGAAAAACAATAGAGGATAAAACTGACGTAAAGAATCCAGAATGATTTCTTTGCTATAAGACTGGACATCTGAAAGCCCATTGTCAGCAGCTGACTGCTAAACTGGTGGCAATAATAAACACTGAAAGAATCTTTCGTAAGGTCTGTACCTGAAAAGGAAATGAGTGTTAAAGCCTTAACACTGGTGCAGGTGAAACATGTTCCCTCAAAGCCTATGAGATAGGGGGATATTGTATCGTATCGTCAAGTTATTCCTTGGGAACGGCTGCAGTGATTCAGGCTCCTGGAGGTTTCGGAGATTTTGAATTGAAGGGAGAATTACTGACTCCCCCCACAAAACAAGTAAACAAATGAATATTTAGAGACACTGCAGCAGATCAGTGACTGATGATAGCTGATGAGACAGTTTGTAGTCCAGATGATTTGATGAAGAAAAAATAATTAATAGGATTATTAATGAGATACATGATCCTAGTCTTTTGCATAAAGTTAATTGATAGAGTCATAGGGTGGGATTTTATGGCTTTGCTTGTCCCAAAACCACAAAATCCCACCCAAGGTCATCGGAATTTTCCATGCCCTCACCTGCTCCAATTCTGGGACAGTACAATTCTGGCCATGGAGCCACAGAGTGCAGAGAAGATCCTTCAGTCCATTGGGTCAGCACTGATAATATCTACCACTGAAGGTGCACTAATTATATTTTCCTGCACTTGTCCTAAATGCTTGAATATTATGAAGTGAGCTCTTAAATCGGCCTCGCAGGTGGAGGAGGTGGTCAAGAAGGCGTATGGTGTACTGGCCTTCATTAATCGAGGGATTGAGTTTAGGAGTCGGGAGGTAATGCTGCAACTTTACAGGACCCTCGTCAGGCTTCATTTGGAGTACTGTGCGCAGTTCTGGTCGCCTCACTATAGGAAAGATGTAGAAGCTATTGAAAGGGTGCAGAGGAGATTTACAAGGATGATGCCTGGACTGGGAGGCATGCCTTATGAAGATAGGCTGCGGGAGCTGGGACTCTTTTCCCTGGAGAGGCGAAGGTTGAGAGGCGACCTGATAGAAGTTTATAAAATGTTGAGAGGAATAGATAGGGTGGACTCTCAGAGGCTATTTCCCCGGGTTGAAATGGTCGCTACGAGGGGACACAGATTTAAGGTGCGGGGAGGGAGGTACAGAGGTGATGTTAGGGGTAAGTTTTTCACTCAGAGGGTGGTGAGTGATTGGAATCGGCTGCCGTCGTCGGTGGTGGAGGCGAACTCGCTGGGGTCTTTTAAAAGACTTCTGGATGAGTATATGGGGTTTAATGGGATTGGGGGTTATAGATAGGTCTATAGATTGGTGGGGTTGATGCGATCGGCGCAACTCGAGGGCCGAAGGGCCTGTTTGTGCTGTAATGTTCTATGTTCTATGTTCTATAAAACAGAATTGTTATTATGGTAACTGTTACAGATTGACTTATTGAAGGGTGCTTTTATTCCAACCAATGATTTGGTTGTGTAGACAGTAAGGGTGATTTTATTCTGGGTAATGATTTGGCTGTTTAGACAGTGAGGGTGATTTTATTCTGGGTAATGATTTGGCTGTGTAGACAGCAAGATGGTGAGGACTGAGAAGCAGGAAAAGCAGAACAGAAAGGAGAGAAAGCAAGCGAAAGAGTGCAAAAAGGTCAGGTGACCTGGAAGGGGAGCACCATTTTGTGAGCAGTGGGGGTGCGTGGTTTTGGAAATGGAAGAAGGTCCTAAAACAGAGAGGAAGGTCCCAAACGTAGGAAGGAGTAAGAAGATGGCCTGGGATGACAGTCTATTTTATGGGGCAAGGACCTGCCCAGTGCGGTTAAAGTATAAAGCAGAGGAAATTACTCTGAATTAAAGAGAGTTGCAGGGAGCAACCTTGGAATGAAGTGAGTTTGAGGGGAGCAGGGAGAAACAGCTGAAGATTAGTGACTCCTTCAGTAGGATCCTGTTACTCACAACTGAATATCTGAGTGTGTGTGTGGAAGGTGGAGTTTGACTGTACATAGAGATCCAGGGGAAAGGAACATTGGAAAGAGAGATTGAAACCCTGGAGGTGGATCTTTGTTGAAGATGTCTGAACGAAAACATCATTCCAGCGAGAATTTCAAGGCAAATTCTTTGAGTGTGAAAATTAGAAACTCCCACGTGGGAGACAGAGCTTCAGTTAATTTGTAGTGTGACTGATATCTAGGAAGGTTGATGAATTTGCTTGATTTTGGGGAGTGGGGTGTCTGACCACAGTGTGTTATTAGATTCCATGTATCATATACAAACAGTTAATATTAGAGTATAGAATAGATATTGAAATTTGGTTACAAGTTTACATGTATCTGTAATGGTATAGCTGGGATGAAGGAATAGTGTAATTTCACTCACTTACTGGTGTTTAAATTGAAATATTTCCAATCTTTTTCTCTAGTTTAATATAGTGTATTTTTCTTGTTTAATAAATGTTTTATTCTTTGTGTTCAAAGTACACTGGCAGATTGCTGTAATTGTATTCACTAACTCCCTCTGCAGTTTTTAAATATAAATAAAAGTTAGGATCTATCAAACCAGTTTTCACTCTGCAATCTGACTTATCCAATTATAACATCACCTGGGATTGTAACAATATCTCTGACTTTCTGTCTCTCCCTGATCTCCCTCCCTCCCTTTCCATGTATCTGTTTCTCTTTTTGTTTATCTCTATTTCTGTCTTTTTTTCTCTCTCTTGCTCTCTCTCTCATTTTCTGTCAATGTTTCTCCATCTCTGCCTCTCTTTCTGTCTCTATCTCTCACTCTCTCTCTCCCCCACTCCCCCATCTCTCTCTTGCTTTCTCTCTCTCTCGCTCTCTGTCTGTCTCTCTCTCTGTTTGTCTCTCTCCCCTTCTGTCTCTCTCTCCCTCTGTTTGTCTGTCTCTCTCCCCTTCTGTCTCTATCTCTCTCTCTGTTTGTCTCTCTCCCCTTCTGTCTCTCTCTCTCCCTCTGTTTGTCTGTCTCTCTCCCCTTCTGTCTCTATCTCTCTCTCTGTTTGTCTCTCTCCCCTTCTGTCTCTATCTCGCTCTCTGTTTGTCTCTCTCTCTCTCTTTGTCTCTCTCCTCCTGTCTCTCTCTCTCTCCCCTTGTGTCTCTCTCTCCCTGTCTCTTTCTCTCACTCTTTCTCTGTTTATTCCCCCCTCTGTCTCTGTCTCTCTGTTTGTTTCTCTCTCCTCTTGTGTCTCTTTCCCTGTGTCTCTCTCTCTGTTTCTCTCTCTCTCTGTCTCACTCGCTCTCTCTCTCTCACTGTCTCTCTCTCTGTTTATCTCTTACTGTCTCTCTCTGTCCCTCTCTCTCTGTCTGTTTATCTCTCTCTCTCTCTCTGTCTGTCTGTCTCTCACTCTGTCTCTCTCTCTCTCTGTTTCTCTCTCTCTCTGTCTCACTCGCTCTCTCTCTCTCACTGTCTCTCTCTCTGTTTATCTCTTACTGTCTCTCTCTGTCCCTCTCTCTCTGTCTGTTTATCTCTCTCTCTCTCTCTGTCTGTCTGTCTCTCACTCTGTCTCTCTCTCTCTCTGTTTCTCTCTCTCTGTCTCTCTCTTGCTCTCTCTGTCTGTCTGTCTCTCCCCCCTCCCTCTCTCTCTGTCTCTCTCCCCCTCTCTCTCTGTCTCTCTCCCCTCTCTCTCTCTCTCCCCCTGTCTCTCTCTCCCTCTCTCTGTTTGTCTCTCTCTCTCCCTCGATCACGGTGTCTCCGTGTTTTCCCTTTCCTTCACTTCAGTAAATGTTAAACATGCTAATGACTAACTTCAGCAAAGCACAGGTAATAATCTGGTAGTAATGACAGCCTGTGTAAATGGTAATGTTCACAAGTGCTAATCAGATATGAAGACAGGTTTCTCTCTCTGTCAGCAGACCATAGGTGATGGTTAGAAGTTTCAAATTAAAGTTAACATCAATGAAACAAACAAGTCCGATTATAGAGGAGAAACAGATAAACCTCACTCCCTCAGGTTAGTGTAATTCTGAAACTCTGCAGCAAGATGTGGATTCAGTTGCTGTGGCACCAGGTCCGAAGATAAATAATTAATGCAAGAAAAAGGTTACAGTTTTGAGATAAAAGGAGTGGGATAATGAAAGAAATCCTCCCTAAGATCAGCCCTCACACCTCACTCCATCACACTCACTCCATCACACCTCACTCCATCACACTCACTCCATCACACCTCACTCCATCACACTCACTCCATCACACCTCACTCCATCACACTCACTCCATCACACTCACTCCATCACACTCACTCCATCACACTCACTCCATCACACCTCACTCCATCACACTCACTCCATCACACCTCACTCCATCACACTCACTCCATCACACCTCACTCCATCACACTCACTCCATCACACCTCACTCCATCACACTCACTCCATCACACCTCACTCCATCACACCTCACTCCATCACACTCACTCCATCACACTCACTCCATCACACCTCACTCCATCACACTCACTCCATCACACCTCACTCCATCACACTCACTCCATCACACCTCACTCCATCACACCTCACTCCATCACACTCACTCCATCACACCTCACTCCATCACACCTCACTCCATCACACCTCACTCCATCACACTCACTCCATCACACCTCACTCCATCACACTCACTCCATCACACTCACTCCATCACACCTCACTCCATCACACTCACTCCATCACACTTCACTCCATCACACTCACTCCATCACACCTCACTCCATCACACCTCACTCCATCACACCTCACTCCATCACACCTCACTCCATCACACCTCACTCCACTCCACCTCACTCCATCACACCTCACTCCATCACACTCACTCCATCACACCTCACTCCATCACACCTCACTCCACTCCACCTCACTCCATCACACCTCACTCCATCACACTCACTCCATCACACCTCACTCCATCACACCTCACTCCACTCCACCTCACTCCATCACACCTCACTCCATCACACTCACTCCACTCCACCTCACTCCATCACACCTCACTCCATCACACTCACTCCATCACACCTCACTCCATCACACCTCACTCCACTCCACCTCACTCCATCACACTCACTCCATCACACCTCACTCCATCACACCTCACTCCATCACACCTCACTCCATCACACCTCACTCCATCACACCTCACTCCACTCCACCTCACTCCATCACACCTCACTCCATCACACTCACTCCATCACACCTCACTCCATCACACCTCACTCCACTCCACCTCACTCCATCACACCTCACTCCATCACACTCACTCCATCACACTCACTCCATCACACTCACTCCATCACACTTCACTCCATCACACTCACTCCATCACACCTCACTCCATCACACCTCACTCCATCACACCTGACTCCATCACACCTCACTCCACTCCACCTCACTCCATCACACCTCACTCCATCACACTCACTCCAACACACTCACTCCATCACACCTCACTCCATCACACTCACTCCATCACACCTCACTCCATCACACCTCACTCCATCACACCTCACTCCATCACACTCACTCCATCACACCTCACTCCATCACACTCACTCCATCACACCTCACTCCACTCCACCTCACTCCATCACACCTCACTCCATCACACTCACTCCAACACACTCACTCCATCACACCTCACTCCATCACACTCACTCCATCACACCTCACTCCATCACACCTCACTCCATCACACCTCACTCCATCACACCTCACTCCACTCCACCTCACTCCATCACACCTCACTCCACTCCACCTCACTCCATCACGCCTCACTCCATCACGCCTCTCTCCATCACACTTCACTCCATCACACCTCACTCCATCACACCTCACTCCATCACACTCACTCCATCACGCCTCACTCCATCACACTTCACTCCATCACACCTCACTCCATCACACTTCACTCCATCACACTCACGCCATCACGCCTCACTCCATCAAACTTCACTCCATCACGCCTCACTCCACTCCACCTCACTCCATCACGCCTCACTCCATCACACTCACTCCATCACACTCACTCCATCACACCTCACTCCATCACACTCACTCCATCACACCTCACTCCATCACACTTCACTCCATCACACCTCACTCCATCACACCTCACTCTGTCACACCTCACTCCACTCCACCTCACTCCATCACACCTCACTCCATCACACTCACTCCATCACACCTCACTCCATCACACTTCACTCCATCACACCTCACTCCATCATACCTCACTCTGTCACACCTCACTCCACTCCACCTCACTCCATCACACCTCACTCCATCACACTCACTCCATCACGCCTCACTCCATCACACTTCACTCCATCACACCTCACTCCATCACACTTCACTCCATCACACTCACTCCATCACGCCTCACTCCATCACACTTCACTCCATCATGCCTCACTCCATCACACCTCACTCCATCACGCCTCACTCCATCACACTTCACTCCATCACACCTCACTCCACTCCACCTCACTCCATCACACCTCACTCGATCACACTCACTCCATCACACTCACTCCATCACACCTCACTCCACTCCACCTCACTCCATCACACCTCACTCCATCACACTCACTCCATCACACCTCACTCCATCACACTTCACTCCATCACACCTCACTCCATCACACCTCACTCTGTCACACCTCACTCCACTCCACCTCACTCCATCACACTCACTCCATCCCACCTCACTCCATCACACTTCACTCCATCACACCTCACTCCATCACACCTCACTCCACTCCACTTCACTCCATCACACCTCACTCCATCACACTCACTCCATCACTCCTCACTCCATCACACTCCATCACACTCACTCCATCACACCTCACTCCACTCCACCTCACTCCATCACACCTCACTCCATCACACCTCACTCCATCACACCTCACTCCATCACACTCACTCCATCACACCTCACTCCATCACACCTCACTCCATCACACTCACTCCATCACACCTCACTCCATTACACCTCACTCCATCACACTCACTCCACTCCACCTCACTCCGTCACACCTCACTCCACTCCACCTCACTCCATCACACCTCACTCCATCACACCTCATTCCACTCCACCTCACTCCATTACATCTCACTCCGTCACACCTCACTCCGTCACACCTCACTCCGTCACATCTCACTCCATCACACCTCACTCCGTCACACTCACTCCATCACACCTCACTCCGTCACACCTCACTCCAGTCCACTCATTCCATCACATCTCACTCCATTTCACCTCACTCTGTCACACCTCATTATGTCACACCTCACTCCTTCATACCTCACTCCATCACACCTCACTGTGTGATGCCTCACTCCATCATGCCTCATTCTGTCACACCTCACTCCATCACACCTCTCTCCATTCCACCTCACTCCATCACACCTGTGATGGAAACATGCAAATTATATGTATATAAGAACATAAGAACATAAGAAATATAGTTTGATAAGGTTCACCATGGTAGGCTTCTGCAGAAAATGCAGATGTATGGGATTGGGGGTGATCTAGGTAATTGGATCAGGAATTGGCTAGCAGATAGGAGACAGAGGGTGGTGGTCGATGGTAAATATTCGTCATGGAGTTCGGTTACGAGTGGTGTGCCTCAGGGATCTGTTTTGGGGCCACTGCTGTTTGTAATTTTTATTAATGATCTGGATGAGGGTATAGTTGGGTGGATTAGTAAGTTTGCTGATGACACCAAAGTCGGAGGTGTGGTAGATTGTGAGGAAGGGTGTCTTAGTTTGCAGGGTGACTTAGAAAGGTTGCAGAGCTGGGCTGTGAGGTGGCGGATGGTGTTTAATGTGGAGAAGTGTGAGGTAATTCATTTTGGTAGGAATAACAGATGTGTTGAGTATAGGGCTAACGGGAGGACCTTGAATAGTGTGGATGAGCAGAGGGATCTAGGTGTATGTGTACATAGATCCCTGAAAGTTGGGAATCAAGTAGATAAGGTTGTTAAGAAGGCATATGGTGTCTTGGTGTTTATTGGTAGGGGGATTGAATTTAGGAGTCGCAGCGTCATGATGCAACTGTACACAACTCTGGTGCAGCCACACTTGGAGTTTTGTGTGCAGTTCTGGTCCCCACATTATAGGAAGGATGTAGAGGCTTTGGAGAGGGTGCAGAGGAGGTTTACCAGGATGTTGCCTGGTATGGAGGGGAGATCCTATGAAGAGAGACTGAGAGATTTGGGGTTGTTTTCACTGGAAAGAAGGCGGCTAAGAGGGGACCTTATTGAAACATATAAGATGATTAGAGGTTTAGACAGGGTAGATAGTGATAGCCTTTTTCCTAGGATGGAGAAAGCTAGCACGAGGGGGCACGGCTTTAAATTAAGGGGGGGTAGTTATAGGACTGATGTCAGGGGTAGGTTCTTTACCCAGAGGGTGGTGAGGGACTGGAATGCCCTGCCAGCTGCAGTTGTAAATGCACCTAGTTTGGGGGTGTTTAAGAGATCTGTGGATAGGTTTATGGATGAAAAGGGATTGGTTTAGGCTAGTGGGTCATTGTTTTGTAACTGGTCGGCGCAACATCGTGGGCTGAAGGGCCTGTTCTGCGCTGTAATGTTCTATGTTTCTATGTTTCTATGAAATAGGAGCAGGAGTAGGCCATCTAGCCCTTTGAGCCTGCCCCGCCATTCAATAAGATCATGGCTGATCTGTCGTGGCTCAGTTCCACCTTCCCGCCCTCTCCCCATAACCCTTAATATATATCACGCTTTTTTGTGTTTTAGGAGAATATTTTAAAGTTCAGTTTTTTCTACAGGCAGTCAGCATGTCTGGCAGGAATATAGTTCTGATTCTGGGAAGCAGAATAATTACTCATTTCAACCTTGCAAATGATTATGTTGTGTAGAGCCAATGGACTTTTGTTTAACCAAGTTCCTCAAACATTTCAGACTAAATTGAGAGTCATGTGCTATTGTGATTTATGCGCAGTCCAGGGTTTATAGTAGAGAGAGACACAGGCTTTTGCAGAAAGGAAGGAGAATTTGTCTGATTTTGTTGAAGCTTCTGCTGACTTTATCTCACTCTGAAAATTCCAAGGCTGTCTACATTCATTATAGCAAGTATCTTTGTGATTGTTAACTATATTTAAAGTGGGTTTTAAGTCTGTAAGAGGAATGCTGCTTATTTCGGAACCAAAATACTGATAACGAACAAAGAACAATACAGCACAGGAACAGATCTTAAGAACATAAGAACATAAGAAATAGGAGCAGGAGTAGGCCATCTGGCCCTTCGAGCCTGCCCCGCCATTCAATAAGATCATTGGCCCACTAAGTCTGTACCAACACAAATGCCTCCCTAATCTAATATTTTCTTCTCTCTACGTGGTCCATATCCATCTATCCCCTGCCTATTCATGTATCCATCCAGATTCCTCCTGAACTTTATTGTAGAATCTGCTTCCACCTATAAAGTAATGAGGGACACAGATCAGCTAGATAGTCAATATATTTTCCCAAAGGTAGGGGAGTCTAAAACTAGAGGGCATCGGTTTAAGGTTGGAGGGGAGAGTTTCAAAAGTGTTCGGAGGGGCAATTTTTTCACACAGAGGGTGGTGAGTGTCTGGAACAAGCTGCCGGAGGCAGTGGTAGAGGCGGGTACAATTTTGTCTTTTAAAAAGTATTTAGATAGTTATATGGGTACGATGGGTATAGAGGGATATGGGCCAAATGCGGGCAATTGGGATTAGTTTAGGGGTTTAAAAAAAAGGGCAGCATGGAGAAGTTGGGCCGAAGGGCCTGTTTCCATGCTGTAAACCTCTGTGACTCGATGACACCATCTCCTCCAGCAGCGCTTTCCAGGCATTCCCCACCCTCTCTGTTAAAAACCTGCTCCTTACATCTCTTTTAAACCTTCCCCCTCTCACTTTCAATCTGTGCCCCCCCAGTAATTGACCCTTTGACCTTGGGAAAAAAACTCTGACTATCCACTCTATCCAAGCCTGTCATAATCTTGTAAACCTCTATCAGCTCCCCCACACACCGTCCCCCCCCCCCCCCCCACCCCACTTCATCGTCCGACACCCCAATGAAAACAACCCAAGTTTTCTTCATAGTCCATATCCTCCAAACCAGGCAATATCCCGATAAACCTCTCCTGCACCTCTCCAATGCATCAACATCCTTCTGGTAATGTGGCGACCAGAATTGTACACAATACTCCAAATGCAGCCTAACCAAAGCCTCATACAGCTTCAATATGATTTTCCAAATCTTATACTCAACACCCTGACCGATGAAGGCCAGATGCCATACGCTTTCTTCACCACCTTGTCCATCTGAGTTGCCACCTTCAGGGAACTGTGGATCGCACACCTAGATCCCTCTGTATGCTAATATTTCTAAGGGCTCTACCATTTACTGTATGCTTTCCTTCTCAGGAGACCTTCCAAGTCACATCACCTCACATTTGTCCGGGTTAAGTTCCATCTGACGTCTTTCGGCTCAGGTCTCCAGCCGATTTATACCCTGCTCTATCCTCTAACAATCCTCACTATCTGCCAGTTGCCCAGTTTTTGTATTATTTGCCAATGTACTAATCAGACTACCTACATTTTCCTCCAAATCATTTATATATATTACAGACAACAGAGGCCCCAGCACTCATACTTGTGAAACGTTGTTTGTTACAGACCTCCAGTTAGAAAAGTCTCCTTCCACTGCTATTCTCTGCTTTCTATGCCCAAGCCAGTTTTGTATCCATCTGACCAAGTCACCTCGGATCCCATATGACTTCACCTCCTGTATCAGCCAGCCCTGAGGAACCTTATTGAAGTCTTTACTGAGGTCCATATATACAAGACCCACTACTCTGCCCTGGTCAATTTTTCTTGTCATTTCCTCAAAGAACTCAAATCAAGTTTGTCCCTAAGAATCTTCTCCAATAATTTCCCCACCACTGATGTAAGGCTCATAGGCCTGTAATTCCCAGATTATTTCTTCTGCCCTTCTTAAACAGAAGAAGAATGTTAGTTATTCTCCAATCCTCTGGTACCTTGCCTGTGAGTAAAGAGGATACAAAGATTTTGGCCAAGGTCTCAGCAATTTCTTCCCTCGCCTCTTTCAGTATTCTGGGATAGACCCTCTCTGACCCTGGGAATTTTTCAAAACCTCCAATATCTCCTCCGCTTCTATCTCAACATGTCCTAGACTGTCAACATCCTCCTTTCTACGCACCATCCACCACATCCTTCTCCTTTGTGAATACTGACGCACATTACTCATTGTCCACCCCGTCTGACTCCACACACAAATTCCTTCCATTGTCCTTGAGTGGACCTACCCTTTCCTTAGCTACTCTCTTCCTCCTAATATGTACATAAAAAGCCTTGGGCTTCTCCTTAATCCTGCCTACCCAGGGCATTTCATGGCCCCTTTCTGCCCTCCTAAATCCCTGTTTAAGCTCTTTCCTGCTCTCTTTGTATTCCTCAAGAGCCTTATCCATTTTCAATTTGCTGAAATTTATGTATGCCTCCTCCTTCTTTTTCATTAAGCTCACAATCTCTCTTGTCATCCAGAGTTCCTGAATCTTACCATCTTTATCCTTCATTTTTACAGGGATGTGCTTGTCCTGAATTGTTAACAACTGACTTTTAAAAGACTCCCACATATTGGATATGCCCCCAGTCTACATTCCCTAGCTCCTGCCTAATACTGCTGTAGTTAGCTTTCCTCCAGTTGAGTACTTTCACCCTGGGACTAGGGTGGCACAGTGGTAGCACTGCTGCCTCACAGCAGTAGGGACCCAGGTTCAATTCCAACCTCAAGTCACTGTCTGGGTGGAGTTTGCACATTCTCCCCATGTCTGCATGGGTTTCCTCCAGATGCTCTGGTTTCCTCCCACAGTCCAAAGATGTGCAGGTTAGGTTGATTGGCCATGGTAAATTGACTCTTAGTGTCAGAGTATTAGCAGCGTAAATATGTTGGGTTACGGAAATAGGGCCTGAGTGGGATTGTGTTCAGTGCAACTCGATGGACTGAATGGCCTCCTTCTGCACTGTAGGGATTCGATGACTACCTCTACCCTTTTTTACAATATCCTGAAGCTTATAGAATTGTGATCACTGTTCCCAAAATGATTCCTCACTGAGACATCACAGTCCAGGTCGTTTCCCAGGACCAGGTCTAAGGTTGCCCTTCCCGAGTTAGACTATCTACACACTGCCTCTCGGACACACTGAACAAACTCGGCCCAATCCAAGCCCCCGGCACGAAAGGAATCCCAGTCTATGTTGGGGAAGTTAAAATCACTCATCACGACTACCCTATTGGTTTTATATTTTCCCATAATTTGCTGACATGTCAGTTCCTCCACTTCATGCTGGCTGTTGCGAGAACGTAAGAAGTGAACCATTGTCCTGCCTGCAACAGTGATCGATTTGTAAAGTTTGAACTTTTCTTGTGCAGCGGGATTTTCAAGATTGATTACAGTGTTAATTTCTTTAGGAGCAGGAGTTGGCCATCCGGCCCTTCGAGCCTGCTCCGCCATTCAGTAAGATCATGGCTGATCTTTTCATGGACTCAGCTCCACTTACCCGCCCGCTCACCATAACCTTTAGTTCCTTTACTGTTCAAAAATTTATCTATCCTTCTCTTAAAAACATTTACTGAGGTAGCCTCAACTGCTTCACTGGGCAGGGAATTCCACAGATGAGACAATTCCATTTGAACTGATTTTTGGTCATGAGATAAGAGGACCACTTATATTGTTGGACTATGTGTCAAACTTTAGGGAGAGATTATCTAGGGCTGGTGAGATGGTGAGACAATAGTTACATGAAGCACAGCAAAAAAGAAGTGGGAAAAGGACCAAACATTTGTAGCTTTGTTAGTGGGAAGAAAGTATTAGTATTATTACTGCTACTGTAATAATTATTACTGGAGTAATTATTACTGGTAGTAATAATACTGGTAGAAATGAGTTGCAGTGATTGGAAGTCTACCATCTTGGTGGCACCAAATCCAGATTGTACACAATGATTATGTACAAACTGTAGAAAAGTCAATGTCATACTCCCTCCCCAGATCCTCAGTCTGCATTTTGTCTACGTCGTTGGCACCCACATGTACCACAACGACCGGATTCTCACCCTCCCACTCCAGGTTCCTCTGCAGCCCAGATGCGACATCCTGTACCCGAGCACCAGGCAGACAACACACCCTTCTGTGCACTTTGTCATTGTGACAAAGGACAGTGTCAATACCCTTCACCCCACTATCCCCAATCACTACTACGTTCCTTTTCACCAGCTCCCACATCATACAGAAACAACACATCACATGCCCCTCCATTACTCACTGTAGTAGTATTGAAAATTTCCACACGAACTCACCTGGCCCTTTTTCCCCCCAGCCCTTTTGATATTAAGCCCTATTGGCTCACTCTGCTTCCCCCTCACTCCGCTGCCCACTCAGACGCTGTCCACTGTCTACACCAGGCCTCCTTTTAAACCTGGTGCTGATTTAAAGCAGGCTGGTCCACAACTCCCTTCTAACCACTCCCTCAGAATTCTTAAAGCGGTAAATACAAAAAGCCCACAAAAATGCTTTTAAATGATTTAAACAGTTCTACAGGAACAAAGTGCTTTAAACTTATTTAAACAGGTTTTTAACAGGTAAATTCTTATCTCTCTCTCTGCTCCTTCACTCGTCTGCTCCAGCAAACAGTCTTTCTTGATTTTCAGAAGGCGTTTGACAAGGTACCTCACAAGAGGTTATTGCAGAAGGTCAGGGGACATGGAGTTGGGGGTAGGGTGTTAGCGGGGATAGAGGATTGGTTGTCAAATAGGAGGCAGAGAGTGGGGGTCAACGGGTGCTATTCGGATTGGCGGATGGTGACTAGTGGAGTGCCCCAGGGGTCGGTGCTGGAGCCTCAGCTATTTACCATTTATATAGATGATCTGGAGGAGGGAACCGAGTGTAGGGTGTCGAAATTTGCTGATGACACCAAGATTGGTGGAACGGCAAATTGTGCGGAGGGTGTGGAGAGTCTGCAGAAGGATCTAGATAGGCTGTGCGAATGGGCCAGGAAATGGCAAATGGAATTTAATGTTGGCAAGTGTGAGGTGGTCCACTTTGGTAGGAATAATGGTAGGAAGGACTATTACTTACGGGGCGAAAAACTGCAGCAGGCGACGGTGCAGAGAGACCTCGGGGTCCTTGTGCATGAGTCACAAAAACCCAGCCTGCAGGTGCAGCAGGTGGTCAGGAAGGCGAATGGGATGCTGGCCTTCATAGCGAGGGGGATTGAATATAAAAGTAGGGAGGTCTTGCTGCAGCTGTATAGGGCATTGGTGAGGCCGCAGCTGGAGTACTGTATGCAGTTTTGGGCGCCGTACTTACGCAAGGATATTTTGGCCTTGGAGGGAGTGCAGAGGAGGTTTACTAGGCTGATGCCGGAGTTGAGGGGGTTGAGCTATGAGGAGAGGCTGAATAAATTAGGCTTGTACTTGTTAGAGTTTAGAAGAATGAGGGGAGATCTCATTGAGACGTATAAGATGATGAATGGGATGGATAGGATAGAGGTGGAGAGACTCTTCCCGCTCAGAAAGGACAGTAGGACTAGGGGGCACAGCCTCAAGATAAAGGGGAGGCGGTTTAGAACAGAGTTGAGGAGGAACTTCTTCACTCAAAGGGTGGTGAATCTCTGGAATTCTCTGCCCGTTGAAGTGGTGGAGGCTGCCTCGCTAAATATTTTCAAGAAGCGGGTTGATGGGTTTTTGATAAGAGAGGGGATTAAGGGTTATGGGGATAGGGCGGGAAAGTGGAACTGAGCCACGACAGATCAGCCATGATCTTTTTGAATGGTGGGGCAGGCTCGAAGGGCCAGATGATCTACTCCTGCTCCTATTTCTTATGTTCTTATTCGTATCCTATTCCTCGATTGGAAGGCTGTATTAAAAATGAGCAAAGTTTATTTCCAAACGCAATTTAATTGCAGGATACTGGCAAATACCTTTATCAGAAAGAGAAAAGGCGGTTTTGGCTCTCAGGACACCAGATGATCTGAATCAGTTTTAGAGTTATGCTGTTTGAAATGGAAATTGCACCAGCAATATTCCAAAGGCTAACCAATAACATTATTTCTGGACTAAATAATTGTTCAGCGTTCGTAGACAACCTGGTCAGATGTGGACGTGGCATTTGGAACATTTAACGGAATTGTTTGTTCGACATCAGGAGGCGGCCTTGGCTAAGAGTGAATTCGCAAAAGCCCAAGTCACGTTCTTAGGTCACACAATTGGACATGGACAGATAGTCGCACGGAATGTGAAAACAAAAGTTATTGGAAAGTTTCCAAAACCAACAACGAGAAGAGAAACGCTGAGGTTCCTGGACATGAATGCTTTCCACAGGAAGATCATGCCAAATGTTAACAGCGCAGTTGCTCCACCCACTGAACTGAACTGCTGAAAAAGCAGAGGAAATTTCAGAGGACATCTGACAATCTGAAAACTGTGTTAACCACCACACTAATCTTAGCAACACCAAATTATACAAAGCAATTCAAGGTGGCCGTTGATGCGAGTGATGTGGGTATTGGTGCTGTACTGTCACCAGGAGATAATGAGAGGATAGAAAGGCCAACTGGTTATTTTTCCAGAATATTAAATATTCAGCAAGAGAGTTATTTGATATCGAGACAGAGACATCGAGTTTGGTATTGGCATTGCAACACTTTAACATTTATGTGCCAGCAGTTCATCAGAGACAATTATTTACACTGACCATAATCCACTGAAGTTTATGGAGCAGTTGAAAGGTAAAAAAGCAAGAGTCATTAAGGAGGAAATAGCGAGGCATCTTGAGGGGAATTGCTTGATAGGGCGGACGCAACACGGTTTCATTAAAGGGAAGTCGTGTCTGACAAATTTACTGGAGTTCTATGAGGATGTGTCTAGGGCAGTGGATGGAGGAGAGCCGGTGGATGTGGTCTTTCTGGATTTTCAGAAGGCGTTTGACAAGGTACCTCACAAGAGGTTATTGCAGAAGGTCAGGGGACATGGAGTTGGGGGTAGGGTGTTAGCGTGGATAGAGGATTGGTTGTCAAATAGGAGGCAGAGAGTGGGGGTCAATGGATGCTATTCGGATTGGCGGTTGGTGACTAGTGGGGTGCCCCAGGGGTCGGTGCTGGGGCCTCAGCTATTTACCATTTATATAGATGATCTGGAGGAGGGAACCGAGTGCAGGGTGTCGAAATTTGCTGATGACACCAAGATTGGGGGAAAGGCAAATTGTGCGGAGGGTGTGGAGAGTCTGCAGAAGGATCTAGATAGGCTGGGCGAATGGGCCAGGAAATGGCAAATGGAATTTAATGTTGGCAAGTGTGAGGTGGTCCACTTTGGTAGGAGGAATGGTAGGAAGGACTATTACTTACGGGGCGAAAAACTGCAGCAGGCGACGGTGCAGAGGGACCTCGGGGTCCTTGTGCATGAGTCGCAAAAACCCAGCTTGCAGGTGCAGCAGGTGGTCAGGAAGGCGAATGGGATGCTGGCCTTCATAGCGAAGGGGATTGAATATAAAAGTAGGGAGGTCTTGCTGCAGCTGTATAGGGCATTGGTGAGGCCGCAGCTGGAGTACTGTGTGCAGTTTTGGGCGCCGCACCTGCGCAAGGATGTTTTGGCCCTGGAGGGAGTGCAGAGGAGGTTTATTCGGCTGATACCGGAGTTGAGGGGATTGAGCTATGAGGAGAGGCTGAATAAACTAGGCTTGTACTCGTTAGAGTTTAGAAGAATGAGGGGAGATCTCATTGAGACGTATAAGATGATGAATGGGATGGATAGGATAGAGGTGGAGAGACTGTTCCCGCTCAAAAAAGACAGTAGGACTAGGGGGCACAGCCTCAAGATAAAGGGGGGGCGGTTTAGAACAGAGTTGAGGAGGAACTTCTTCACTCAAAGGGTGGTGAATCTCTGGAATTCTCTGCCCGTTGAAGTGGTGGAGGCTGCCTCGCTAAATATTTTTAAGAAACGGGTTGATGGGTTTTTGATAAGAGAAGGGATTAAGGGTTATGGGGAGAGGGCGGGAAGGTGGAGCTGAGTCACGACAGATCAGCCATGATCTTATTGAATGGCGGGGCAGGCTCGAAGGGCCAGATGGCCTACTCCTGCTCCTATTTCTTATGTTCTTATGTTCTTTTGGTGGAGCTCATTATTACAGATACTTAATTTGAAGTTTAAAAATGTGTCAGGAAGAGAAGATGTGATTGCAGATGCTTTACTGTGACTTTAATGTAAAAGGATGGAACATTCAACATTGGAAAGTAAAGACTAAACTGCACTACACTGTTTAATTTTGCATGCTCAGATGTTGTAAGATATATATCTGATAGAGACAAATAGTGTGGGGAAAAACGGAAGGTGTTTGAAAAATGACACCATCTTCACATATTGTTTGTTCATTATTTTAAGAATTGAGCATGATGGATGTATGCAAATGATATGTGTTTATATTGTGTGTCTTTTTATGTTTCAGGAGAATATTTAAAGTTCATCTTTTTCTATAGGTAGTCAGTATGTCTGGTAGGAATACAACTCAGCTGCTGAAATAAATTACTCATTCAAACCTTGTAAGTGGTTATGTTAAGTAGAGTGAATGGAGTTTTGATTGTTTAAGTTTCCCTGGGATTTCAGATTAAAAGGATTGACAAGGCCATGTAATATTGTGCTTTATGGATCTCAGCTGAGCGAGAAACAGCCTTTTGCATAAATGAATTGGTGTTGGCAGTTCTGGTTGAAGACAATTTTGCAGAATTCTGAAAGATCTATATCTCTCTAAAAACTCCAAGGCTGCTTGCACTTATAGCAAGTATATTTGTGATTGCTAACTATATTTAAAATGGGTTTTAAGTCTGTAAGAGAAATGTTTGGAACTGAAATAGTGATAAGTTAGAAATGAGAGTTGTATCTTTTAATGTTTAAAGGTTGTTCCACTATTAAGAGTTAAACTGCTTCATGTTGGTTGAGTTTGTGAGAGTTATACTTAAATTGTGTTATGAATAAAGCGTGCTTTGATAAAAGATCTCTAATTGGTCAGTGGAATTACTCCTGGAGTGAAGCATCCTTTCCTCATATTTATGCCAAAATAGAAAGATTGTTGGTGTCTACTCTGGCTTCCTGATGTACCAGGGGGTTCCTGTGCAGGTCTGTAAACACACATACACTGTCACTTCTCACTCTGTCACACAATCATGCCTCACACTGCTCCCCTTAACATCCAGAAAACATTAATCAATGTAGCCTTAACCTTCCTGATTCCAGAGAATTCAACTGCTGTTTGTATCATTTCCCTAATGTCATAGTAATGGAGTCATGAAGTCACAGAGGTTTACAGCATGGAAACAGGCCCTTCGGCCCAACTTCTCCATGCCACTCTTTCTTTTTAACCCCTAAGCTAATCCCAATTGCCTGCATTTGGCCCATATCCCTCTATACCCATCTTATCCATGTAATTATCTAAATGCTTTTTAAATGACAAAATTGTACTCGCCTCTACTGCTACCTCAGGCAGCTTGTTCCAGACACTCACCACCCTCTGTGTGAAAAAAATTGCCCCTCTGGACACTTCTGTATCTCTCCCCTTTCACCTTAAACCTATACCCTCTAGTTTTAGACTCCCCTACCTTTAAAACATAGAACAATACAGCACAGTACAGGCCCTTCGGCCCTCAATGTTATGCCGACCAGTGAAACCAATCTAAAGCCCATCTAACCTACACTATGTTTATCCAATGACCATTTAAATATCCTTAATGTTGGCGAGCCCACTACAGTTGCAGGCAGGGCATTCCACACCCTTACTACTCTGGGAAAAGATATTGATGATCTCTCTGATCTGTGCCCCTTATTATTTTATAGACCTCTATAAGATCACCCCTCAGCCTCCTACGCTCCAGGGAAAAATGCCCCAGTCTATTCAGCCTCTCCTTATAACTCAATGCATCAAGTCCCGGTAGCATCCTAGTAAATCTATTCTGCGTTCTTTCTAGTTTAATAATATCCTTTCTATAATAGGATGGCCAGAACTGTACACAGTATTCCAAGTGCAACAAATTCAGTCATCATTTGGTAGATTTCCTGAACTCCCTCCCAGGCCAATTCATTCTCACGAACCTGCAGTCGATGTTTCTGACACGGCAGATGTGGAGGTGTCAATCTGAAGGAGTTGGGCATTAACTGCACCTGATCACTGTCCAGTGATCCCTGGGTTAGAGAGACAGAGGGGGGAACCTTGGGGTCCTTGTCCATGAGTCGCAAAAACCCAGCTTGCAGGTGCAGCAGGTGGTCAGGAAGGCGAATGGGATGCTGGCCTTCATAGCGAGGGGGATTGAATATAAAAGTAGGGAGGTCTTGCTGCAGCTGTATAGGGCATTGGTGAGGCCGCAGCTGGAGTACTGTGTGCAGTTTTGGGCGCCGGACCTGCGCAAGGATGTTTTGGCCCTGGAGGGAGTGCAGAGGAGGTTTACTCGGCTGATACCGGAGTTGAGGGGATTGAGCTATGAGGAGAGGCTGAATAAACTAGGCTTGTACTCGTTAGAGTTTAGAAGAATGAGGGGAGATCTCATTGAGACGTATAAGATGATGAATGGGATGGATAGGATAGAGGTGGAGAGACTCTTCCCGCTCAAAGAAGACAGTAGGACTAGGGGGCACAGCCTCAAGATAAAGGGGAGGCGGTTTAGAACAGAGTTGAGGAGGAACTTCTTCACTCAAAGGGTGGTGAATCTCTGGAATTCTCTGCCCGTTGAAGTGGTGGAGGCTGCCTCGCTAAATATTTTTAAGAAGCGGGTTGATGGGTTCTTGATAAGAGAGGGGATTAAGGGTTATGGGGAGAGGGCGGGAAGGTGGAACTGAGCCACGACAGATCAGCCATGATCTTATTGAATGGCGGGGCAGGCTCGAAGGGCCAGATGGCCTACTCCTGCTCCATGTTCTTAAATCAGCCAGGGTTCCTGCTCCTGATCACTGGCCAGTGATCCCTGGTTTAGAGAGAGAGAGAGGGGAAATCGGCCAGGGTTCCTGCTCCTGATCACTGGGTTAGAGAGAGAGAGAGGAAATTAGCCAGGGTTCCTGCTCCTGATCACTGTCCAGTGATTCCTGGGTTAGAGTGAGAGAGGGGAAATCAGCCAGGGTTCCTGCTCTTGATCACTGTCCAGTGATCCCTGGTTTAGAGAGGAAATCAGCCAGGATTCTGCTCCTGATCATTGTCCAATGACCCCTGGGTTAGAGAGAGAGAGAGGAAATCAGCCAGGGTTCCTGCTCCTGATCACTGTCCAGTGATCCCTCCGTTAGAGAGAGAGAGAGGAAATCAGCCAGGATACCTGCTCCTGATCACTGTCCAGTGATCCCTGGGTTAGAGAGAGAGAGAGGGGAAATCAGCCAGGATACCTGCTCCTGATCACTGTCCAGTGATCCCTGGGTTAGAGAGAGAGAGGGGAAATCAGCCAGGGTTCCTGCTCCTGATCACTGTCCAGTGATCCCTGGGTTAGAGAGAGAGAGAGGAAATCAGCCAGGGTTCCTGCTCCTGATCACTGTCCAGTGATCCCTGGGTGAGAGAGAGAGGGGAAATCAGCCAGGGTTCCTGCTCCTGATCACTGTCCAGTGATCCCTGGGTTAGAGACAGAGACAGAGAGCAGAAATCTTGAGAAGGTGAGAGGGCATGGGATCCAAGGGCCTTTGGCCTTGTGGATCCAGAACTGGCTTGCCTGCAGAAGGCAGAGAGTGGTTGTGGATGGGTCTTTTTCGGAATGGAGGTCAGTCACCAGTGGGGTGCCCCAGGGATCTGTTCTGGGACCCTTGCTGTTTGTCATTTTCATAAATGACCTGGATGAGGAAGTGGAGGGATGGGTTAGCAAGTTCGCTGATGACACGAAGGTCGGCGGTGTTGTGGATGGTCTGGAAGGATGTCAAAAGTTGCAGCAGGACATAGATAGGATGCAGGAATGGGCGGAGAAGTGGCAGATGGACTTCAACGCGGATAAATGTGTAGTCGTCCATTTCGGCAGAACCAACGGGATGAACGAGTACACTATCAAGGGCAGGAGTCTTAGTAGCGTTGAAGAGCAGAAGGATCTCGGGGTCCGGGTTCACAGGACTCTTAAATCGGCCTCGCAGGTGGAGGAGGTGGTCAAGAAGGCGTATGGTGTACTGGCCTTCATTAATCGAGGGACTGAGTTTAGGAGTCGGGAGGTAATGCTGCAACTTTACAGGACCCTCGTCAGGCCTCATTTGGAGTACTGTGCGCAGTTCTGGTCGCCTCACTATAGGAAAGACGTAGAAGCTATTGAAAGGGTGCAGAGGAGATTTACAAGGATGATGCCTGGACTAGGAGGCATGCCTTATGAAGATAGGTTGAGGGAGCTGGGACTCTTTTCCCTGGAGAGGCGAAGGTTGAGAGGCGACCTGATAGAAGTTTATAAAATGTTGAGAGGAATAGATAGGGTGGACTCTCAGAGGCTATTTCCCCGGGTTG
This sequence comes from Prionace glauca, assembly GCA_037974335.1. Lineage (NCBI taxonomy): Eukaryota > Metazoa > Chordata > Chondrichthyes > Carcharhiniformes > Carcharhinidae > Prionace > Prionace glauca. Next base: position 107,682,553 of record CM075731.1, read on the forward strand.
AAATGGTCGCTACGAGAGGACACAGATTTAAGGTGCGGAGAGGGAAGTACAGAGGTGATGTTAGGGGTAAGTTTTTCACTCAGAGGGTGGTGAGTGAATGGAATTGGCTGCCGTCGTCGGTGGTGGAGGCGAACTCGCTGGGGTCTTTTAAAAGACTTCTGGATGAGTATATGGGGTTTAATGAGATTGAGGGTTATAGATAGGTCTATAGATTGGTGGGGTTGATGCGATCGGTGCAACTCGAGGGCCGAAGGGCCTGTTTGTGCTGTAATGTTCTATGTTCTATGTTCTAAATCAGCCAAGGAGAGACTGGTAAAGTTGGGATTAATTCACCATTGAGCAGACACTTCAGAGGGGATTGGTGTTTACAGTCAGGAGGGGTTTGAATAGAGTAAATAGGGAGAAAGGTTTCACAGTGACAGGTGGGTGGGTAATCAGAGGGACACAGACTGAGGAAAATTGGCTGCAGCATAACTGAGTGAGGGATTGAGAATCCACTGAGAACGCAGTACTGTTTACAAGCTGAATATTTGTATAAGTGAAGAGTTCCACTCTCTGCCAAACTGTACGGGGGCAACTGAGTTCATTTTAGTTCTTTGGGGGCCTCTTTCTCGTGATCAGCTACTGAACCATGACCAGTACACAATGCAGGAATGATCTAAATAACAGTGTGGTGATCTCTCCAAGACAAACCACACCATCAGATTCACACCATCCCCTAAACATTCCCCTGTGGGACTGAGCCCTTTCCAGAAAATAATGTTTGTCTCACCTTATCAGTCCTTCCATCACCTTTCAACTAGTTTAGATACCCTTCATTAACTGATTGAATAAATTGTGCTAACATGGAACTAAAGTGAGAGTAAACTGCATGGAGGGAGCTTCACTCTGTATCTAACCCCGTGTTGTACCTGTCCTGGGAGTGTTTGATGGGGACAGTGTAGAGGGAACTTTACTCTGTATCTAACCCCGTGCTGTACCTGTCCTGGGAGTGTTTGATGGGGGACAGTGTAGAGGGAGCTTTACTCTGTATCTAACCCCGTGCTGTACCTGTCCTGGGAGTGTTTGATGGGGGACAGTGTAGAGGGAGCTTTACTCTGTATCTAACCCCGTGCTGTACCTGTCCTGGGAGTGTTTGATGGGGACAGTGTAGAGGGAGCTTTACTCTGTATCTAACCCCGCGCTGTACCTGTCCTGGGAGTGTTTGATGGGGACAGTGTAGAGGGAGCTTTACTCTTTATCTAACCCCGTGCTGTACCTGTCCTGGGAGTGTTTGAAGAGGACAGTGTAGAAGGAGCTTTACTCTGTATCTAACCCCGTGCTGTACCTGTCCTGGGAGTGTTTGATGGGGACAGTGTAGAGGGAGCTTTACTCTGTATCTAACCCCGTGCTGTACCTGTCCTGGGAGTGTTTGATGGGGACAGTGTAGAGGGAGCTTTACTCTGTATCTAACCCTGTGCTGTACCTGTCCTGGGAGTGTTTGATGGGGACAGTGTAGAGGGAGCTTTACTCTGTATCTAACCCCGTGCTGTACCTGTCCTGGGAGTGTTTGATGGGGACAGTGTAGAGGGAGCTTTACTCTGTATCTAACCCCGTGCTGTACCTGTCCTGGGAGTGTTTGATGGGGGGACAGTGTAGAGGGAGCTTGACTCTGTATCTAATCCCTTGCTGTACCTGTCCTGGGAGTGTTTGATGGGGACAGTGTAGAGGGAGCTTTACTCTGTATCTAACCCCGTGCTGTACCTGTCCTGGGAGTGTTTGAAGAGGACAGTGTAGAGGGAGCTTACTCTGCAGCTAACTCATCCAGTTTCTCCTGTGAGGTCCCCAGATTTCAGTGTAAGATGTCTGAACTGGTTTCATGTTGTAAATGTCATGAAACAGATTGTTAGCTCAGAGATTGACCGCAGCAAGAGCCGTCATCAACCTGCAAGATGTGGCTTGTTGCAGCTCCAGCTGTTTGATGAGTGTAACAAGGATTAAAGGCTACTGCACATTCCTCACAACCTGTCTCATGAGGTTAGGGTGATAACGAGGAATGGTTGTCATGGTTTCCAGACGACTGTCAGCCTATTGTAGCTCAAAGCACCCTGGTAGCTGTCGTCCCTCTTCACGGAGTTTGCTGCCATTTAATTGACCAATTGGGGCATTGGGACTACTTCTCCCAGCAGCCACTGCTGCAATGAGCATCAACCCAACAGGTTCAAAGAAGCTGAAATAAGAGCCCAGAAAGTCAGTCTGATAAAGATAGGCCATCGCTGTGCTACCATGAAGATCGCCTGCCGAGTGACCCTGACCATTCTAAACGGTAATGTCAGTATCTCTTCTCTCACCAAGTTCGCTTGATCATTTAGATTCTTCCTTTGCCGTGTGTTTGAAGGGACTCCTCATATTTACAGGATTTTTTTGGTAAAAATTTGTCTTAACCCCACCTCAAGCTCGTCCAAACACTCAAGGGGGGGGGGGGGGGATCAGTTGAGCTTTTTGACTGAAATTGATAGATTTTTGTCGAGAATCAAAGGGATTTGGAGCCGAGGTGAGTCAATGAAGTTGAGATGAGGTTCAGCCAGGATGCTCTTGAATGATGGATCAGGCTTCAGGGGCTGAATGGCCTCCTCCTATTCCTGGAAGTTTGGTCTGTGATGAATCAATGTCAGAGTGATGGCATCATTGAGTTATCCAGAGCATTTACTCATTCCGCATCCCTGAGATTTCAGTCTGTCAAATGTTTGGTTTTGAATGGACCAAACTTGAACAGAAGAGAGCAAGGCAGTTTGGGAAGAATGAGAGACTATTTTGTTGTTTGATAGTAAAACTCTTGGTATTTCCGAAAAAAAAAGGAAGGCAGACTATTGAAGTTTTTGATCTTTGATTCATCAGGACAGATACAAGAATACCAAATTTCAAAGGGAAGAAACAGTATTAATTACCGCTCCCTGTGAAATTTGGTGTTCCTGTGTCTTTGCTGGTGAAAGCCAAGTGAAAGACATCAACAATACATATCTTTTTTTCAGAAAGATTACTTGTTGTGTCTGTCAGGGAGATTTCAGAGGCTGTGATAGGTTATTTGTTTGGAATGAAGTCACCATGTGGGTGGAGTCGTCGATTGGGTTTGATTTTTGATGTATAAAAATCACACAGAGGAATCCAACTGGGAATATATTTATAATCTTCATATTGGAGCCAGGCTGTCCAGGAGTGATGGGGGGGGTGTAAATGTTAGGTAGCTGTTCCTCACGGAGAGGGAGTGGAAACCTGGAACCCTCACCCCAGAAAGCCATGGGTCTGACGGCAATGAGACCATACGGGATTGAGGTTTTAGTTGGCTAAGGGTGTTGAGAAGGTGGTGCAATGGGTTAGTGCCTCGTCTCTGAACCAGAAGCTCCGGGTTCGAGTCCCACCCCAGGACTTGATGTCCGCAGATGGTGCGTTCAATATCTGGCCAATCAGGTTGATTATCGGCCTGTAACTCCTCCCAGTAATCCTGACAGCGGCTGGTAAAGAGCAGCGGAGTTTGCTGGTTAGCCGTGCTGCAGAAGACAATGGCCAACCACTGCGATACACGGCCCAGCGTAATCACAGACAATTCCAATGGAAGGAGCTGGAGGGAGGGCTTGGGGGAATGAAGTGGGGTTTAGACACAGATCAGCCATGATCTGAACAGTGGGTCAGAGTTAATGGGCTGAATGGACTCCTCCTCCAATTGGTCTGTAATGCACCTGAATAATAGAGAAATATTCTGACAAAGTCCCACCCTGATTCCAGACTAATGTGAGGGAATGCATTTTGGAAAGTCCAATACAGATAGAAAGTATACAGTAAATGGCAGAACCCTTAAGAGTATTGATAGGCAGAGGGATCTGGGTGTACAGGTACACGGGTCACTGAAAGTGGCAATGCAGGTTGAGAAGGTGGTCAGGAAGGCGTACGGCATGCTTGCCTTCATCAGCCGGGGCACTGAGTTTAAAAATTGGCAAGTCATGTTGCAGCTTTATAGAACCTTAGTGAGGCTGCACTTGGAATATAGAGTTCAATTCTGGTCACCACACTACCAGAAGGATGTGGAGGCTTTGGAGAGGGTTCAGAAAAGATTTACCAGGATGTTGCCCTGGTATGGAGGGTATTAGCTATGAGGAGAGGTTGGAGAAACTTGGTTTGTTCTCACTGGAGCGACGGAGGTTGAGGGGAGACCTGATAGAAATCTACAAGATTATGAGAGGCACGGACAGAGTGGATAGTCAGAAGCTTTTTCCCAGGATGGAAGAGTCAATTACTCGGGGGCACAGGTTTAAGGTGCGAGGGGCAAGGTTTAAAGGAGATGTACGAGGCAGATTTTTTACAAAGAGAGTGGTGGGTGCCTGAAACTCATTGCCGGGGGAGGGAGTGGAAGCGGATATGACAGTGACTTTAAGGAGCATCTTGACAAATCCATGAATAGGATGGGAATAGAGGGATACGGTCCCAGGAAGGGGAGGGGGTTTTAGTTCAGTCGGGCAGCATGGTTGGTGTAGGCTTGGAGGGCCGAAGGGCCTGTTCCTGTGCTGGAATTTTCTTTGTTCTTTTATTCTTTGATTCCCATTCGCTGTGTTATGAGTGGGAAATTTACCGGCTCACTCACCCCAGAATCAGGGCAAGCAAGGTTCACAGAATGACATTCTCTAGTGGCATCTCGCCGGTAAAATTCTGGCAATAGAATGTGTGAGAGTGTGTGTGTGTGTGTGTGGGTGTGTGTGTGTGTGTGTTTGTATGTGTGTGTCTGTGTGTGGGTGTGTGTGTATGGGTGTGTGTGTGTGTACGTGTCTGTGAATGGGTGTGTGTGTATGTGTGTGTAAGAGTGTGTGTGTGTATGTGTCTGTGTATGGGTGTGTGTGTGTGTAAGTGTGTGTGTGTCTGTGTATGGGTGTGTGTGTGTGTATGTGTGTGTGTAAGAGTGTGTGTGTCTGTGTATGGGTGTGTGTGTGTGTAAGTGTGTGTGTGTGTGTGTAAGTGTGTGTGTGTGTAAGTGTGTGTGTCTGTGTATGGGTGTGTGTGTGTGTAAGTGTGTGTGTGTCTGTGTATGGGTGTGTGTGTGTGTATGTGTGTGTGTAAGAGTGTGTGTGTGTGTGTGTCTGTGTATGGGTGTGTGTGTGTGTAAGTGTGTGTGTGTGTGTGTAAGTGTGTGTGTCTGTGTATGGGTGTGTGTAAGTGTGTGTGTGTCTGTGTATGGGTGTGTGTGTGTGTAAGTGTGTGTGTGTCTGTGTATGGGTGTGTGTAAGTGTGTGTGTGTCTGTGTATGGGTGTGTGTGTGTGAGAGTGTGTGTGTGTGTGAGAGTGTGTGTGTGTGTGTGTATGGGTGTGTGTAAGTGTGTGTGTGTCTGTGTATGGGTGTGTGTAAGTGTGTGTGTGTCTGTGTATGGGTGTGTGTGTGTGAGAGTGTGTGTGTGTGTGTGAGAGTGTGTGTGTGTGTGTTTGTGTGTAAGTGTCTGTGAATGGGTGTGTGTGTGTGTATGTGTGTGTAAGAGTGTGTGTGTGTGTGTCTGTGTATGGGTGTGTGTGTGTGTAAGTGTGTGTGTGTCTGTGTATGGGTGTGTGTGCGTATGTGTGTGTGTAAGAGTGTGTGTGTGTGTCTGTGTATGGGTGTGTGTGTGTGAGAGTGTGTGTGTGTGTGAGAATGTGTGTGTGTGTGTGTCTGTGTATGGGTGTGTGTGTGTGTAAGTGTGTGTGTGTCTGTGTATGGGTGTGTGTGTGTGTATGTAAGAGTGTGTGTGTCTGTGTATGGGTGTGTGTGTGTGTGTAAGAGTGTGTGTGTGTGTGTGTCTGTGTATGGGTGTGTGTGTGTATGGGTGTGTGTGTGTGTAAGTGTGTGTGTGGGAGAGAGAGCACAATTTGCCCAGATGGAGGTTGGCAGAATTTCAAAGGCAATGCTGTGGTCTAGACACATTTGAAGAGTTGGCAGGATCAGATTAATTTTTCACACCCAAACAACATCTAGTTACAGCTCGCAGCGATAGCAAACAATGATTATATACACAGGGCCCGTGGGGGATCAGAGATGTAAACAAGAAGGAGAAGGTTAGGGGAGTAAATAAGGCTAATAATAAACTGTGTATCATATCCTTCCCACTTTCTCCTATCTCTGTGCCTCCCAGCTTCTCCCTCCTGTTTTAGTTCACCCCATCTCTCTCTCACTGTTACTCTTTCTCCCGTTCTCTCTTTCTCTGCCTTTGTCCTTCTTTTCATCTTTTCTCATTCACTGTTCTTCTCTCTCGCTCCATGTTCCTCATGCTGTCTCTATTTCTGTCTATAATTTTCTCTCTGTCTATTGCTTTGTCCCTCTCATTGTCTGACTGTCTGCTTTCTCTCTGTCTCTCTGCGTCTCGCTCCCCCTCTCTCTCACTCTGCTTCTTCTCTCTTTCTCTCTCTGCGTCTCGCTCCCCCTCTCTCTCACTCTGCTTCTTCTCTCTTTCTCTCTCTGTCTCTGTCGTCACTCAGCTGAGGGCCAATTTCTCCTCACTAGAATCAGAGGAAGGGTTGTCCCAGTGGTTTACACTGAGCCGGCGTTGGACTGGGGTAGACACTGGTGTTGTGTGACTTCTCACTGTGTTTACAGTGAGCAAGCCAGTCCCCAGGACCCCGGACCGGGTGACAGCACCATGTACCGATACCTCACCTGCTCAGTTCACATTGGGTGATCCTCCTCGTGTCTCTCCCAACACCCCCAGCCCAGGGAGGTCCTTTCAGCCACTTAGCGCTTGTTCTGAGGTCCGGGTGAAGGTGGGGATGAATCAGGCGGTGTAAAGCGAACAGCGGATCTTCATTTCCAGAGGGACTGCCGCACAGTCTCTGATATTCCCAGGTTCTGTTTCAGTCTGGGATTCCCAGACATGGTCAGTGGGGAGATCTGCTCGGGCATAGACCTCCCCCCCACCCCCCCCCCCCCGGCTCTGCGATGGACCAAGTATTTCTTTGTTTAAACATTTTAAAGTTTTAAAGTTTATTTAATAGTGTCACAAGCAGGCTTACATTAACACTGCAATGAAGTTACTGTGAAAATCCCCTAGTCGGCCACACTCCAGCACTGTTCGGGTTCACCGAGGGAGAATGGAGCACGGCCAATGCATTGAACCAGGACGTGGGAGGGAACCACAACACTCGGAGGAAACACAGAATTTGACTTAATATTGGTCCTGTTTTCTCCATAATGATCCCAGGAACCCAAATGGGATCATCTCTGAAATTCCTGACGTAAATCCCATCATGTCTTAAATGGTGCTGGGGCCTCAGCTATTTACCATTTATACAGATGATCTGGAGGAGGGAACCGAGTGTATGGTGTCGAAATTTGCTGATGACACCAAGATTGGGGGAACGGCAAATTGTGCGGAGGGTGTGGAGAGTCTGCAGAAGGATCTAGATAGACTGGGCGAATGGGCCAGGAAATGGCAAATGGAATTTAATGTTGGCAAGTGTGAGGTGGTCCACTTTGGTTGGAGGAATGGTAGGAAGGACTATTACTTACGTGGCGAAAAACTGCAGCAGGCGACGGTGCAGAGGGACCTCGGGGTCCTTGTGCATGAGTCGCAAAAACCCAGCTTGCAGGTGCAGCAGATGGTCAGGAAGGCGAATGGGATCCTGGCCTTCATAGCGAGGGGGATTGAATATAAAAGTAGAGAGGTCTTGCTGCGGCTGTATAGGGCATTGGTGAGGCCGCAGCTGGAGTACTGTGTGCAGTTTTGGGCGCCGTACTTACGCAAGGATATTTTGGCCTTGGAGGGAGTGCAGAGGAGGTTTACTAGGCTGATGCCGGAGTTGAGGGGGTTGAGCTATGAGGAGAGGCTGAATAAATTAGGCTTGTACTCGTTAGAGTTTAGAAGAATGAGGGGAGATCTAATTGAGACGTATAAGATGATGAATGGGATGGATAGGATAGAGGTGGAGAGAATCTTCCCGCTCAGAAAGGATAGTAGGACTAGGGGGCACAGCCTCAAGATAAAGGGGGGCGGTTTAGAACGGAGTTGAGGAGAAACTTCTTCACTCAAAGGGTGGTGAATCTCTGGAATTCTCTGCCCGTTGAAGTGGTGGAGGCTGCCTCGCTAAATATTTTCAAGAAGCGGGTTGATGGGTTTTTGATAAGAGAGGGGATTAAGGGTTATGGGGAGAGGGCGGGAAGGTGGAGCTGAGTCACGACAGATCAGCCATGATCTTATTGAATGGCGGGGCAGGCTCGAAGGGCTAGTTGGCCTACTCCTGCTCCTATTTCTTATGTTCTTATGTTATGTTCTTTCTGTCCTTTGCAGAATCATGACTTTTTGGGGGGTTTTCTCTTTGGAACTTTATCCTCCCCCCAAGTTTAGGGACTGTGGGCTCAGTCTGGAATGAAGCTTTGGCCCCATTAGCATTTCCACTGGGGTAACACTGCCCCAATCCCGTATGGGGAAGCATCGCATATCAGCACGAGTTCTCTCTTGGGATTAAAATGGGCCACTGAGTTAGATGAGAGTAGCTGACATTTGCCTTCAATAAAAGCCTCTGCCTGAGGAGCTTCCCAGAATTATCTCTGATATTTTCGGAGTAGGGTGCACAATGGGGGTGGCAACGTAGAAGCCAAGTTCAGGATAAATTTTCCATCAGAGTTCACTGATCCCAGGAAGGATTTTAACTCTGTGCTGCTCCTTGGAGTTGGTGCTATCTCGATGGCTTTTACCTTGTCCCTGCTAGTTGCTATCTATCCAGTGGCCCAAACAGGTCACTTCAGCCTCGTGGAAGATGCATTTATCCCTCTTCAAAAGCACTCCAGTTCCTGAGAATCTCTGCAAGTCTTCTTCTAAGTTTGTTAGGTGTTCCTGTTCCAAAGTATACTGTTACACGGGGTGGCCCATGGAGAATTTTCTCCATGACTCATTGGAAAATGGCAAAGTCTGCTGAGAGCCCAAAAGGCAAGCGAGTTTACACATGAAATCCCCCGTGTGTGTTGGTGATCAGATCTTTCCAGGAGGACTCATCCAATTCAAAGTTAGTCACAAGTAAGGCTTACATTAACGCTGCAATGAACATAGAACATTACAGCGCAGAACAGGCCCTTCGGCCCACGATGTTGCACCGACCGGTTAAAAAACAATGACCCACTAACCTAAACCAATCCCTTTTCGTCCATAAACCTATCCACGGATCTCTTAAACGCCCCCAAACTAGGTGCATTTACAACTGCAGCTGGCAGGGCATTCCAGTCCCTCACCACCCTCTGGGTAAAGAACCTACCCCTGACATCCGTCCTATAACTACCCCCCCTTAATTTAAAGCCATGCCCCCTCGTGCTAGCTTTCTCCATCCGAGGAAAAAGGCTATCACTATCTACCCTGTCTAAACCTCTAATCATCTTATATGTTTCAATGAGATCCCCTCTTAGCCGCCTTCTTTCCAGCGAAAACAACCCCAAATCCCTCAGTCTCTCCTCATAGGACTTCCCCTCCATAATCAGGCAACATCCTGGTAAATGTCCTCTGCACCCTCTCCAAAGCCTCCACATCCTTCCTGTAATGTGGGGACCAGAACTGCACACAATACTCCAAGTGTGGCCGCACCAGAGTTGTGTACAGTTGCAACATGACGCTGCGACTCCTAAATTCAATCCCCCTACCAATAAACACCAAGACACCGTATGCCTTCTTAACAACCTTATCTACTTGACTCCCAACTTTCAGGGATCTATGTACACATACACCTAGATCCCTCTGCTCATCCACACTATTCAAAGTCCTCCCGTTAGCTTTATACTCATCACATCTGTTATTCCTACCAAAGTGAATTACCTCATACTTCTCCGCATTAAACTCCATCTGCCACCTCTCGGCCCAGCTCTGCAACCTATCTAAGTCTCCCTGCAAACTATGACACCCTTCCTCACAATCTACCACACCTCCGCCTTTGGTGTGATCAGCAAACTTACTGATCCACCCAACTATACCCTCATCCAGATCATTAATAAAAATTACAAACAGCAGTGGCCCCAAAACAGATCCCTGAGGCACACCACTCGTAACCGAACTCCATGACGAATATTTACCATCAACCACCACCCTCTGTCTCCTACCTGCTAGCCAATTCCTGATCCAATTTCCTAGATTACCCCCAATCCCATACATCTGCATTTTCTGTAGAAACCTACCATGGTGAACCTTATCAAACGCAAGTTAATGTGAAATTCCCCTGGGGAGTGGGTAGCTTGATCTTGGGTTTGGACATAGCTCGGCACAACATCGAGGGCCAAAGGGCCTGTACTGTGCTTTATTGTACTGTGTTCTAGTCCCCACACTCTGGCACCTGTTTGGGTCAATGCATCTAACCAGACTGTGGGAGGGAATCAGAGCATCTGGAGGAAAGCCACACACACACAGGGAAATGCACAGACTCCGCACAGACAGTGACCCAAGCCAGGAATCGAACCTGGGTCCCGAGTGCTGTGAGGCAGCAATGCTAACCCACTGTGCCACCCATGCTGAAGATAGGCATGGCTCATGTCCACCTTGGAGAATAACTTGCCACCTGTTAGCTTAGTGTAAAGGTCTGCGATTTCGGACAGAGAATACCGATTGCGTTTGGAATCCCGATTAACTGTTAGCTTACGGCCCCCACAGAGACAAACGGGTCGAAGAACAGGGACTACAGCTGTGGCCCATTATGCAAATTGCGCAGGTTTATTATATCCAATTCAGTTTCCACTTTCTCCAGCAAGGACACATCTTGCTCTGAAATACCTCACTGTAGCATTGGGGTCAACGTAGGTCCTGGACTTGGTACCTTTTCTTTCCCATTCTTTTTGGAAAACTCCAGGATATCTTGTACAGTTCCCCACACCCAGCCTGAAGATGTCCAACCAGTTCAGCCGGATCTCTGTCTCTCTCTCTCTCTGTTTCCCTCTCACTCTCTCTCTCCTTCTCTCTCTCCCTATCTATCACAGTGTTTTGTATTTCACTCAGTAACACTGCTTTTCTCTCTGACAGGTTTGCTGTTCACTGTCGCTGCTCAGAGCCGCTGGAAGCGACACCTCGACCAGTTGGGGAGTATGATCGAGTGTCGAGTGGGAGGGGGCCGCTGGTTATCTCGCCTGGATTACTTTGATTACGGATGTTACTGTGGCTTTGGTGGAGAAGGGGTACCGCTCGATGCTGTTGACCGGTGAGAAAGAGACCAAGCGGCAGAGACAGACAGAGAGAGACAGGCAGAGAGAGAAAGACAAACAGGCAGAGACAGACAGAGAGAGACAGGCAGAGAGAGAAAGACAAACAGGCAGAGACAGACAGAGAGAGACAGGCAGAGAGAGAAAGACAAACAGGCAGAGACAGGCAGAGAGAGACAGGCAGAGAGAGAAAGACAAACAGGCAGAGACAGAAAGACAGAGTGACAGAGCGTACAGAACACAAGAGTGAGTGAGAAAGTGTGTGTTTTATTTACAGGATGTGAGCATCGCTGGTTAGACCAGGCCAGGATAGTGAGTGACCCAGAGGGGAACCTCCAGATGGTAGTGTTCCCAGTTATCTGCTGCCCTGTCCATCCAGCTGGCAGAGATTGTGGGTTTGGAAGGTGCTGCCTCAGGAACCCTGGTGAGTGGATGCAGAACATCTTGTGGATGGCACACACGCTGCCTCTGTTCACCAGGGATGGAGGGAATGGATGTCAGTGAAAGGGGTCACAATCAAGCAGGGCTGCTTTGTCCTGGATGGTGTCGAGCTTCTCGAGTGTTGTTGGAGCTGCACCCGTCCAGGCAAGTGGGAGTCCTCCATCACACTCCTGACTTGTGCCTTACAGATGGAGACAGACTCTGGGGAGACAGGAGGAGTCCCGCAGGATTCCCAGCCTCTGACCTGCTGTGATAGCTACAGTATTTATGGTTAGTCTGGTTCAGTTTCTGGTCAATGATAACTCCAAATTGTTCCATTCTTAACATTTTTAAATTCTTTCATAGGGTGTAGGAGTCACCGATAGCTTTTATTATCCATCTCTAGATATCTCTAAACAGAGAGTTTGGCTCAGCAGTTTCAGAGTCAATCACATTGCTGTGACCCTGGAGTCACGTGTAGGCCAGTCCAGGTCAGGACAACACATTTCCTTCCCTAAAGAACATTACTTAATGACAATTAATGATAGTTTTATGGTCATGATTGCTGAGACCAACTTTCAGTTCAGATTCTTCTTAACTAAACTTAAATTCCACCAGCTGCCCTGGTAGGATCTGAACCTCTGACCCCAGAGCTTGGGCCATTAGATCTGAGAAGGTTAGAGGGTCATTAGATTGGTTCCACTGGTCGGCGCAACATCGAGGGCCGAAGGGCCTGTACTGCGCTGTACTGACCCTCTAACCTAAACTATTTCAATGTTATCCATATGCCTGTCCACTGACCATTTGAACACCCTTAAAGTTGGTGAGTTCACTACTGCTGCAGGCAGGGCATTCCACGCCCTTACTACCCTCTGAGTAAAGAACCTACCATAGGGGAGATCCTATGAGGAGAGACTGAGAGATTTGGGGTTGTTTTTGCTGGAAAGAAGGAGGCTAAGAGGGGATCTCATTGAAACATATAAGATGATTAGAGGTTTAGACAGGGTAGATAGTGATAGCCTTTTTCCTAGGATGGAGAAAGCTAGCACGAGGGGGCATGACTTTAAATTAAGGGGTGGTAGTTATAGGACTGATGTCAGGGGTAGGTTCTTTACCCAGAGGGTGGTGAGGGATTGGAATGCCCTGCCTGCTGCAGTTGTAAATGCACCTAGTTTGGGGGCGTTTAAGAGATCCGTGGATAGGTTTATGGATGAAAAGGGATTGGTTTAGGCTAGTGGGTCATTGTTTTGTAACTGGTCGGCGCAACATCGTGGGCCGAAGGGCCTGTTCTGCGCTGTAATGTTCTATGTTCTATGACATCCGTCCTATAATTACCACCCCTTAATTTAAAGCTATAAATTCCTGAGAATTTCCTGAGAAATGTCCTTTTAACTACACTGAATATAAATATCTGTTGTTGAGGAAGGTGGAGCGATTGTGAGAATATGTGTGTGTGGATGGATGTGTGTGTGTGTGTGGTGGGGGAGGGTTGATGGATACCCTTCCCCTGGGCTCCTATCCTGTGGAATGGGCCCTTTTCCTGGGGTCCTGTCCTGTGGGGTTGCGTCCTTCTCCTGGGGTCCTGTGAGACTGGGCCCTTCCCCTGGGGTTCTGTGGGACTGAGCCCTACCCCTGGGGTCCTGTTCTGGTCATTAACCTTGCAGTATTGGCTTCTGTCCGCATGGGGGCAGTGTTGTCCCTCTGGGTTGGTGTCCGGTGTGGATTCAAACAGCACAGTCTGTACTTTTTTATTCATTTGTGGGACATGGGAATCTCTGGCTGGCCAGTATTTATCGCCCATCAGTAACTACCCATGAACTGAGTGTCTCGCTCGGCCATTTCAGGGGCAGTTGAGAGTCACCCATATTGCTGTGGCTCTGGAGTCACATGTAGGCCAGACTGGGTAAGGATGGCAGATTTCCTTCTCTAAAGAACATTAGTGTCCCAGATAGGTTTTTCCAACAATCGGAATAGTTCCACGGTCATCGGTACATTCTTAATTCCAGATATTTTACATCCAGATATTTTTACATCCAGACATTGAATTCAAATTCCACCATCTGCCGTGGCGGATTCGAATCCAGGTCCCAGAACATTAGCTGAGGCAGCACGGTGACACAGTGGTTAGCATTGCTGCCTCACAGCGCCAGGGAGCTGGGTTCAATTCCTGGCTTGGGTCACTGTCTCTGTGGAGTTTGCACGTTCTCCCCGTGTCTGCATGGGTTTCCTCCGGGTGCTCCAGTTTCCTCCCACATTCTGAAAGATGTGCGGGTTAGGGTGCATTGACCCGAACAGGCGCTGAGTGAGGCGACTAGGGGAATTTCACAGTAACTTCATTGCAGTGTTAATGTAAGCCTTACTTGTGACAAATAAATAAACTATCAATTTCTGGAATAATAATTTAGTGATGATAGCAGTAGGCGACCACCTCAGTACTGACCCTCTGACAGTGCGAGACTCCCTCAGCACTGACCCTCTGACAGTGCGACACTCCCTCAGCACTGACCCTCTGACAGTGCGGCACTCTCTCAGCACTGACCCTCTGACAGTGCGGCACTCCCTCAGCACTGACCCTCTGACAGTGCGACACTCCCTCAGCACTGACCCTCTGACAGTGCGGCACTCCCTCAGCACTGACCCTCTGACAGTGCGGCACTCCCTCAGCACTGACCCTCTGACAGGGCGGCACGCCCTCAATACTGACCCTATGACAGTGCGGCACTCCCTCAGTACTGACCCTCTGACAGTGCGGCACTCCCTCAGCACTGACCCTCTGACAGTGCGGCACTCCCTCAGCACTGACCCTCTGACAGTGCGGCACTCCCTCAGCACTGACCCTCTGACAGTGCGGCACTCCCTCAATACTGACCCTCTGACAGTGCGGCACTCCCTCAGTACTGACTCTCTGACAGTGCGGCAATCCCTCAGCACTGACCCTCTGACAGTGTGGCACTCCCTCAGCACTGACCCTCTGACAGTGTGGCATTCCCTCAGCACTGACCCTCTGACAGTGTGGCACTCCCTCAGCACTGACCCTCTGACAGTGTGGCATTCCCTCAGCACTGACCCTCTGACAGTGCAGCACTCCCTCAGCACTGACCCTCTGACAGTGCGGCACTCCCTCAGTACTGACCCTCTGACAGTGCGGCACTCCCTCAGTACTGACCCTCTGACAGTGCGACACTCCCTCAGCACTGACCCTCTGACAGTGCGGCACTCCCTCTGCACTGACCCTCTGACAGTGCGGCACTCCCTCAGCACTGACCCTCTGACACTGCGGCACTCCCTCAGCACTGACCCTCTGACAGTGCGGCACTCCCTCAATACTGACCCTCTGACAGTGCGGCACTCCCTCAGTACTGACCCTCTGACAGTGCGGCACTCCCTCAGCACTGACCCTCTGACAGTGTGGCACTCCCTCAGCACTGACCCTCTGACAGTGTGGCATTCCCTCAGCACTGACCCTCTGACAGTGCGGCACTCCCTCAGCACTGACCCTCTGACAGTGCGGCACTCCCTCGGTACTGACCCTCTGACAGTGCGGCACTCCCTCAGTACTGACCCTCTGACAGTGCGGCACTCCCTCAGTACTGACCCTCTGACAGTGCAGCATTTCCTCAGTACTGACCCTCTGACAGTGCGGCACTCCCTCAGCACTGACCCTCTGACAGTGCAGCACTCCCTCAGTACTGACCCTCTGACAGTGCGGCACTCCCTCAGTACTGACCCTCTGGCAGTGCAGCATTTCCTCAGCACTGACTCTCTGACAGTGCGGCACTCCCTCAGCACTGACCCTCGGACAGTGCGGCACTCCCTCAGTACTGACCCTCTGGCAGTGCAGCATTTCCTCAGCACTGACCCTCTGACAGTGCGGCACTCCCTCAGCACTGACCCTCTGACACTGCGGCACTCCCTCAGCACTGACCCTCTGACAGTGCGGCACTCCCTCAGCACTGACCCTCTGACAGTGCGGCACTCCCTCAGCACTGACCCTCTGACAGTGCGGCACTCCCTCAGCACTGACCCTCTGACAGTGCGGCACTCCCTCTGCACTGACCCTCTGACAGTGCGGCACTCCCTCAGCACTGACCCTCTGACAGTGCGGCACTCCCTCAGCACTGACCCTCTGACAGTGCGGCACTCCCTCAGCACTGACCCTCTGACAGTGCGGCACTCCCTCAGCACTGACCCTCTGACAGTGCAGCACTCCCTCAGCACTGACCCTCTGACAGTGCGGCACTCCCTCAGCACTGACCCTCTGACAGTGCAGCACTCCCTCAGCACTGACCCTCTGACAGTGCGGCACTCCCTCAGCACTGACCCTCTGACAGTGCAGCACTCCCTCAGCACTGACCCTCTGACAGTGCGGCACTCCCTCAGCACTGACCCTCTGACAGTGCGGCACTCCCTCAGTACTGACCCTCTGACAGTGTGGCACTCCCTCAGCACTGACCCTCTGACAGTGCGGCACTCCCTCAGCACTGACCCTCTGACAGTGCGGCACTCCCTCAGCACTGACCCTCTGACAGTGCGGCACTCCCTCAGCACTGACCCTCTGACAGTGCGGCACTCCCTCAGCACTGACCCTCTGACAGTGCGGCACTCCCTCAGCACTGACCCTCTGACAGTGCGGCACTCCCTCAGCACTGACCCTCTGACAGTGCGGCACTCCCTCAGTACTGACCCTCTGACAGTGCGGCACCCCCTCAGCACTGACCCTCTGACAGTGCGGCACTCCCTCAGTACTGACCCTCTGACAGTGCGGCACTCCCTCAGCACTGACCCTCTGACAGTGCGGCACTCCCTCAGCACTGACCCTCTGACAGTGCGGCACTCCCTCAGCACTGACCCTCTGACAGTGCGGCACTCCCTCAGCACTGACCCTCTGACAGTGCGGCACTCCCTCAGCACTGACCCTCTGACAGTGCGGCACTCCCTCAGCACTGACCCTCTGACAGTGCGGCACTCCCTCAGCACTGACCCTCTGACAGTGCGGCACTCCCTCAGCACTGACCCTCTGACAGTGCGGCACTCCCTCAGCACTGACCCTCTGACAGTGCGGCACTCCCTCAGCACTGACCCTCTGACAGTGCGGCACTCCCTCAGCACTGACCCTCTGACAGTGCGGCACTCCCTCAGCACTGACCCTCTGACAGTGCGGCACTCCCTCAGTACTGACCCTCTGACACTGCGGCACTCCCTCAGCACTGACCCTCTGACAGTGTGGCGCTCCCTCAGCACTGACCCTCTGACAGTGCGGCACTCCCTCAGTACTGACCCTCTGACACTGCGGCACTCCCTCAGCACTGACCCTCTGACAGTGCGGCACTCCCTCAGCACTGACCCTGTGACAGTGCGGCACTCCCTCAGCACTGACCCTCTGACAGTGCGGCACTCCCTCAGTACTGACCCTCTGACACTGCGGCACTCCCTCAGCACTGACCCTCTGACAGTGCGGCGCTCCCTCAGCACTGACCCTCTGACAGTGCGGCACTCCCTCAGTACTGACCCTCTGACACTGCGGCACTCCCTCAGCACTGACCCTCTGACAGTGCGGCACTCCCTCAGCACTGACCCTCTGACACTGCGGCACTCCCTCAGCACTGACCCTCTGACAGTGCGGCACTCCCTCAGCACTGACCCTCTGACACTGCGGCACTCCATCAGCACTGACCCTCTGACAGTGCGGCACTCCCTCAGCACTGACCCTCTGACACTGCGGCACTCCCTCAGCACTGACCCTCTGACAGTGCGGCACTCCCTCAGCACTGACCCTCTGACAGTGCGGCACTCCCTCAGCACTGACCCTCTGACAGTGCGGCACTCCCTCAGCACTGACCCTCTGACAGTGCGGCACTCCCTCAGCACTGACCCTCTGACAGTGCGGCACTCCCTCAGCACTGACCCTCTGACAGTGCGGCACTCCCTCAGCACTGACCCTCTGACAGTGCGGCACTCCCTCAGTACTGACCCTCTGACACTGCGGCACTCCCTCAGCACTGACCCTCTGACAGTGCGGCGCTCCCTCAGCACTGACCCTCTGACAGTGCGGCACTCCCTCAGTACTGACCCTCTGACACTGCGGCACTCCCTCAGCACTGACCCTCTGACAGTGCGGCACTCCCTCAGCACTGACCCTGTGACAGTGCGGCACTCCCTCAGCACTGACCCTCTGACAGTGCGGCACTCCCTCAGTACTGACCCTCTGACACTGCGGCACTCCCTCAGCACTGACCCTCTGACAGTGCGGCGCTCCCTCAGCACTGACCCTCTGACAGTGCGGCACTCCCTCAGTACTGACCCTCTGACACTGCGGCACTCCCTCAGCACTGACCCTCTGACAGTGCGGCACTCCCTCAGCACTGACCCTCTGACAGTGCGGCACTCCCTCAGCACTGACCCTCTGAAAGTGAGGCACTCCCTCAGCACTGACCCTCTGACAGTGAGGCACTCCCTCAGCACTGACCCTCTGACAGTGAGGCACTCCCTCAGTACTGACCCTCTGACAGTGCAGCACTCCCTCAGCACTGACCCTCTGACAGTGCGGCACTCCCTCAGCACTGACCCTCTGACAGTGCGGCACTCCCTCAGTACTGACCCTCTGACAGTGCGGCACTCCCTCAGCACTGACCCTCTGACAGTGCAGCACTCCCTCAGTACTGACCCTCTGACAGTGCGGCACTCCCTCAGCACTGACCCTCTGACAGTGCGGCACTCCCTCAGCACTGACCCTCTGACAGTGCGGCACTCCCTCAGCACTGACCCTCTGACAGTGCGGCACTCCCTCAGCACTGACCCTCTGACAGTGCGGCACTCCCTCAGCACTGACCCTCTGACAGTGCGGCACTCCCTCAGCACTGACCCTCTGACAGTGCGGCACTCCCTCAGCACTGACCCTCTGACAGAGCGGCACTCCCTCAGCACTGACCCTCTGACAATTCCTTGCCTCCTTGGTTTGGGTGATATTGACTGTGTCATTTTTTTGCTTGTTCCTCACCGTCGCTTTGCTGACCCTCTCTCTCTCTCTCTCTCAGCTGTTGCTGGCAGCATGATGTTTGTTACGGGAAGATTGATTTGGAGGGGCTGTGCAGCTGGTATGAGTATCCATACTGGACACATTATTCCTGGAGGTGTAATCATGGCCGTTTTCTGACCTGTAGTAAGTGATTCGCAAATTGAGAGATCAATGGGGCATTTAGAAAAATGTTTAATGGGATTGGAGGCCACTCTGTCCATCCTGCCCATACTGGCTCCTCGGAGCTGATCCCTCTGTTCTGAACCCAGCTCTTTGCCACTTTCAGGTGAACTTTAGTCACCAGACTTTTCAAACCCTTATCCTATTTGCTTGAAACTTGATCTTTGTCAGCAGATGCTTTCAGTGAAGCCTTTCCGTAACTCTCTGTGTGGGAACATTCCTTCAAACCTACCCGATAACCTGGCTCTCTCCTTACTGAATGGTCAAAATGTGAAACAACCCTCACTGTCTGTTAAACCTTCTTCCCATCTTTATCTCCTCGTGTCTGTTCCAATGACATTTCATGGAACTGTAGAATTTGATGACACAGAAGGCTGTTCAGCCCGTCACATCCCAGGTTAGCTCTTTGAAAGATTGATCCAATTAGTCCCACACCTAGTGCACAGTATTCTGCATTGGTGTCCTTATTGATGGGGAAGCAGGTCAGAGAAGGTTTATGTGACTGGGATAGGCGGGTTGTCTTCTGAGGAAAGGGGAAGAGGCTAGGCTTGTAACAACTGGAATTTAGAAGAGGAAGAGGCGCCTTGATTGAACATAACATAAGAACATAAGAAATAGGAGAAGGAGTAGGCCATCTGGCCCTTCGAGCCTGCCCCACCATTCAATAATATCATGGCTGATCTGTCGTGGCTCAGTTCCACCTTCCCGCCCTCTCCCCATAACCCTTAATCCCCTCTCTTATCAAAAACCCATCAACCCGCGTCTTAAAAATATTTAGCGAGGCAGCCTCCACCACTTCAACGGGCAGAGAATTCCAGAGATTCACCACCCTTTGAGTGAAGAAGTTCCTCCTCAACTCTGTTCTAAACCGCCCCCCCTTTATCTTGAGGCTGTGCCCCCTAGTCCTATTGTCCTTTCTGAGTGGGAAGAGTCTCTCCACCTCTATCCTATCCATCCCATTCATCATCTTATACGTCACAATGAGAAACCTTTAAGATTCTGAGAGGTATCACAAGATGATTCCTTTTGTGGGAGAATCTGGAACTGTTTCAAAATAAGAGGTCACCGAGTTTGGGTGGAGTTGAGGAAATCTTTGTTTCACTTTGTTACTGAATTTCTGGAACTCTCTTCCTGAAAAGGCAGTGGGAGCAGAGTCTTGAAATGTTTTTTAAGGCAGAGCGAGATAAATTCTTGATTAACAAGGGGGTGAAAGGTTACCGGGGTGAAAGGTTATTGGGGTGAAAGGTTACTGGGGGGGTCAGCAGGAATGTGTGGTTGAGGTTACAATCAGATTAGCCATGATCCCATTGAATGGGGGAGCAGGCTCAAGGGGCTGAGTGGCCTTCTTCTGCTCCTAATTCAGATATTTGTATGTGCTCAGCCTTCTGTCCCCTCACACCATGTACATTTCCTCCTTCAACTCTTTATCCATTTCCCCTCCGAAAGCTGCTGTGAATCTGCTTCCAGTGCTCTTCCAGACCACAACAACAACTCATGAAACTTCTCATCTCTCCCTCTGGTTCTATTCCTGATTCAGTTCAATCTCTCTCCCTCTGGTAACCCCCTCTCCCAGTTATTGCAAATAAGAGTTATGGGGAGAGGGCGGGAATGTGGAACTGAGCCATGACAGATCAGTCATGATCTTATTGAATGGTGGGGCAGGCTCGAAGGGCTAGATGGCCTACTCCTGCTCCTATTTCTTATGTTCTTAAACCCTTCCTGATTTTGAACACCTCGGTTAAATCTCCCCTTAACCATCTCTGCTCCCAGGAAAACAATCCCAGCGTCTCCAGTCTCTCCACAGTAACCGGAGTCCCTCATCCCTGGGAACGTTCCGGTAAATCTCCCTCTGTCCCCTTTCCAAGGCCTGGACATCCTTCCGAAAGTTTGGAGCCCAGGAATGGACACAGTCCTCTCACAGGATGGAATGAGACAGTTGGGTTTTTGAGGGACTGTGGTTTACGAAGGGTTGAATTTTGGAGGCTGATTGGGAGGGCGATGGATAGTTTGTGGAAAACAGAAAAATGAATAAATCCTCCTGATCTTTGTAAAAATCATTACCGCGTTCCTTGATTCTCTCACCAGCCGATCGGAAGGATACCTGTAGCCGAGCGATTTGCAAATGTGATAAACATTTGGTGGACTGTTTCTCCAAAGCTAAATATGATCCTGACCTGAAGGGAATCAACAAAGCGGTGATGTGTAAACCCTGAGCAGACAGCACTCGCTGACAGGAACCTGACACAACTCGGCAAAGCAGCCAGAATATCCCACCCTCATCCCGTATCCTTCAATCCCCATCCTCTCTCCATATCTCTCAATCCCACCCTCATCCCATATCCTTCAATCCCCATCCTCTCCCCATATCTCCCAATCCTACTCTCATCCCGTATCCTTCAATCCCTACCCTCTCCCCAAATCCCCAATCCCATCCTCTCTCCATATCTCTCAATCCCTATCCTCTCCCCAAATCCCCAATCCCATCCTCTCTCCATATCTCTCAATCCTACTCTCATCCCATATCCTTCAATCCCCATCCTCTCCCCATATCTCCCAATCCTACTCTCATCCTATATCCTTCAATCCCTACCCTCTCTCCAAATCCCCAATCCCACTCTCTGCCCATATCCTTAAAGTCTATTTTTCAGGGAATTGTCGTCACAGTTTGGAACAAGATTTAAACTCAGTAAATGAATTTCTGTCTTTTTTCAGTTCAAGTCTGTTGCCAATGTGACTCCCAGCTTCCTGTACTGCCCCTGACTCTGTGCCTTGTGATCAATGTGGTTTGTCTTTCCAAACTGTAACACAAGATTAAAGGTGATATCGACAGTGAGATTCTCTGCATCTGTCTCCTCATTGGCTGGCCTGAGTTTAGTAACAGATCATTTGTTGTTTCTTCAGAACCCTCAGCAAAACACTCACCTAAACACTCAACTAAACCCCCACCTAAACACTCACTGAAACTCTCACCTAAACCCTCACTGAAACTCTCACCTAAACCCTCACCGAAACACTCACCGAAACACTCAACTAAACCCCCACCTAAACACTCACTGAAACTCTCACTGAAACCCTCACCGAAACTCTCACCGAAACCCTCACCGAAATCCTCACCGAAACACTCAACTAAACCCCCACCTAAACACTCACTGAAACTCTCACTGAAACCCTCACCGAAACTCTCACTGAAACCCTCACCGAAATCCTCACCGAAACACTCAACTAAACCCCCACCTAAACACTCACTGAAACTCTCACTGAAACCCTCACCGAAACTCTCACCGAAACCCTCACCGAAACCCTCACCGAAACCCTCACCGAAACCCTCACCGAAACCCTCACCGAAACTCTCACCGAAACTCTCACCGAAACCCTCACCGAAACACTCACCGAAACCCTCACCGAAACCCTCACCGAAACCCTCACCGAAACCCTCACCGAAACTCTCACCGAAACTCTCACCTAAACCCTCACTGAAACCCTCACCGAAACACTCAACTAAACCCCCACCTAAACACTCACTGAAACTCTCACCTAAACACTCACCGAAACACTCAACTAAACCCCCACCTAAACACTCACTGAAACTCTCACCTAAACACTCACCGAAACACTCAACTAAACCCCCACCTAAACACTCACTGAAACTCTCACCTAAACACTCACCGAAACACTCAACTAAACCCCCACCTAAACACTCACTGAAACCCTCACCTAAACACTCACTGAAACTCTCACCTAAACCCTCACTGAAAATCTCACTGAAACTCTCACTGAAACCCTCACCGAAACCCTCACCGAAACACTCATACTGAAACTCTCACTGAAACCCTCTCCTAGAACGAGTGTCAGACAGAAGATGCTTTGTATCCACGTGCACAGCTTCAGACTGTCTACACAACCTGGAAGCTTCTGTCCGACAATCCAACTGAACTGAGGGAAGGAGCAATTTGAGACATCAGCCCCTCGAGTCTGTTCCACAGGAACAGGAGGAGGCCATTCAGTCCCTCGAGTCCGTTCCACCAGAAAAGGAGGAGGCCATTCGGCCCCTCGAGCCCATTCCACGGGAACAGGAGGCCATTCAGCCCCTCGAGTCCGTTCCACCAGAAAAGGAGGAGGCCATTCGGCCCCTCGAGCCCATTCCACGGGAACAGGAGGAGGCCATTCAGCCCCTCGAGTCCATTCCACCAGAACAGGAGGAGGCCATTCAGCCCCTCGAGTCCATTCCGCAGGAACAGGAGGAGGCCATTCAGCCCCTCGAGTCCATTCCACCAGAACAGGAGGAGGCCATTCAGCCCCTCGAGTCCATTCCGCAGGAACAGGAGGAGGCCATTCAGCCCCTCGAGTCCATTCCACAAGAACAGGAGGAGGCCATTCAGCCCTTCCACGCTGCTGAATTATTCAATAGGTCATAGCAGATGCACATGAGTTTGTTTACCTCTCTTGTCCATATCCAGTGTTTTTCTAGCACAACAAGTAAAAGCAAAATACTGCAGTGCCTGGATGCCGTCTACATGATTTAGTAAAGCATTTGACAAGGTCCCCTCATGACAGGCTGGTGCAAATGATTAAATCTCACGGGATCAGGGATGAACCAGCTAGATGGATTCAGAACTGGCTTGGCTATAGAAGACTGAGGATAGCGTTGGAAGAGTGTTTTTCTAAACGGAGATCTGTAACTAGTGGTGTTCAGCAGAGATCAGTGCTGGGATCTCTGCTGTTTGTAATATATATGTATATAAATATCTTAGAAGAAAACATAGCTGGTCTGTTTAGCAAGTTCGAGGATGATACTAAGATTGGCAGAGTTGCAGATTGTGATGAAGATTGTCAGAGAGTACACCAGGATATAGATAGGCTGGAAAAATGGGTGGAAAAATGGCAGATGGAATTTAATCCGGACAAATGCGAGGTGATGCATTTTGGTAGATCTAATTCAGATGGGCGCTATAAAATAAACGGCTGAATAATCAGGAGCATAGATACAGAGACATCTGGGAGTACTGAGAGCAGGGTCAGGAATGGATGTTGCAGGTCCCGGGGTATAAATGCTTTAATCGGAGTAGAGAAGGAGGTAGAAGGGGGGTTGGGGTAGCATTATTGGTCAAGGACTGTATTACAGTGTCAGAGAGGAAGTTTGATGAGGACTTGTCTGTTGAGGTAGTATGGGCGGAGATTAGAAATAGGAGAGGAGAGGTCACCCTGCTGGGAGTCTTTTACAGACCTCCAAAAAGTTCTAGAGAGGTTGAGGAAAGGATTGCGGAGACAATCCTGGTGAGGAGTGAAAGTAATAGGGTAATTGTCAAGGGCAGGTTGTGCCTTACGAGCCTAGTTGAGTTCTTCGATAATGTGACTGAACACATTGACGAAGGAAGTGCCGTGGACGTAGTGTACATGGACTTCAGCAAGGCTTTTGATAAGGTCCCCCATGCAAGACTTCTTGAGAAGATGAGAGGGCATGGAATCCAAGGGCCTTTGGCCTTGTGGATCCAGAACTGACTTGCCTGCAGAAGGCAGAGAGTGGTTGTGGATGGGTCTTTTTCGGAATGGAGGTCAGTCACCAGTGGGGTGCCCCAGGGATCTGTTCTGGGACCCTTGCTGTTTGTCATTTTCATAAATGACCTGGATGAGGAAGTGGAGGGATGGGTTAGCAAGTTCGCTGATGACATGAAGGTCGGCGGTGTTGTGGATGGTCTGGAAGGATGTCAAAAGTTGCAGCAGGACATAGATAGGATGCAGGAATGGGCGGAGAAGTGGCAGATGGACTTCAACGCGGATAAATGTGTAGTCGTCCGTTTCGGCAGAACCAACGGGATGAACGAGTACACTATTAAGGGCAGGGGTCTTAGTAGCGTTGAAGAGCAGAAGGATCTCGGGGTCCGGGTTCACAGGACTCTTAAATCGGCCTCGCAGGTGGAGGAGGTGGTCAAGAAGGCGTATGGTGTACTGGCCTTCATTAATCGAGGGATTGAGTTTAGGAGTCGGGAGGTAATGCTGCAACTTTACAGGACCCTCGTCAGGCCTCATTTGGAGTACTGTGCGCAGTTCTGGTCGCCTCACTATAGGAAAGACGTAGAAGCTATTGAAAGGGTGCAGAGGAGATTTACAAGGATGTTGCCTGGACTGGGAGGCATGCCTTATGAAGATAGGTTGAGGGAGCTGGGACTCTTTTCCTTGGAGAGGCGAAGGTTGAGAGGCGACCTGATAGAAGTTTATAAAATGTTGAGAGGAATAGATAGGGTGGACTCTCAGAGGCTATTTCCCCGGGTTGAAATGGTCGCTACGAGAGGACACAGATTTAAGGTGCGGGGAGGGAATTACAGAGGTGATGTTAGGGGTAAGTTTTTCACTCAGAGGGTGGTGAGTGAATGGAATCGGCTGCCGTCATCGGTGGTGGAGGCGAACTCGCTGGGGTCTTTTAAAAGACTTCTGGATGAGTATATGGGGTTTAATGGGATTGGGGGTTATAGATAGGTCTATAGATTGGTGGGGTTGATGCGATCGGCGCAACTCGAGGGCCGAAGGGCCTGTTTGTGCTGTAATGTTCTATGTTCTATGTTCTAATTGTTATGGGGGACTTTAACTTTACTAATATTGATTGGAATTGCTATAGCTCTAGCTCGTTAGAGGGGTCAGTTTTTGTTCAAAGTGTGCAGGAAGGTTTTTTGACTCAGTATGTAGATAGGCCGACTAGAGGTGAGGCTATATTGGATTTGGTGCTGGGAAATGAGCCAGACCAGGTGCTAGACTTGGAAGTTGGTGTGCATTTTGGTGATAGTGACCACAATTCGGTTACGTTCACCTTAGTGATGGAAAGAGATAGGCATGAACCTCGGGTCAGTAGTTTTAGCTGGGGAAAGGGTAATTATGAGGCTATTAGGAGAGAATTAGGTTGGACTAGGAGATTACAGGGACTGGGAACGTCCGAAATGTGGAATTTTTTCAAGGAACAGCTACTGCGGGTCTGTGATAGGTATGTCCCTGTCATGCAAGGAGGATTTGGTAGGGCGAGGGAACCGTGGTGTACTAAAAAAGTTGATTCATTGGTTAGGAAGAAAAAGGAGGCTTATGTTCGGATGAGGGTTGAGGGCTCAGGTGGTGCATTAGAAAGCTTTAGATTGGCTAGGAGGGAGTTGAAGAGTGAGTTAAGAAGGGCTAAAAGAGGACATGAGATGACTTTGGCTGATATTCATCATGGAGT
The DNA here is from genome assembly GCA_037974335.1 of Prionace glauca. Classification (NCBI taxonomy): domain Eukaryota; kingdom Metazoa; phylum Chordata; class Chondrichthyes; order Carcharhiniformes; family Carcharhinidae; genus Prionace; species Prionace glauca. The sequence goes on from CM075731.1 coordinate 107,708,521, forward strand.
TCGGTTACGAGTGGTGTGCCTCAGGGATCTGTTTTGGGGCCACTGCTGTTTGTAATCTTTATTAATGATCTGGATGAGGGTATAGTTGGGTGGATTAGTAAATTTGCTGATGACACCAAAGTCGGAGGTGTGGTAGATTGTGAGGAAGGGTGTCCTAGTCTGCAGGGAGACTTAGATAGGTTGCAGAGCTGGGCCGAGAGGTGGCGGATGGAATTTAATGCAGAGAAGTGTGAGGTAATTCACTTCGGTAGGAGCAACAGATGTGTTGAGTATAGGGCTAATGGGAGGACTTTGAATAGTGTGGATGAACAGAGGGATCTAGGTGTATGTGTACATAGATCCCTGAAAGTTGGGAATCAAGTAGATAAGGTTGTTAAGAAGGCGTACGGTGTCTTGGCGTTTATTGGTAGGGGGATTGAATTTAAGAGTCGCAGCGTCATGTTGCAACTGTACACAACTCTGGTGGGGCCGCACTTGGAGTACTGTGTGCAGTTCTGGTCCCCACATTACAGGAAGGATGTGGAGGCTTTGGAGAGGGTGCAGAGGAGGTTTACTAGGATGTTGCATGGTATGGTGGGGAGGTCCTATGAGGAGAGACTGAGGGATTTGGGGTTGTTTTCGTTGGAAAGAAGGCGGCTAAGAGGGGATCTTATTGAAACATATAAGATGATTAGAGGTTTAGACAGGGTAGATAGTGATAGCCTTTTTCCTCGGATGGAGAAAGCTAGCACGAGGGGGCATGGCTTTAAATTAAGGGGGGGTTGCTACAGGACGGATGTCAGGGGTAGGTTCTTTACCCAGCGGGTGGTGAGGGATTGGAATGCCCTGCCTACTGCAGTTTTAAATGCGCCTAGTTTGGGGGCGTTTAAGAGATCTGTAGATAGGTTTATGGATGAAAAGGGATTGGTATAGGCTAGTGGGTCATTGTTTTTGTAACTGGTCGGCGCAACATCGTGGGCCGAAGGGCCTGTTCTGCGCTGTAATGTTCTATGTTCTATGATAGGATTAAGGAGAATCCTAAGGCGTTCTATACGTAGAACATAGAACATAGAACATTACAGCACAAACAGGCCCTTCGGCCCTCGAGTTGCGCCGATCGCATCAACCCCACCAATCTATAGACCTATCTATAACCCCCAATCCCATTAAACCCCATATACTCATCCAGAAGTCTTTTAAAAGACCCCAGCGAGTTCGCCTCCACCACCGACGACGGCAGCCGATTCCATTCACTTACCACCCTCTGAGTGAAAAACTTACCCCTAACATCACCTCTGTACTTCCCTCCCCGCACCTTAAATCTGTGTCCTCTCGTAGCGACCATTTCAACCCGGGGAAATAGCCTCTGAGAGTCCACCCTATCTATTCCTCTCAACATTTTATAAACTTCTATCAGGTCGCCTCTCAACCTTCGCCTCTCCAAGGAAAAGAGTCCCAGCTCCCTCAACCTATCTTCATAAGGCATGCCTCCCAGTCCAGGCAACATCCTTGTAAATCTCCTCTGCACCCTTTCAATAGCTTCTACGTCTTTCCTATAGTGAGGCGACCAGAACTGCGCACAGTACTCCAAATGAGGCCTGACGAGGGTCCTGTAAAGTTGCAGCATTACCTCCCGACTCCTAAACTCAATCCCTCGATTAATGAAGGCCAGTACACCATACGCCTTCTTGACCACCTCCTCCACCTGCGAGGCCGATTTAAGAGTCCTGTGAACCCGGACCCCGAGATCCTTCTGCTCTTCAACGCTACTAAGACCCCTGCCCTTAATAGTGTACTCGTTCATCCCGTTGGTTCTGCCAAAACGGACGACTACACATTTATCCGCGTTGAAGTCCATCTGCCACTTCTCCGCCCATTCCTGCATCCTATCTATGTCCTGCTGCAACTTTTGACATCCTTCCAGACCATCCACAACACCGCCGACCTTCGTGTCATCAGTGAACTTGCTAACCCATCCCTCCACTTCCTCATCCAGGTCATTTATGAAAATGACAAACAGCAAGGGTCCCAGAACAGATCCCTGGGGCACCCCACTGGTGACTGACCTCCATTCCGAAAAAGTGACCTCCATTCCGAAAAATTACTAAAGATATGTCAAGAACAGAAGGTTGGTTAGGGCAAGATTAGGGCCAGTTACAGACAGTAGAAGGAAGTTGTATGTGGAACCGGAAGAGATTGGAGAGATATTGAACCAATATTTCTCTTCGGTGTTCACGCAGGGGGACATGAATGTAGCTGAGGAGGACACTGGGGTGCAGGGGTGTAAAATAGAAAGTATTGCAGTTGATACCGGGGATGTGCTGGATATTCTAGAGGGCTTGAAAATAGATAAGTCCCCTGGTCCGGATGGGATTTACCCGAGGATTCTCTGGGAGGCTAGAGAGGTGATTGCAGAGCCTCTGGCTCTGATCTTCAGGTCATCGTTGGTCTCTAGTATAGTACCGGAAGATTGGAGGACAGCGAATGTTGTCCCATTGTTTAAGAAGGGGAACAGAGACTTCCCCGGGAATTATAGACCGGTGAGTCTTACTTCTGTTGTGGGCAAGGTTTTAGAAAGAATTATTAGGGATAGGATTTATAGTTATTTGGAGAGTAATGAATTGATTAGAGACAGTCAGCATGGTTTTGTAGCAGGTAGGTCGTGCCTTACTAACCTTATTGAGTTTTTTGAGAAAATGACCAAAGAGGTGGATGGGGGTAAGGCAGTGGACGTGGTATATATGGATTTTAGTAAGGTGTTTGATAAGGTTCACCATGGTAGGCTTCTGCAGAAAATGCAGATGTATGGGATTGGGGGTAATCTAGGTACTTGGATCAGGAATTGGCAAGCAGATAGGAGACAGAGAGTGGTGGTTGATGGTGAATATTCGTCATGGAGTTCGGTTACGAGTGGTGTGCCTCAGGGATCTGTTTTGGGGCCACTGCTGTTTGTAATTTTTATTAATGATCTGGATGAGGGTATAGTTGGGTGGATTAGTAAGTTTGCTGATGACACCAAAGTCGGAGATGTGGTAGATTGTGAGGAAGGGTGTCATAGTTTGCAGGGTGACTTAGACAGGTTGCAGAGCTGGGCCGAAAGGTGGCGGATGGAGTTTAATGCGAAGAAGTGTGAGGTAATTCAATTCGGTAGGAGTAACAGATGTGTTGAGTATAGGGCTAACGGGAGGACTTTGAATAGTGTGGCGGAGCAGAGGGATCTAGGTGTATGTGTACATAGATCCTTGAAAGTTGGGAATCAAGTAGATAAGGTTGTTAAGAAGGCATACGGTGTCTTGGCGTTTATTGGTAGGGGGATTGAATTTAGGAGTCGCAGCGTCATGTTGCAACTGTACACAACTCTGGTGCGGCCGCACTTGGAGTACTGTGTGCAGTTCTGGTCCCCACATTATAGGAAGGATGTGGAGGCTTTGGAGAGGGTGCAGAGGAGGTTTACTAGAATGTTGCCTGGTATGGAGGGGAGGTCCTATGAGGAGAGACTGAGGGATTTGGGGTTGTTTTCGCTGGAAAGAAGGCGGCTAAGAGGGGATCTTATTGAAACATATAAGATGATTAGAGGTTTAGATAGGGTGGATAGTGATAGCCTTTTTCCTTGGATGGAGAAAGCTAGCATGAGGGGGCATGGCTTTAAATTAAGGGGTGGTAGTTATAGGACTGATGTCAGGGGTAGGTTCTTTACCCAGAGGGTGGTGAGGGATTGGAATGCCCTGCCAGCTGCAGTTGTAAATGCGCCTAGTTTGGGGGCGTTTAAGAGATCCGTGGATAGGTTTATGGATGAAAAGGGATTGGTTTAGGTTAGTGGGTCAGTGTTTTTTTTAAAAAAACTGGTCGGCACAACATCGTGGGCCGAAGGGCCTGTTCTGCGCTGTAATGTTCTATGTTCTATGTTCTACTGGTCAACCAATCCTTACAAGTCACAGCACAGGTGGAAAAGGTGGTGAAGAAAGCATATGACAGGCTTGCCTTCATCAGCCAGGGCATCGAGTATAAAAGTTGGCAAATTATGTTACAGTCATATAAAAAAAATTGGTTAGGCTACATTTGGAATACTGTATCCAATTCCAGTCATTACACTACCAGAAAGGCTTTGGACAGAGTGCAGAAAAGGTTTACCAGGGTGCTGCCTGGTATGGCGGGTATTAGCTATGAGGAGAGATTGGGTAAACTGGGGTTGTTCTCCCTGGAAAGACAAAGGATGAGGGGCAACCTGATAAAAGTTTATAACATTTTGAGAGGTATGGAGAGGGTTAGAAGCTTTTTCCCAGGGCAGAAATGAAGAAAGGTTGAGAGAACTGGGGCTTTTCTCTTTAGCGTGGAGGAGAATGAGAGGCGACTTAATAAAGGTTTATAATATGATGAGGGGGATTGATAGAGTGGACGGTCAGAGACTATTTCCTCGGGTGGATGTAGCTGTTACTAGGGGGCATAACTATAAGGTTCATGATGGGAGATATAGGAGGGATGTCCGAGGTAGATTCTTCACTCAGAGAGTGGTTGGGGCGTGGAATAGACTGCCTGCTGTGATAGTGGAGTCGGACACTTTAGGAACTTTCAAGCAGTTATTGGATAGGCACATGGAGCACTCCAGAATGATAGGGAGTGGGATAGACTGATCTTGGGTTTGGACACGGCTCGGCACAACATTAAGGGCCAAAGAGCCTATACTGTGCTGTACTGTTCTATAAACGACAATTACAGGAGGGCAAAAGTTCAAGATAAGAGGGGAAAGGTTCAGTGGAGATGTGCCGGGGGGAGTTTTTTACACAGAAGGTGGTGGGGTCTGGAATGCACTGCCAAGTGAGGTGCTTGAGGCAGACACATTAGCCACATTTAAGATTTATCCGGATAGACACATGAACATGTGGGAAATAGATGGATACGAGCGGTTGGTCTGGATAGGACAATGTGATTGGCACAGGCTTGGTGGGCCGAAAGGCCTGTTTCTGTGCTGCACTGCTCTTTGCTGGAAATCTGAAATAAAAACAGAAAGTGCTGGAAAACCTCAGCAGGTCTGGCAACATCTGTGAAGGGAGAAACAGAGTTAATTTACTGAGGCTGAGTGACTTCTCAGAGCTGGTGGACTCACAGTGAAACAATTAATTTGAGATGGAATAAGTACAGTGATATTAGATATTGTTCACCAACGCATCTCTGTGTGATTAGTATAGTAACATCATCAGAAGCATTTGAGATATTTCTCTTTCATAAGAACATAAGAAATAGGAGCAGGAGTAGGCCATCTGGCCCTTCGAGCCTGCCCCGCCATTCAATAAGATCATGGCTGATCTGTCGTGGCTCAGTTCCACATTCCGGCCCTCTCCCCATAACCCTTAATCCCTTCTCTTATCAAAAACCCATCAACTCGTTTCTTAAAAATATTTAGCGAGGCAGCCTCCACCATTTCAACGGGTAGAGAATTCCAGAGATTCACCACCCTTTGAGTGAAGAAGTTCCTCCTCAACTCCGTTCTAAAACGCCCCCCCTTTATCTTGAGGCTGTGCCCCCTAGTCCTACTGTCTTTTTTGAGCGGGAAGAGTCTCTCCACCTCTATCCTATCCATCCCATTCATCATCTTATACGTCTCAATGAGATCTCCCCTCATTCTTCTAAACTCCAACGAGTACAAGCCTAGTTCATTCAGCCTCTCCTCATAGCTCAACCCCTCAACTCCGGCATCAGCCTAGTAAACCTCCTCTGCACTCCCTCCAAAGCCAAAATATCCTTGCGTAAGTACGGCACCCAAAACTGCACACAGTACTCCAGCTGCGGCCTCACCAAAGCTCTATACAGTCGCAGCAAGACCTCCCTAGTTTTATATTCAATCCCCCTCGCTATGAAGGCCAGCATCCCATTTGCCTTCCTGACCACCTGCTGCACCTGCAAGCTGGGTTTTTGCGACTCATGCACAAGGACCCCGAGGTCCCTCTCTGCAGTTTTTCACCACGTAAGTAATAGTCCTTCCTACCATTCTTCCTTCCAAAGTGGACCACCTCACACTTGCCAACATTAAATTCCATTTGCCATTTCCTGGCCCATTCGCCCAGCCTATCTAGATCCTTCTGCAGACTCTCCACACTCTCCGCACAATTTGCCGTTCCACCAATCTTGGTGTCATCAGCAAATTTCGACACCCTACACTCGGTTCCCTCCTCCAGATCACCTATATAAATGGTAAATAGCTGAGGCCCCAGCACCAATCCCTGGGGCACTCCACTAGTCACCATCCGCCAATCCGAATAGCACCCGTTGACCCCCACTCTCTGCCTCCTATTTGGCAACCAATCCTCTATCCACGCTAACACCCTACCCCCAACTCCAAGTCCCCTGACCTTCTGCAATAACCTCTTATGAGGTACTTTGTCAAACGCCTTCTGAAAATCCAGAAAGACCACATCCACCGGCTCTCCTCTATCCACCGCCCTAGACACATCCTCATAGAACTCCAGTAAATTTGTCAGACACGACTTCCCTTTAATGAAACCGTGCTGCGTCTGTTCTATCAAGCAATTCCCTTCAAGATGCCTCGTAATTTCCTCCTTAATGACGGATTCTAACATTTTACCTACCACAGACGTTAAACTAACCGGCCTATAATTCCCCGCCTTTTGCCTGGCACCCTTCTTAAACAACGACGTAACATTAGCCGTTTTCCAATCTTCCGGCACTTCCCCGGAATCCAGCGACGTCTGGAAAATAACCACCAATGCATCCACTATAACCTCCGCCATTTCTTTCAGAACCCTCGGATGCATTCCATCCGGTCCTGGGGACTTGTCCACAATCAGCCCCTCCAGTCTGTCGAGCAACAGTAATGTCATTAAGATCCTCCAGTCCTACCACCTTTCCATCGCTAACACCCGGCAAATTATTCACATCCTCCTCCGTGAAGACAGAAACAAAAAAGTTATTCAATACCTTAGCCATATCCCCATCCCCTACCACTAGGTCACCTTTCTCATCCTCTAAAGGACCAACGTTCACCCTAGCCAGCCTCTTCCTTTTTATATATTTATAAAAACTCTTGCTATCCTTTTTTATATTAAGCGCTAGCCCAGCTTCATAGTTTCTCCTACCCTCCTTTATCAACTTCTTTGTCAATCTTTATTGACATTTAAATCTCTCCCAATCCTCTTCTCGCCCACTCCTCTTCGCTACTCTAAATTACTCCGCTTTTAATTAAACACTTTCCTTCACCTCCTTCGTTATCCACGGCTTATTACCTCTCTTATTTCTCTTCCACCCTGCACTGTAAACAGCAACATCCATTAGATAAAGTTCAAATAACTGATTAAATAACCCATCATACGGTAAACATTTCATTTTCTCCTCTTGCTGTGGCAGTGAGCTGTTAATATAGAACAGTAAAAGATAAAAACTGGCGACGAGGTGAATTTTCCAGCAAGATCATTAACAAAGACCAGTTTATCTCAAACTGGCAACAAGGAGCATTTCCTACAAATTGTCAAAGCAAAAACCAGCTCAGAGTTGGACCTCTTTCCAGAACATCACACGCTAACATTGGTTAGATTACAGTAAAACAGGCTGCGGGAATCGGCTACCAGCAAAGGTCAGGAGTAGCAATTACTTCCTAAAATTAAAAGAAAATACTCTAAACTGATTCAAAATTTTCTTCCCTCTCAACCATGACCTCGGAGAGAACAGAGTCGGAAGTGGGAAACCAGTAAAATGTATAAATCAGTGAATCGACTGCAAAACCAGTCAAAACAAACAGTAAAAGCAACAGAGGCAGAATGAGTTCACTGACCAGTAATCAAAATGTGAGTCCTTACATATGGCAGCATCAGGAACCTCATTCTCGAATGAATAAGCCCGTGAATGTAGCCCAGTCCATTACGCAAACCAGCCTCCCATCCATTGACTCTGTCAACACTTTCTGCTGTCTCAGCAAAGCTGTCAGCATAATCAAGGAGCCCAAGCGACCCAGACATTCTCTTTTCCACCTTCTTCCATCAGGGAAAAGACACTAAAAAGTCTGAGGTCACGTCCCAATGGACTCAAAAACAGTTTCTTCCCTGCTACTATCAGACTTTTGAATGTATCTACTTTGTATTTAGTTGATCTTTCTCAACACGCTATCTATAACATTACATTCTGCACTCTCTATGAACGGTATGCATTGTCTGTAGCACGCAAGAAACAATACTTTTCACTGTTTATACTAATACATGTGACAATAATAAATCAATTCAAATCAAATCAGGTTACTGTGTAAAATTAAAGCACATGGGATTATGGGTGTAATGTCTTGAGATGGATAGAAAGCTGGTTCGCAGATAGGAAGCAGAGAGTTGGTATAAATGGGTCTCTTTCTGATTGGCAGTCAGTGACTAGTGGAGTTCCGCAGGGATCTGAGCTCGGACCTCATCTGCTCATATTATATATTAATGATTTGGAAGAGGAAACTGAATGTATTCTCTCCAAATTTGCAGATGTTACAAAGTTGGGTGGGAGGGTGAGCTGTGAGGAGGATGCAGAGATACTTCAGTGTGATTTGGACAGGCTGAGTGTGTGGGTATCTGCATGGCAGATATAGTATAGTGTGGATAAATGTGAGGTTATCCACTTTGGTAGCAATAACAGGAAGATAGTTTATTACTTGAATGGCTGTCAATTGAAAGAGGTGGGTACTCAGCGAGACCTCATGCATCAGTCGCTGAGAGTAAGCGTGCAGACACAGCAGGCAGTAAAGGTGGCAAATGGTAAGTTGGCCTTCACAGTGAGAGGATTTGAGTATAGGGATAGGGATGTGTTGCTGCAATTGTACAGGGTGTTGGTGAGGCCACACCTGGAGTATTGTGTGCAGTTTTGGTCTCCTTATCTGAGGAAGGATGTCCTTGCTATAGAGGGAGAGCAGCGAAGGTTTACCAGGCTGATTCCTGGGATGGCAGGTCTGTCATATGAGGAGAGACTAAGTGGGTTAGGATTATATTCACTGGAGTTTAGAAGAGTGAGGGGGGATCTGATAGAAACTTATAAAATTCTAACAGGATTAGACAGGGTAGATTCAGAAAGAATGTTCCCGATGGTGGGGGGAGTCCAGAACTAGGGGTCAGAGCTTGAAAATAAGGGGTAAACCTTTTAGAACTGAGGTGAGGAGAAGTTTCTTTATCCAGAGGGTGGTGAATATGTGGAATTCACTCCTAGATTGTAGCTGAGGTGAAAAGGTTGTCTTATTTCAGGAGGAAGTTAGATATAGCAATTGAGGCTAAAAGCATCAGGGGATAAGGGGGGAAGGGGGGAATCAGGGTATTGAATTCAATGATGAGCCATGGTCAAAATAAATGGCAGAACAGGCTGGAAGGGCTGAATGGCCTCCTCCTGCTTCTAGTTTCTATGAAACAGCTACTAAAATAATTTTGTAATTTGTACATTATGAGGCTTTTTTGAACTCAGGAAATGACTTCCCCAGATAATGATGATTTTTTATATTAAAGTGAGCATTTATTAAAATGAAGAAAGTGATATAGAATTATAGTTGAGCACAAGAATAACTTCACATAGTTAATAATATGTTAAAAGAGTTCCAAAACACTCAAAGCTAACCTTCTCTTTTCTAATGGCAGAAGTCCGTATACATGTTTAAATCAATAGAATTCCAGTAGCTATACCACACGATGCCTTGTACTTTCTGATGTGGGCAGGGTAAGCAGGCAATACCCACTGGAGATTGTAAGAAGAAGAGGGATCTTCTTGTTACAAATAAGCTCTGGAGGAGACTTGAGAGTGTAGAGCTGAGACGGCGATTTATCATTTCAGTTTCAAAATAAACATTCTCCCAAATAAGAAGACAAGAAGGCATTTCTTTTCTGAGAGTTGGTAGTCTTTCTAATTCTCTTCCCCAGAGAGCAATGGAGGCTGGATCAGTGAATCCTTTCAAGACTGTTTTAGACAGATGTTTAATGGACGAGGGATCGAGGATTATCGGGGACTGATGGGAATGTGGAGTTGAGACTGCTACAGTATAGTCCTACACGCCATTGTAATATAAATGTGCTCAGCAAAGCAAAGAACATAAGAAATAGGAGCAGGAGTAGGCCATCTGGCCCTTCGAGCCTGCCCTGCAATTCTATAAGATCATGGCTGATCTGTCGTGTCTCAGTTCCACATTCCCGCCCTCTCCCCATGACCCTTAATCCCCTTGCCTATCAAAAACCCATCAACCCGCGTCTTAAATATATTTAGCGAGGCAGCCTCTACCACTTCAACAGGCAGAGAATTCCAGAGATTCACCACCCTTTGAGTGAAGAAGTTCCTCCTCAACTCCGTTCTAAACAGCCCCCCCTTTATCTTGAAGCTGTGCCCCCTAGTCCTACTGTCCTTTCTGAGCGGGAAGAGTCTCTCCTCTATCCTATCCAACCCATTCATCATCTTATACGTCTCAATGAGATCTCCCCTCATTCTTCTAAACTCTAACGAGTACAAGCCTAGTTTATTCAGCCTCTCCTCATAGCTCAACCCCCTCAACTCCGGTATCAGCCTAGTGAACCTCCTCTGCACTCCCTCCAAGGCCAAAATATCCTTGCGTAAGTGCGGCGACCAAAACTGCACACAGTACTCCAGCTGCGGCCTCACCAGTGCCCTATACAGCTGCAGCAAGACCTCCCTACTTTTATATTCAATCCCCCTCGCTATGAAGGCCAGCATCCCATTCGCCTTCCTGACCACCTGCTGCACCTGCAAGCTGGGTTTTTGCGCATCATGCACAAGGACCCCGAGGTCCCTCTGCACCGTCGCCTGCTGCAGTTTTTCTCCACGTAAGTAATAGTCCTTCCTACCATTATTCCTACCAAAGTGGACCACCTCGCACTTGCCAACATTAAATTCCATTTGCCATTTCCTGGCCCATTCGCCCAGCCCATCGAGATCCTTCTGCAGACTTTCCACACCCTCCGCGCAATTTGCCATTCCACCAATCTTGGTTAATGGGGGGACCAGAGAATGGCACTGCCCACAGTATGATGTAGCGAGTCACCTGGTAATAAACTCTGAGAGAACAGTCCGTAGAGGACATACTGGAAACAGCCTATCTTCATGGACGACTAATGACAAAAACTTCATGTTTCATCACATGAGTCACAACCTCTCTTCATTGTGACATTAAAGAACACATAATAGAACATATGGTAGCAGCAAACAGCAAAAGAGAGAGATACAATCAGAAACAGGTTTAAAGGGCCATATGGACTATTCTTGTTCCTAACTTAAATGAGTCTGAAGCACTGTGGGAGGGGGGAGTGTGTGTGTGTGTGTGTGTACGCAACTGTGTCCCAGTGAGAGTCGGTGTGTATGTAACTGTATCCCGGTGAGAGTCAGTGTGTGTGGGACTGTATCCCAGTGAGAGTCAGTGTGTGTGGAACTGTATCCCAGTGAGAGTCAGTGTGTGTGGAACTGTATCTCAGTGAGAGTCAGTGTGTGAGGAACTGTATCCCAGTGAGAGTCAGTGTGTGTGGAACTGTATCCCAGTGAGAGTCAGTGTGTGTGGACCAGTATCCCAATGAGAGTCAGTGTGTGTGGGACTGTATCCCAGTGAGAGTCAGTGTATGTGGAACTGTATCCCAGTGAGAGTCAGTGTGTGTGGAACTGTATCCCAGCGAGAGTCAGTGTGTGTGGAACTGTATCCCAGTGAGAGTCAGTGTGTGAGGAACTGTATCCCAGTGAGAGTCAGTGTGTGTGGAACTGTATCCCAGTGAGAGTCAGTGTGTGTGGACCTGTATCCCAATGAGAGTCAGTGTGTGTGGGACTGTATCCCAGTGAGAGTCAGTGTATGTGGAACTGTATCCCAGTGAGAGTCAGTGTGTGTGGAACTGTATCCCAGCGAGAGTCAGTGTGTGAGGAACTGTATCCCAGTGAGAGTCAGTGTGTGTGGAACTGTATCCCAGTGAGAGTCAGTGTGTGTGGACCTGTACCCCAATGAGAGTCAGTGTGTGTGGGACTGTATCCCAGTGAGAGTCAGTGTATGTGGAACTGTATCCCAGTGAGAGTCAGTGTGTGTGGAACTGTATCCCAGTGAGAGTCAGTGTGTGTGGAACTGTATCCCAGTGAGAGTCTTTGTGTGAGGAACTGTATCCCAGTGAGAGTCAGTGTGTGTGGAACTGTATCCCAGTGAGAGTCAGTGTGTGTGGAACTGTATCCCAGTGAGAGTCAGTGTGTGTGGGACTGTATCCCAGTGAGAGTCAGTGTGCGTGGAACTGTATCCCAGCGAGAGTCAGTGTGCGTGGAACTGTATCCCAGTGAGAGTCAGTGTGCGTGGAACTGTATCCCAGCGAGAGTCAGTGTGTGTGGAACTGTATCCCAGTGAAGTCAGTGTGTATGGGACTGTATCCCAGTGAGAGTCAGTGTGTGTGGAACTGTATCCCAGTGAGAGTCAGTGTGTGTGGAACTGTATCCCAGTGAGAGTCAGTGTGTGTGGGACTGTATCCCAGTGAGAGTCAGTGTGTGTGGAACTGTATCCCAGTGAGAGTCAGTGTGTGTGGAACTGTATCCCAGTGAGAGTCAGTGTGTGTGGAACTGTATCCCAGTGAGAGTCAGTGTGTGTGGAACTGTATCCCAGTGAGAGTCAGTGTGTGTGGAACTGTATCCCAGTGAGAGTCAGTGTGTGTGGAACTGTATCCCAGTGAGAGTCAGTGTGTGTGGAACTGTATCCCAGTGAGAGTCAGTGTGTGTGGAACTGTATCCCAGTGAGAGTCAGTGTGTGTGGAACTGTATCCCAGTGAGAGTCAGTGTGTGTGGAACTGTATCCCAGTGAGAGTCAGTGTGTGTGGGACTGTATCCCAGTGAGAGTCAGTGTGTGTGGAACTGTGTCCCAGTGAGAGTCAGTGTGTGTGGAACTGTATCCCAGTGAGAGTCAGTGTGTGTGGAACTGTGTCCCAGTGAGAGTCAGTGTGTGTGGAACTGTATCCCAGTGAGAGTCAGTGTGTGTGGAACTGTATCCCAGTGAGAGTCAGTGTGTGTGGAACTGTGTCCCAGTGAGAGTCAGTGTGTGTGGAACTGTATCCCAGTGAGAGTCAGTGTGTGTGGAACTGTGTCCCAGTGAGAGTCAGTGTGTGTGGAACTGTATCCCAGTGAGAGTCAGTGTGTGTGGAACTGTATCCCAGTGAGAGTCAGTGTGTGTGGAACTGTATCCCAGTGAGAGTCAGTGTGTGTGGGACTGTATCCCAGTGAGAGTCAGTGTGTGTGGAACTGTATCCCAGTGAGAGTCAGTGTGTGTGGAACTGTGTCCCAGTGAGAGTCAGTGTGTGTGGAACTGTGTCCCAGTGAGAGTCAGTGTGTGTGGAACTGTGTCCCAGTGAGAGTCAGTGTGTGTGGAACTGTATCCCAGTGAGAGTCAGTGTGTGTGGAACTGTATCCCAGTGAGAGTCAGTGTGTGTGGGACTGTATCCCAGTGAGAGTCAGTGTGTGTGGAACTGTATCCCAGTGAGAGTCAGTGTGTGGAACTGTGTCCCAGTGAGAGTCAGTCTGTGTAGAACTGTATCCCAGTGAGAGTCAGTGTGTGTGGAACTGTATCCCAGTGAGAGTCAGTGTGTGTGGAACTGTATCCCAGTGAGAGTCAGTGTGTGTGGAACTGTATCCCAGTGAGAGTCAGTGTGTGTGGAACTGTATCCCAGTGAGAGTCAGTGTGTGTGGAACTGTATTCCAAAGTCTCTGTGCCTGTAGACTTTCAGCCTGTTCTCTCTTTCCAGGATATGGTAATTCTCATATTCAGCTTTCAACTGCAGAATGAAGGAGAACAAAAGTCAGAAACTGTGAAAACTCAATGCCCCCGATTGTCTGCTTCAGATAATCCCATCAGCTATATCCACCTGCCCCACCCTCGGTGCCCTCCATCCATGGCTGTGACTGTCTGGAGGTGGCACTGACTGCGGGTGAGTGGAATCAAGCCCTGAGCTAAACGGGACTATTCCCTCGATCCCCGCGATATCAGCTGATATCTGTCAGCAATGACAAAATCTTCACAACTCTTCAACTGAAATCAACAGGCTCACTGAAACAGAGCAGAAACAGAGGACACGTATCTCCCTGCATTTCGATGCCAGTTATTTGGGTAGAATGTCAGGTATAATCACTCTGGTGATCTTACGAGTGTGACCTCCAGTCTGAAATGTAGATAGCTTAGTACTGCAAAAATTGAATGTTTTAGATGGTGAATGGGAGGCAAATCAAGCGGGCTGCTTTCTCCTGGATGGTGTCGAGCTTCTCGAGTGTTGTTGGAGCTGCACCCATCCAGGCAAGTGGGGAGTTTTCCATCACACTCCTGACCTGTCCCTTGTAGATGGTAGACTCTGGGTAGTCAGGAGGTGAGTTACTCACTGCAGTATTCCCAGCCTCTGACCTGCTCTTGTGGCCACTGTGTTTATATGGCTGGCCCAGTTCAGTTTCTAGTCAATGGTAATTTCTCAGGACGTCAATACTGGGGGATTCAGCGATGGTAATGACATTGAGTGTCAAAGGGTGATGGTTAAATCCTGCGTTGTTGGAGATTGTCGCTGTCTGGCACTTATGTGGCAGAAAGTTATCTGCTACTTGTCAGCTCAGCCTGGATATCATCCAGCTCTTGCTGCATTTGGATATGATCTGCTTCAGTATCTGAGGAGTTGTGAACAGTGCTGAACATTGTGCAATCATCGGTGAACATCCTGAGGCAGTTATCTCTCAGGCAGGAGGCCATGCGCACAAGACCAACCGACTGATTATATCATTGAAGAAGCAGTTGAAGAATTATGGGTCTAGGACACTACCCTGAGGAACTCCTGCAGTGATGTCCTGGAACTGAGATGACTGACCTCCAACCAACACAACCATCTTCCTATGTACCAGGTATGACTCCAATCAGCAGAGAATTTTCCCCCTGATACCCATTGATGCCAGTTCTTCTGGAGCTCCTTGATGCTGCATTTGGTTGAATGTTGCCTTGATGTTAAGGGCTGTCACTCTCACCTCCCCTCTGGAATTCAGTTCTTTTGTCCATGTTTGAGCCAAGGCTGTAATGAGGTCAGGAGCTGAGTGACCCCCTGGTGAAACCCAAACTGGGCTTCACTGAGCAGGTTATTGCTGAGCAGGTGCTGCTTGACAGCGCTGTCGATGACCCCTTCCATCACTTTGCTGATGATCGAGAGTAGACTGGGCAGTAATTGGCCGGGTTGGATTTGTCCTGCTCCCTGTGTACAGGACACACCTGGGCAATTTTCCACATTGTTGGGTAGATGCCAGTGTTGTAACTGTACTAGGATGGGCTTGGCCAGGGGAGCAGCAAGTTCTGGAGCACACTTCTTTAGTATTATTGCCAGGATGTTATCAGGGCCTTTGCAGCATCCAGTGCCTCCAACCATTTCTTGATATCACGGGGAGTGAATCGAATTGGCTGGAGACATGAGATACTGGGGACCACTGGAGGAGACCGAGATGGAACATCCACTCGGAACTTCTGGCTGAAGATTGTTGTGAATACTTCAGCCGTATCTGCACTGATGGGCTGGGCTCCTCCATCATTGAGGATGGGGATATTTATGGAGGCTCCTCCTCCCTTGAGTTGTTTAATTGTCCATCACCATTCTCAGCTGGATGTGATAGGACAGTAAATCACACTTAACACTGACCCTCTGACAGTGCGGCACTCCCTCAGCACTGACCCTCTGACAGTGCGGCACTCCCTCAGCACTGACCCTCTGACAGTGCGGCACTCCCTCAGCACTGACCCTCTGACAGTGCGGCACTCCCTCAGTACTGACCCTCTGACAGTGCGGCACTCCCTCGGCACTGACCCTCTGACAGTGCGGCACTCCCTCAGCATTGACCCTCTGACAGTGCGGCACTCCCTCAGCACTGACCCTCTGACAGTGCGGCACTCCCTCAGTACTGACCCTCTGACAGTGCGGCACTCCCTCAGCACTGACCCTCTGACAGTGCGGCACTCCCTCAGTACTGACCCTCTGACAGTGCAGCACTCCCTCAGCACTGACCCTCTGACAGTGCAGCACTCCCTCAGCACTGACCCTCTGACAGTGCGGCACTCCCTCAGTACTGACCCTCTGACAGTGCAGCATTCCCTCTGTATTATTCTGGAAATGCTCATTTAGATTTTACGCTCAAATGATTCAAATGGTTCTGAACTCACAACCTCCTGGCTTTGGAGAAATATCTGCCTTTTGGTATTCAGGATCATTAGAACAAGCCAAGCTCAGTAGCTGTGTGTGGGTCTGCTGGAATATTCTATCAGATCTGATTTGACCCTGATCAGAACTCCATTTGTCTACCCTTGGTTCATTCCCGTGAGATCCTCAACTAACAACAGGATGTAACTCAGTCCCAAAGGTTCAATTGTCTCATTAAACTTTATTTACTAGTCACAAGTAAAGCTTACATTAACATTGCAATGAAGCCACTGTGAAATTCCCCTAGTCGTCACACTCCGGCACCTGTTCGGATCAATGCCCCTAACCAGCACGTCTTCCAGACTGAGGAGGGAAACCGGAGCACCCGGAGGAAACCCATGCAGACACGGGGAGAACATGCAGGCTCCACACAGACAGTGACCCAAGCTGGGAATCAAACCCAGGTCCCTGGCGCTGTGAGGCATTAGCGCTAGCCACTATGCCACTCATTACACCCCACACTCTAATGGGAGAGAGTTCCAGATTCCCGCTCCCTCTGTGCGAGGAAGTGCTTCCTGACATTCCCCCCTGAACCGCCTGGCTCCAGTTTGGAGGCTCTGTCCCCTTGTTCTGAACTCCCCCACAGAGGAGACAGTTTCTCCCTATCGACTCGATCTTTAACCGTCTGAAACCCCTCGATTAGATCACCCCGAAATCTTCTACACTCGAGGGGGTACGAGCTGAGCCTGAGTGAGCTGTCCTCGGGATTTAACCCTTTCAGCCCCGGGGTAATTCTGGGGAATCTGAGCTGTTCCCCCTCCAGGACCCAAATCTCCTTCCTGAGGTGTGGGTCCCAGAACAGAAGCCAGTTACTCCGGACGGTGGGGGGGGGGGCAGAGCTTTCTATAACTGTCATCTCACTGCCTCCCCTTTATACCCCCGGGGTAAAGGGCAGCATTCCATGAATGGTTTTGATACGCTTGCTGTTCTATCCAGGAAGTTTCTGAGCTCCTCTCGGCTGATCCCTGCCTCACCTTGTGTCCATGTGTCGTATCAACAAAGGTCTTATCTCCAACCCTAACAGCCAATCCGTTACCGGGATCCTATAGCAGTATCTTTGCAGTTTGAGTTATCTTTCCAGCTCTTTGAGTTGCTCGAGGTTTCTGTAACATTTCCTGTCAATCATTCCCTTGTCTGCCTTGCCTATTTCCTCAAACTCCCGCCTTTGCTCAAGTCGTTCATTTGCCTGTTTAACTTGTTCCAGCCGAGCCTGTAAGGCATGAACTCTGAACCCTGCCTCCTGAGTCTCTTTCTCCAGGGACATCACACACTCCTGCCTCCTGACAAGGAAGTTCAACTCTTCCTGCTTCACTCTCAATTGTCTCTTTATGAAATTGAAATCATCAGGGCTCTGCTGGAGACCCCTGGGGGGTGGTTTGTTCAGTAAAAAGTCTGATAACACCAGGTTTTAGTCCAACCTATTTATTTGATTTGGTTTGTTCTGATTGATCTCCTCTCAGTTGTGTTTGTTTTGCTGCTTTCTGTATTCACAGCTCCATCTCATCGCTCACATGCAATTTGCTCCTTGTATGTCCACTGCCATTGTAAAAGTCTTTAGTTTCAGTGGTTGGGAGGTTCAGTAAACCGTACCTACATTCATGAAGGTCTAGCCATTGCCTCGATAGCTCTGCAGTCAATAAACATTTATAGAAAATATCGGGTATCAGCCGTAAGACCTTCTTTAGATGTTCTGGAGTTTTCATCCTGCAAACATCAGCGATACATTATGGATTGAAATACTGATCTTTGATTGTGTCACTGGTGAGAAGCAGAGCCCACCTCCTTCGCACTGTGAAGCATTCCTTTGCAATCTTTGGGATTGAATCCATTGGCACCTTGTGCTGGGATGTCTGATACATCCCCCCGAGACTCTTCTGCTCCTGACAGTAGCTAGCTTGAGACGCTACACATGAGGAACAGTTGGAGGAGTTGCTGGAATCTCTGTGGCTTTCTGCGTCTTCATTAACGTACAGGTTTTCACACAGAGGGATCACAATCCTGTCATCAAATGTCTCCTTTAGTACTTGGAGGCAGTCCATGTAGGTAGCTAGCCATGAGATGTAGTCATCAGTATCAGATCTGCTGCCTCTGAACACTAGCTCCGTTCTGCCTTGGTGATTGGCGAGGTATCTCACTCACTGGAAACTGTCAATACTCTCCGCGTCTTGTTCTGTCAACCTTGACAGAAATCTATCCAGAGTCACCAGATCAAATGAGTCTCTGCAACGCTGAACATGCTTCTCAAACTTCTCCTTTCGGAGAATGGTATAAAGTGAATCCATAAAAATCCCACTCAAATAAACAGATGAATATTTTCAGGATATTAAACTTTTAGCTGAAGCCTAGGCCACACTCAGGACTAGGGGGATAAATAGGGAATGGGGCTGAGGAGATTATTCAGTGTAGCGTCAGTATAATCTCAATTTACTGAATGCTCTTTCTCAGCTGTAGATACTCCCAATACAGTCAAAGAACAAAGAAAATTCCAGCACAGGAACAGGCCCTTCGGCCCTCCAAGCCTGCACTGACCATGCTGCCTGACTGAACTAAAATCCTTCCGGGGACCATATCCCTCTATTCCCATCCTATTCATGTACTGGTCAAGACGCCTCTACCGTATCCGCTTCCACTCCCTCCCCCGGCAGCGAGTTCCAGGCACCCACCCCCCTCTGTGTAAAAAATCTCCCTCGTACATCTCCTTTAAACCTTGTCCCTCGCACCTTAAACCTGCGCCCTGTAGTAATTGACTCTTCCACCCTGGGAAAAAGCTGCTGACTATCCAATCCTTCCTACATTCTGGACAAATTCACAACTTCAGAAAAAGCTATGTAATAAATTAACATGGGAGCAGCGAGTTACTGGGTGAGGGAGATCACAAGATCTGAAGGAATCCCCGCTAAGCATTTGCGACCTCAGTACTCAACTATTCCAATTCTCAGTCTGACCCACTCCCCACCCCCCAAAACTTCAACTCATTTCAAACACCGTCCGACATCTCACCGAGTTCCAATCACCATTCACCTCTGTGCTCTCTGAACTATCTCATCCTCAGCTTCATCAGAGAATTGATGTCAAAATCCTCATTCTCATCTCAGATTCTGCCTGGGGCTCCAAGCTCCTGAAATCTGGGAGCAGCTCCAGCTGAATTAGACAGAGTTTTAATTCGGGGGTCCAGAGTTATGGGGACAGGCAGCAAAGTAGAATTGGGACCAAAATCAGACCAGCCAGGGTCTTATTGAATGGTGGAGCAGGTTCAATGGGCTGAATGGCCTACTCCTGCTCCAATGTCTCACCATTTTATGACTCCACAATACTCCAAGATCTCTGCATCTTTAATTCTGGCCTGTGCAGCACCCCGGTTTCTAATCACTCTCCTAGTGGCTGCCGTGCCTTCAGCTGCCTGGACCCCACCTTCTGGGACTCCTTCCCTAAACCTCTCTGCTTCTCTCTCCTCCTATAGGACACTCCACAAAGCTTATCAATCGAGACAAGCATTTGATGACCCAACAAAGTAACCTGTCCCCGTGGAACTCAGTCTGATAACATTCCTGCGAAGCACCTCAGGGTGTTTAACTAGCTTCAGGGGACAGAATAGACTCAATCTATTTGAGGCCATTTATAACAGGTGAACTGTCATTCAGGGAGGAACCTTCCCCTGGGGACCTGCCCTGTGGGGCTGGGCCCTTCCCCTGGGGACCTGTCCTGTGGGAATGGACCCTTCCCTTGGGGGCCTGTCCTGTGGGGCTGGGCCCTTCCCCTGGGGTCCTGTCCTGTGGGAATGGACCCTTCCCTTGGGGGCCTGTCCTGTGGGAATGGACCCTTCCCTTGGGGGCCTGTCCTGTGGGAATGGACCCTTCCCTTGGGGGCCTGTCCTGTGGGAATGGACCCTTCCCTTGGGGGCCTGTCCTGTGGGACTGTGCCCTTCCCCTGGGGTCCTGCCCTGTGGGAATGGACCCTTCCCTTGGGGGCCTGTCCTGTGGGGCTGGGCCCTTCCCCTGGGGTCCTGTCCTGTGGGAATGGACCCTTCCCTTGGGGGCCTGTCCTGTGGGAATGGACCCTTCCCTTGGGGGCCTGTCCTGTGGGACTGTGCCCTTCCCCTGGGGTCCTGCCCTGTGGGAATGGACCCTTCCCTTGGGGGCCTGTCCTGTGGGGCTGGGCCCTTCCCCTGGGGTCCTGTCCTGTGGGAATGGACCCTTCCCTTGGGGGCCTGTCCTGTGGGAATGGACCCTTCCCTTGGGGGCCTGTCCTGTGGGACTGTGCCCTTCCCCTGGGGTCCTGTCCTGTGGGATTGGGCCCTTCCCTTGGGGTCCTGTCCTGTGGGAATGGACCCTTCCCTTGGGGGCCTGTCCTGTGGGACTGTGCCCTTCCCCTGGGGTCCTGTCCTGTGGGATTGGGCCCTTCCCTTGGGGTCCTGTCCTGTGGGAATGGACCCTTCCCTTGGGGGCCTGTCCTGTGGGAATGGACCCTTCCCTTGGGGTCCTGTCCTGTGGGACTGTGCCCTTCCCCTGGGGTCCTGTCCTGTGGGACTGGGACATCCCCCTCACCTCATTTCTAAATGATTCTCTCTCTGTTGAACCCACCAGCAGACCTCAGTTTGAAAACATTACCAAATATTCAGCTAATCACCAAGGAATCTTCTTACCGATGCTGTCTGGTGCCTGATTCTGTCTGTGAGTTTGTCGATATCCTGGGAGCAGGAAGGCAGAGTTTGTCTGGTGGCAAAACGACAGTGACACAGGGAAGCAAATAAAGCCACAGGCCCAGGCATGCCTGCTGTAAACGTTGGAGAATAAATCCTTGTGCGTAACTCACACAAAAGAAAGCTGTGTTTGTATCTGTGTTCAAACGGTGAGGTCAGTGAAACCTCACTGGGTGCGACTGACCTCACTGCTGTCCTCAGAGGCTAATTTAGGGCATTCCAGAGAGTTGACATCACAGGAACAGGCCATTCAGCCCAACTGAACCCCAATTATTCTCATCCTAAAGAATATCCTTCCTGAATATTGCTGAAAAGAGGCACACATTGTTGAAGTTTTCATCTCACACTCATTAGGACAAACACAAGAATACCAAATTTCAAACAATCACACCAATTTATATCACGGGAAGTAGTCTCACAACACCAGGTTACAATCCAACAGGTTTATTTGGTAGCACGAGCTTTCGGAGCATTGTCCCTTCATTAGGTGAGTGAAGAGTTTGGTTCACAAACAGGGCGTATATAGACACAAACTCAATTACAAATGCTTGGGTTCATATGATACAGGAGAGTGCAATGTGGATAGGTTGGCAAGTCAACTATATATCGGCTGGAGGGGTTGAAGCGGGTGGGTGGGTGGGTTGGGGCAGGGGTGGGGGAGTGGTGGGGGGTGGGGGTGTGCCTCCCTGTGTCTGACTGCGTGTCATGTCCAGTAAGTGTAAATCAGCCACATTACAAACCTGCGAATATCTTCAATGGGGGAAGGTAAGGCAATGCTTTGTGCTGCTAATATGCGCGGCTATACAAGCGAGGGCTAATTTCCACAAACAGGAAGGTGCTGTCAGTGGGAAAGGTTTGTGAACCATACAAACTGAACAGTGTGTGTGTGAGTTTCAGTGTCAGTGCCGTGCCAGATACGGAGAATGTTCTGTCCACTGACTGGTTGATTGAATCAAACAGCAAGTTTCTTCCACTCATAACAGGCAGAGAGAACAGACCGCGTTAAAGCAGCCCCCGCTCGCAAACCCAAAATAAACACTCCACCTTCAGCTGTGATCCCATGATTGAACAGTGTTTGCTGGACAATCCAATATCTTGCTGCTTCTTGCTATCATGTGGGGTGAATTGAATTGGCTGGAGACTGGCACCTGGGATGCTGGGGGCCACTGCAGGAGGCCGGAGATAGAACATAGAACATAGAACATTACAGCACAAACAGGCCCTTCGGCCCTCGAGTTGCGCCGATCACATCAACCCCACCAATCTATAGACCTATCTATAACCCCCAATCCCATTAAACCCCATATACTCATCCAGAAGTCTTTTAAAAGACCCCAGCGAGTTCGCCTCCACCACCGACGATGGCAGCCGATTCCATTCACTCACCACCCTCATGATGGATCATCCACTCGACACTTCTGGCTGAAGATTGTTGTGGATACTTCAGCCTTATTCTTTGCACTGATGGGCTGGGCTCCTCCATCATTGAAATCTACCCCCTTTAACACGATGTCAGTGCTACACAACGCGATGGAGGGAATCCTCAATGTGAAGATAGGACATTGTCTCCACAGGGACAGTGCAGTGGTCACTCCTATCGATCCTGGAGTGGACAGATACACCTACGTCAGGCAGGTTGGTGAGAATTAGAGAAGTGTGTTTTTCCCTCTTGTTGGTTTCCTCGGTACCTGCTGCAGTGCCAGTCCAGCAGCGATGTCCTTTAGGACCCAGCCAGTTCGCTCTCTGGTATCGAGCCACTCTTAGCGATGGACCTTGAAGTCCCCACCCAGAGTACATTCTGTACCCACCACCCTCAGTGCTTTCTACAAGTGGTGTTCAACATGGAGGAGTGCTGATCCATCAGCTGGAGGGAGTTAGGGGTGGGGAGGAGGTGTGCAGTACAGAGTGATATGCTAAAGTTTTCCTTGCCCATGTTTGACCAGGTTCCCTGAGACTTCATGGCACCCGGAGTGGATGTGGAGGATTCCCAGGGCAATGTCCTCTAGACTGTATAGTACCGTCCTGCCCGGCACCCCTGCTGGGTCTGTCCGGCCGGTGACACAGGACAATCCCAGGGATGGTTATGGTGTGTCTGGGACATTATCTATAAGATATGATTCTGTGATATGACCATGTCAGTCCGTTGTGTGACCAGTCTGTGAGACAGCTCTCCCAATTTTGACACAAGCTCCCAGCGTTAGTAAAGAGAGCTTTGCAGGATTGGCAGGGTGGCATTTGCCATTATTGTTTCAGGTGCCCAGGTCACAGGTGGTGCATCCAGTTTCATTCCTTTTTTTAAGTCCTTGGAGCAGTTTGATAAAACTGCATAGCTGGTGAGGACATTTCTGAGGGCATTTAAGAGTTTACCACATTGCTGTGTGTCTGAAGTTAAATGTAGGCCAGACCAAAAAACAAAGAAAAGTACAGCTCAGGAACAGGCCCTTCGGCCCTCCAAGCCTGCATCGATCATGATGCCCTAACTAAAAAAAACCTTCTGCCCTTAATCGGTCCGTATCCCTCTATTCCCTCCTTATTCATGAACACATCCAAATGCCTATTAACTTTTGCTAATGTGCCTGCTTCCACCACATCCTCTGGCAGCACGTTCCAGGCACCCAGCACTTCCTGTGTGAAAAAGTTTCCCCGCACATCTCCCTTAAACTTTCTCTGCCTGAATGATGTCTTGCTCCCACTTTCTTTCCCGCTCCTTATCTGGAGCCAGTTGCAGCTCACGCAGTCGCTCGCTCCCCAGGGCGGCACGGTAGCCCTGTGGTTAGCACTGCTGCTTCACAGCTCCAGGGACCCGGGTTCGATCCCTGGCTCGGGTCACTGTCTGTGTGGAGTTTGCACATTCTCCCTGTGTCTGCGTGGGTTTTCTCCGGCTGCTTCGGTTTCCTCCCACAGTCCAAAGATGTGCGGGTTAGGTTCATTGGCTATGCTAAGAAATTGCCCCTTAGTGTCCTGGGATGGGTAGGTTAGAGGGATTAGTGGGTAAATGTATAAGGATTTGGGGGGTACGGCTTGGGTGGGATTGTGGTCAGTGCAGACTTGATGGGCCAAATGGCCTGTTTCTGCAGTGTAAGGTTCTATGTAAACTTTCCCCCTCTCACCTTGAACCTCTGCCCCCTTGTATTTGACACTTCCAAAGTGAGAGAAAGGCTCTGACTTTCCATCCTGTCGGTGCCTCTCATAATTTTGAAGATTACCACCATCTCCCTGGCCCTGCACTCAATCCTGAGGACACCTATGTCAGACTCCTATTTACTGACGAGAGCTCAGCCTTCAACACCATTATTCCCACAAAAACTCATCTTCAAACTCCGTGGTCTGGGCCTCGGCTCCTCCCTCTGTGACTGGATCCTGAACTTCCGAACCCACAGACCACAGTCAGTAAGGATCAGCAACAACACCTCCTCCAGGATCATCCTCAACACCGGTGCCCCACAAGGCTGTGTTCTCGGCCCCCTCACTACACTCCTTATAAACCTCTGACTGTGCGGCCAAATTCCCCTCCAATTCGATTTTCTAGTTTGCTGATGACATCACCGTAGTGAGTTGGATCTCAAACAATGAGGAGACAGAGAACAGGAATGAGATAGAGAATCTGGTGAACTGGTGCGGTAACAATAATCTCTCCTGCAATATCAACAAAACAAAGGAGATTGTCATCGATTGCAGGAAGCGTGAAGGAGAACATGCCCCTGTCTACATCAATGCGTTTTTAGGGCTCCAGATCACCAACAACCTGGATCTCCATGCAACACTATTGTTAAAAAACCCCACCAACGCCTCTACTTTCTCAGAAGACTAAGGAAATTTGGCATGCCCGCTATAACTCTCACCAACATTTACAGATGCCCCATAGAAAGCATTCTTTCTGGTTGTATCACAGCTTGGTCTGGACTCCTGCTCTGCCCAAGACCGCAAGAAACTACGAAAGGTTATGTAGCCCAGTCCATCACGCAAACCAGCCTCCCATCCATTGACTCTGTCTACACTTCCCGCTGCCTCAGCAAAGCAGCCAGCATTATTAAGGACACACCCACACACACACACCCCGGACATTCTCTCTTCCACCTTCTTCTGTCAGGGAAAAGATACAAAAGTCTGAGGTCACGTACCAACCGACTCAAGAACAGCTTCTTCCCTGCTGCTGTCAGACTTTTGAATGGACTTACCTTGCATTAAATTGATCTTTCTCTATACCTTAGCTATGACTGTAACACTACATTCTGCACTCTCTCATTTCCTTCTATATGAACAGTATGCTTTGTCTGTATAGTTCGCAAGAAACAATACTGTATGTAAATACACATGACAATAATAAATCAAATCAAATCAAATCAGGTCTCCCTTCAGCCTCCGTCTTTCCAATGAAAACAATCCTAGTTTATCCAACCTCTCCTCATAGCCAACACCCTCGAGACCAGGTAACATCCTGGTGAACCTTCTTTCCACTCTGTCCAAAGCTTCCATGTCCTGCTGGTATTGTGGTGATTAGAACAGCATGCAATACTCCAAATGCAGCTTAACTGAGGTTTTGTACATGATTTCCCAACTCCTGTACTCAATGTTCCAGCTGATGAAGGCAAGCGTGCTATATGCCTTCTTAATCACCTTAGCCACCTGTGGTGCCACTTTGAGGGAACAGTAGACCCACACGCCCAGATCCTTCTGCATATATCACCTGGAGATTCCCCTCTGAGTCACTCACCATCCTGACTTTTTTTATTAGTTCCACAGTTAGGCTTACATTAACACTGTAATGAAGTTACTGTGAAATTCTCCTAGTTGCCACACTCTAACAGCTGTTCAGGTACACTGAGGGAGAATTTAGTATGGTCAATGGTCTCTGGTGCTGTGAGGCAACAGGGCTAACCACTGTGCCACCCTGCTGCCCTACAGTACAGAAAGAGGCCATTTGACCAATCGAATCTACACCAGCCACAGGTCATAGAATCATAGAGGTTCATAGCATGGAAACAGGCCCTTCGGCCCAACTTGTCCATGCTGCCCTTTTCTTTTAAAACTGCTAAGCTAATCCCAATTGCCCACATTTGGCCCATATTCTTCTATACCAATCATACCATGTAACTATCTAAATGTTTTTTAAAAGACAAAATTGTACCTGCGTCTACTCCTACCTCTGGCAGCTTGTTCCAGACACTCACACCCTCTGTGTAAAAAAATTGCCCCTTTGGACCCTTTTGTATCTCTCCCCTCTCACATTAAACCTATGCCCTCTAGTTTTAGACTCCCCTATCTGTGGGAAAAGATATTGTCTATCTAGCTTGTCTACACCCCTCATTATTTTATAGACCTCTATAAAATCACCCCTCAGCCTCCTATGCTCCAGAGAAAAAAGTCCCAGTCTATCCAATCTCTCCTCATCATTCAATCCATCAAGTCCCAGTAGCATTCTAGTAAATCTTTTCTGCACTCTTTCTAGTTTAATAATATCCTTTCTAAAATAGGGTGACCAGAATTGCACACAGTATTCCAAGTTTGGCCTTACCAATGTCTTGTACAACTTCAACAAGATGTCCCAACTCCTGTATTCAATGTTCTGACCGATGAAACCAAGCATGCCCAATGCCTTCTTCACCACTCTGTCTGCCTGTGACTCCACTTTCAAGGAGCTATGAACATGTATCCCAAGATTTCTTTGTTCTATAATTCTCCCCAGTGCCCTACCATTAACTGAGTAAGTCCTGCTCTGGTTCGATCGATCAAAATGCATCACCTCGCAGTTATCTAAATTAAACTCCATCTGCCATTCATCAGCCCACTAGCCCAATAGGCTAAGATCCCGCTGCAAGGTCCTCTCCCATAACCCCATGCATTTACCCTAGCTTGTCCCCCTGACAATAAGGGGCAATTTATCACGGCCAATGCACCTAACCAGTGCGTCTTTCAGACTGTGGGAGGAAACTGAAGCACTCGGAGGAAACTTATGCAGTCATGGGGAGAATGTGCAGTTTCTGCACAGACAGTGACTCAAGCTGGGAATTGAACCTGGGTCCCTGGAACTGTGAGGTAGCTGTGCTAACCACTGTGCCACCATGTCATGCAAATAAGAACATAAGAACATAAGAAATAGGAGCAGGAGTAGGCCATCTGGCCCTTCGAGCCTGCCCCGCCATTCAATAAGATCATGGCTGATCTGTCGTGACTCAGCTCCACCTTCCCGCCCTCTCCCCATAACCCTTAATCCCTTCTCTTATCAAAAACCCATCAACCCGCTTCTTAAAAATATTTAGCGAGGCAGCCTCCACCACTTCAACAGGTAGAGAATTCCAGAGATTCACCACCCTTTGAGTGAAGAAGTTCCTCCTCAACTCCGTTCTAAAACGCCCCCCCTTTATCTTGAGGCTGTGGCCCCTAGTTCTACTGTCTTTTTTGAGCGGGAAGAGTCTCTCCACCTCTATCCTATCCATCCCATTCATCATCTTATACGTCTCAATGAGATCTCCCCTCATTCTTCTAAACTCTAACGAGTACAAGCCTAGTTTATTCAGTCTCTCCTCATAGCTCAACCCCCTCAACTCCGGTATCAGCCTAGTAAACCTCCTCTGCACTCCCTCCAGCGCCAAAATATCCTTGCGCAGTTGCGGCGCCCAAATCTGCACACAGTACTCCAGCTGCGGCCTCACCAATGCCCTATACAGCTGCAGCAAGACCTCCCTACTTTTATATTCAATCCCTTCGCTATGAAGGCCAGCATCCCATTCGCCTTCCTGACCACCTGCTGCACCTGCAAGCTGGGTTTTTGCGACTCATGCACAAGGACCCCGAGGTCCCTCTGCACTGTCGCCTGCTGCAGTTTTTCGCCACGTAAGTAATAGTCCTTCCTACCATTCTTCCTTCCAAAGTGGACCACCTCACACTTGCCAACATTAAATTCCATTTGCCATTTCCTGGCCCATTCGCCCAGCCTATCTAGATCCTTCTGCAGACTCTCCACACCCTCCGCACAATTTGCCGTTCCCCCAATCTTGGTGTCATCAGCAAATTTCGACACCCTGCACTCGGTTCCCTCCTCCAGATCATCTATATAAATGGCAAAAAGCTGAGGCCCCAGCACCGACCCCTGGGGCATTCCACTAGTCACAATCTGCCAATCCGAATAGCATCCATTGACCCCCACTCTCTGCCTCCTATTTGACAACCAATCCTCTATCCATGCTAACACCCTATCCCCAACTCCAAGTCCCCTGACCTTCTGCAATAACCTCTTATGAGGTACTTTGTGAAACGCCTTCTGAAAATCCAGAAAGACCACATCCACCGGCTCTCCTCTATCCACTGCCCTAGACACATCCTCATAGAACTCCAGTAAATTTGTCAGACACGACTTCCCTTTAATGAAACCGTGCTGCGTCTGGTCTATCAAGCAATTCCCTTCAAGATGCCTCGCAATTTCCTCTTTATGACGGATTCTAACATTTTACCTACCAATGACGTTAAACTAACCGGCCTATAATTCCCTGCCTTTTGCTTGGCACCCTTAGAACATAGAACACTACAGCACAAACAGGCCCTTCGGCCCACGAGTTGCGCCGATCACATCAACACCTACCAACCTACAGACCTATCTATAACCCTCAATCTCATTAAACCCCATATACTCATCCAGAAGTCTTTTAAAAGACCCCAGCGAGTTCGCCTCCACCACCACTGACGGGAGCCGATTCCATTCACTCACCACCCTCTGAGTGAAAAACTTACCCCTAACATCACTTCTGAACTTCCCTCCCTGTACCTTAAATCTGTGTCCTCTCGTAGCAACCATTTCAACCCGGGGAAATAGCCTCTGAGAATCCACCCTATCTATTCCTCTCAACATCTTGTAAACTTCTATCAGGTCGCCTCTCAACCTTCGTCTCTCCAGGGAAAAGAGTCCCAGCTTCCTCAACCTAACTTCATAAGGCATGCCTCCCAGTCCAGGCAACATCCTTGTAAATCTCCTCTGTACCCTCTCAATAGCTTCTACATCTTTCCTATAGTGAGGCGACCAGAACTGCGCACAATACTCTAAATGAGGCCTGACAAGGGTCTTATAAAGTTGCAGCATTACCTCCCGACTCCTAAACTCAATCCCTCGATTAATGAAGGCCAGTACATCATACACCTTCTTGACCACCTCCTCCACCTGCGAGGCCGATTTAAGAGTCCTGTGGACCCGAACCCCTAGATCCTTCTGCTCTTCAACACTGCTCAGACTTCTGCCCTTGATAGTGTACTCGTTCATCCCGTTGGTTCTGCCAAAATGGACGACTACGCATTTATCCGTGTTGAAGTCCATCTGCCACTTCTCCGCCCAGTCCTGCATCCTATCTATGTCCTGCTGCAACTTTTGCCATCCTTCCAGACCATCCACAACACCACCGACCTTAGTGTCATCAGCGAACTTACTTACCCATCCCTCCACTTCCTCATCCAGGTCATTTATGAAAATGACAAACAACAAGGGTCCCAGAACAGATCCTTGAGGCACTCCGCTGGTGACTGACCTCCATTCAGAAAACCCCATCCACAACCACTCTCTGCCTTCTGCAGGCAAGCCAGTTCTGGATCCACAAGGCCAAAGGCCCTTGGATCCCATGCCCTCTCACCTTCTCAAGAAGTCTTGCATGGGGGACCTTATCAAACGCCTTGCTGAAGTCCATGTACACTACGTCCACGGCACTTCCTTCGTCAATGTGTTCAGTCACATTATCGAAGAACTCAACTAGGCTCGTAAGGCACGACCTGCCCTTGACAAATCCATGCTGACTATTCCTGATCATGTCAAACCTCTCCAAATGTTCGTAAATCTTGTCCCTCAGAAGCCTCTCCATCAGCTTACCAACCACTGAGGTCAGACTCACCGGGCGGTAATTTCCCGGGCTATCTCTGTTCCCTTTCTTGAAAATAGGAACTACATCCGCAATCCTCCAATCCTCCGGAACCTCGCCCGTCTCCATTGATGATGCAAAGATCATCGCCAGGGACTCTGCAATCTCTTCCCTCGCCTCCCACAGTATCCTGGGGTACATCCCATCTGGTCCAGGCGACTTAAATACCTTGATAGAATTCAAAAGTTCCAACACATCCTCCTCCTTAATATTCACATATTCAATCTTTTCCATCTGCTGCAAATCCATAACAAAATCTCCCAGATCAGCTTCCACTGTGAATACTGAGGCGAAGTACTCGTTAAGCACTTCTGCCATTTCTTCTGGTTCCACACAAACCTTTCCCCCCTCACCTTTTATAGGTCCTATCCCTTCTCTTCTTATCCTTTTACCTTTCACATATTTATAGAAGGCCTTGGGATTCTCCTTAATCTTACCCGCCAAGGTCTTCTCATGACCCTTTCTGGCTCTCCTAATCTCCCTTTTAAGTTCCTTCCTACAGTCCTTATACTCCTCAAGATCTTTAACCTCTCCTAATTCCCTGAACCTCTTGTACACCTTCCCTTTCCTCCTGACTAGGTTCAATACAGCCTTTGTGCACCACGGTTCCCACGACCTACCAAAACCCCCTTGTCTCATTGGAACGTTGTCATTCAGAGCTCCAGACACACATTCCTTGAATATCTGCCACCTTCCTTCGGTACTTTTCCCTAAGAACGCCTCCTTCCAGTTTATTTGTCCAAGTAACTTCCTGACTTCTTCGTATCTCCCCTTACCCCAGACAAACACCTTCCTAGCCTGCCTGATCCTATCTCGTTCCAATGCAATTGTGAAGGAGATAGAATTATGGTCTTAAACAACGGCGTAACATTAGCCGTTTTCCAATCTTCCGGCACTTCCCCGGAATCCAGCGACGTCTGGAAAATAACCACCAATGCATCGACTATAACCTCCACCATTTCTTTCAGAACCCTCGGATGCATTCCATCCGGTCCTGGGGACTTGTCCACAATCAGCCCCTCCAGTCTGTCAAGCACCGCCTCTCTAGTAACAGTAATGTCATTAAGACCCTCCAGTCCTAGTACCTTTCCATCGCTAACACCCGGCAAATTATTCACATCCTCCTCCGTGAAGACGGAAACAAAAAAGTTATTCAATACCTGAGCCATATCCCCATCCCCTACCACTAGGTCCCCTTTCTCATCCTCTAAAGGACCAACGTTCACCCTAGCCAGACTCTTCCTTTTTATATATTTATAAAAACTCTTGCTATCCTTTTTTATATTAAGCGCTAGCCCAGCTTCATAGTTTCTCCTACCCTCCTTTATTAACGTCTTTGTCAATCTTTGTTGACATTTAAACCTCTCCGAATCCTCTTCTCGCCCACTCCTCTTCGCTACTCTAAATGCCTCCGCTTTTAATTTAACACTTTCCTTCACCTCCTTCGTTATCCACGGCTTATTACCTCTCCTCCTGCAGTCCTTTTTGACCATCGGAATAAATTTCTGCTGAGCACCAAGAAAGATCTCCTTAAAGATCCTCCACTGCTCCTCAGCAGACCCTCCCTCCATCGCGCTCCCCCAGTCCACATTCGCCAATTCTTCTCTCATCCTACCGTACTCCCCTCTGTATATATCATCATTGGAAATATCACTGTTTCTTCACTGTTGCTGGGTCAAAATCCTAGAACTCCCTCCCTAACAGCACTGTGGATGAATCTAAGCCACAGATACTGCAGTGATTCAAGAAGGCAGCGCCCCACCACCTTCTCCAGGGCAACTAGGGACGGGCAATAAATGCTGGTCTAGTTAAAATACTATGAAAGAATAAATATGA
The DNA here is from genome assembly GCA_037974335.1 of Prionace glauca. Classification (NCBI taxonomy): domain Eukaryota; kingdom Metazoa; phylum Chordata; class Chondrichthyes; order Carcharhiniformes; family Carcharhinidae; genus Prionace; species Prionace glauca. The sequence continues at coordinate 107,740,119 of CM075731.1, forward strand.
CAGTACACAGTGTTCTGGACACACACACATGCACACAGTCTCACAAATACCCTACATGCCTTTGCACACACCACTGCTCAGACACACACATATCCTCATACAGAGCTTTGTGTGCAGAAACTCACACATACTGCACATACGCCCTTGCACACACACACACACATGTCCTATAGATGTGTATACATGCTCTCTCATTTATATGCACGCATGCATCCATATATACACTTAATGTATATGCCAAGAGGTAATAATGGATACCACAAGGGATTGGGGATCACTGACTGATTCTCCCCAAACCAGGGTAAACACGTGCATCACAAGTTCACCCAAACACTGAAGGTATCAGGATCCTGAAATGTTTTGTTAATGTTCTCGCTCTATCCCACACCTGTCTCACAAAGGCAGTTACTACTTTCCATTCGTTGACTTTCAAGAAGGAACTAGTTTCAGATACTCAACAACTCCCTCTGACTGAAAGTCAGCCACCAATCCACAGGGGCCCGGGTTCCTGCCCAGACACAGGATTATGTGAAAAGCTCCAATCCCTACAACCTCTGGGATATGGGTTCAGACACATTGCAACATTCCCTTGGGAATCTCCAAGTTCCCTCTTTTTGACCATGTCATTTAGTTCCTTTCAGTTGCTTTGTGTCAACCTGTCATGAAAGAAGAATGAGAGTTCACTTTTACACAGCATTTTTCACAAGCTCAGGTGGCAGAGAGGATGTGGTCAGGACTAAGGGAGTTTGGGGTATGTGTGCTTTGGATCAGGAAGTGTCTCTGTCTATCGACCAAAGTTAGTACAGAGACTACAAGCAATTCGCAAAATAAATGACTACTTGAAATCACCATCCTTGATTCCGGCTTGGAGTCTCCGGCTGGGAGTCTCCGGCTGGGAGTCTCCAGCTTGGAGTCTCCGGCTTGGAGTCTCCGGCTTGGAGTCTCCGGCTGGGATCCTCCGGCTGGGATTCTCCGGCTGGGATCCTCCGGCTGGGATTCTCCAGCTGGGATTCTCCGGCTGGGATCCTCCGGCTGTGATTCTCCAGCTGGGATCCTCCGGCTTGGAGTCTCCGGCTTGGAGTCTCCGGCTGGGAGTCTCCGGCTGGGATCCTCCGGCTTGGAGTCTCCGGCTGGGATCCTCCGGCTTGGAGTCTCCGGCTTGGAGTCTCCGGCTGGGAGTCTCCGGCTGGGATCCTCCGGCTTGGAGTCTCCGGCTTGGAGTCTCCGGCTTGGAGTCTCCGGCTTGGAGTCTCCGGCTTGGAGTCTCCGGCTTGGATCCTCCGGCTGGGATCCTCCGGCTGGGATTCTCCGGCTGGGATCCTCCGGCTGGGATTCTCCAGCTGGGATTCTCCGGCTGGGATCCTCCGGCTGTGATTCTCCAGCTGGGATTCTCCGGCTGGGATCCTCCGGCTGGGATTCTTCAGCTGAGATCCTCCGGCTGGGATCCTCTGGCTGGGATCCTCCGGCTGGGATTCTTCAGCTGAGATCCTCCGGCTGGGATCCTCCGGCTGGGATTCTTCAGCTGAGATCCTCCGGCTGGGATCCTCCGGCTGGGATCCTCTGGCTGAGATCCTCCGGCTGGGATTCTTCAGCTGGGATCCTCCGGCTGGGATTCTCTGGCTGAGATCCTCCGGCTGGGATTCTCTGGCTGGGATCGTCTAGCTGGGATTCTCCGGCTAGAATCCTCCGACTGGGATCCTCCAGCTGAGATCCTCCGACTGGGATTCTCCAGTACTGCTGAAAGTGAGTGGAGTTAGGATCATAGAATCCTAACTTTATTTATTGTCACAAGTCGGGTTACTGTGAAAATCCCCTAGTTACCACACTCTGGTGCCTACACTGAGGGAGAATTTAGCACAGCCAAAGCACGTCTTTCGGACTGTGGGAGGAAACCGGGAACCGGAGGAAACCCACGCAGACACGGAGAGAACATGCAGACTCCACACAGACACTGACCCGAGCCGGGAATCGAACCCAGGCCTCTGGCGCTGTGAGGCAGCAGTGCTAACCACTGTGCCACCTTGGAATTTTTTCGCAGGAAGGTCAAATTCTTTGTTCTCATTTGCAGTGGGGTGACTAGAGAAGGGATCGGAGAATCCCACCCAATATGTTACCCTTCTTTGCAAAGGGATTGGAGTATCATAGAATCCACAGAATGGAGAGGGAGGCCATGCAGCCCATCGAGACAGCATTATCCCTCTGAAAGAGCATCCTACCAAATCCCATTCCTCTACCTTATCCCCGGAATCTTGCACATTCTCTCTTTTCAGATATCAATTCAATTCCCCTTTTGGGCACCTCGATCAAAGCTGCTTTTACCAACCTCTCAAACTTCATTCCACCACATTCTGGGTAAAAAAATCTTCCTCGCATCACTTCTACTCTTTGGCCAATCACTTTGATTCCGTGCTCTCTGGGTTTTGATGCTGTTTTGAGAGTGAACAGTTTCTCACTGTTTACCCAGTCCTCAGGATTTAGAATATCGCCAGCAAATCTCATCTCAGCCTTCTTTTCTCCAAGGAAATCAGTCCCATCCACTCCCAGCTCCCCTCACAGCTACAATTCTTTATCCCTCAATCATTCCTGTGAATCTCCTCTGCACTTTCTCCAGTATCTTCACATTCATCACAAGTATGGACACTGTCTCCAGGTGAGCCCTAACTAGTGTCTTATATAAGTTCAATATGACCTCCCTATTCAGTGCTCCTATTAGTGAAAGCTAGGATAAAATTGTACTTCCTGCATGTACTGCCATCTCGTAGTGTTCAATGTTCTATGGCCTGGTAGGTAGGGATATGATCGGCGCAACTTGTGGGCCGAAGGGCCTGTTTGTGCTGTAGTGTTCTACGTTCTATCTTCTATGACTTATGGAGGAGACTGTGAGACAGAATGGGTAGCGCCTCTGCCACTGGACCAGACGTTTTGGGTTGGAGTCCAAGATCAGGACTTGTTGGCTGTAGATGGAGCTTTCCAACATGATTCAACAGGATGAGAAAAACTATTCCCCAAACGACAAAAAACAGTCTGGCTGTGAAGATACTCTAACAATGATTTATGTACATATGCACCAAGGCCCCTCTGTTCCTGCACCTCCTGTAGGATTTCTACCTTCTCTCCATATTCTTCCTGCAAAATGAAATCTCACACTGCTCTGCGTTGAACTTTACCTGTCAGTGTGTATGCCCAATCAACATGTCTATGTTATTTTGAAACTCCTCATGTACAGCAGCAGGGATGTCTTGCTGCAATTACACTGGCCCCTGGTGAGGCCACACCTGGAGTACTGTGTGCAGTTTTGGTGTCCTTATCTGAAGAAGGATATCGTTGCTATAGAGGGAGCGCAGTGAGGGTTTACCAGGCTGATCCTTGGGACTGACATATGAGGAGAGGTTGAGTTAGTTAGGATTATATTCACTGGAGTTCAAAAAAATGGGAGGGAGTCTCATAGAAACATATAGATTCTAATATAATTCTAACAGAGTTAGACAAGATAGAAGTAAGAAGAATATTCTGGACAGCAGGGAAATCTAGAATCAGTGTCAAGTCTGAGGATAAGGGATATTTAGAATAGAAGCGAGGAGAAATGTCTTCACCCAGAGAGTGGTTAGTGTGTGGAATTCACTACCACAGAAAGTAGCTGAGGCTAAAACATAGTTTTCAAGAAGCAGCTCGATAGGCGGGATCAGGCTATTGAATTCGATAATCAACCAATCATAACGAATGTTGGAACAGGCTCAAAGGGCCAAATGGCCTCCTTTTGCTCTGACTTCCGAGTATTCTCATGTAAGTTGACAACACTTCCAATCTCCAGATCACCTGCAAATTTTGAGTTCCACATCCAGGTCATTAATATATAACAGGAAGGGCAATGGCCCCAACTCTGAACTCCACCACAATGCTCCCCCCAATCTGAAACACAACCATCCGTCATGACTCTTTCTTGTCACTCAGCCAGTTTCTCATTCGAGTGCCTACTCTCCTGGTAATTCCATGAGCTGGAATCTGCTCATTAGTCTGTGGTATTGTATCAAATATCTTTCGAAAATCAACATACATCAACAGCAATGTCTGCATCAAACAACGGACAGGATTCAACTATGCCTCTGTTGCCCTGACGATGGCTTTTGACCCATAAACTCATAGAGATAGACAGGAAATCGGCGCTCGCAGTTTCGTTGTGGAACTGAGTGTGGTCGATGTACTGAGCACCCTGGCTGGAGGAAGTGGTTAGAAACAGCAGTGTGTTACTGGTCTCCTGACTCACAACTGGGCTGAAATCCTTTCCGGGTCAAAGAACAAAGTAAGGAATCTCACAACACCAGGTTAAATTCCAACAAGTTTATTTGATAGTAAACCCACAAGCTTTCAGAACGCTGTTCCTTCATCAGGTGAGTGGGGGGTTCTGATCAGAAATAGGGTTTATAAAGGCACACACAGTTTACAGAATACTGATTAGAATGTGAGTCTTTACAGCTAACCTGCTATTCAAGTCTTAAAGATGCAGACAATATGAGTGGAGAGAGCGTTAAGCATAAGTAGGGCCTGTTTCCCGTGCTGTGTTGTTCTTTGTTCACAGTTTAAAGAGATGTGTATTGTCTCCAGACAGGACAGTTAGTGAGATGTTGCAAACCCAGGCAAGTCACGGGGGTTACAGATAGTGTGACATGAACCCAAGATCCCAGTTGAAGCTGTCTTCATGTATGCGGAACTTGGCTATCAGTCTCTGCTCAGCGACTCTGCGCTGTCGTGTGTCGTGAAGGCCGCCTTGGAGAATGCTTACCCGAAGGTCAGAGGCTGAATGCCCGTGACCGCTGAAGTGTTCGCCAACAGGAAGGGAACAGTCTTGCCTGGTGATTGTCGAGCGATGTTCATTCATCCGTTGTCGTAGCGTCTGCATGGTCTCCCCAATGTACCATGCTTTGGGACATCCTTTCCCGCAGCGTATCAGGTAGACAATGTTGGCTGAGTTGCAAGAGTATTTACCATGTACCTGGTGGATGGTGTTCTCACGTGTGATGATGGTATCCATGTCGATGATCCGGCATGTCTTGCAGAGGTTGCTGTGACAGGGTTGTGTGGTGCTGTGGTCACTGTTCTCCTGAAGGCTGGGTAGTTTGCTGGCGATACCCAGCCTTCAGGAGAACAGTGACCACAACACCACACATATGTCCTGTTTCTGATCGGAACTTTCCACTCACCTGACGAAGGAACAGCGTTTCCGAAAGCTTGTGGGTTTAAGAACATAAGAACATAAGAAATAGGAGCAGGAGTAGGCCATCTAGCCCTTCGAGCCTGCCCCGCCATTCAATAAGATCATGGCTGATCTGTCGTGACTCAGCTCCACCTTCCCGCCCTCTCCCCATAACCCTTAATCCCTTCTCTTATCAAAAACCCATCAACCCGCTTCTTAAAAATATTTAGCGAGGCAGCCTCCACCACTTCAACGGGCAGAGAATTCCAGAGATTCACCACCCCTTGAGTGAAGAAGTTCCTCCTCAACTCCGTTCTAAACTGCCCCCCCTTTATCTTGAGTTTACTATCAAATAAACTTGTTGGACTCTAACCTGGTGTTGTGAGACTTACTGTGTTTACCCCAGTCCAACGCTGGCATCTCCACATCAAAGGACAAAGGACAGAGAGAAGTGCAGCAAAAAAAAACCAGGCCCTTCGGCCCTCCAATCCCATGCTGATCATGATGCTCTAACTAAATTTAAACAAAAACTTTCTGCCCTTACTCAATCCGTGTCTCTCCATTCCCTCCCTATTCATGAACCCATCCAGATGCCTATTAAATGTTGTTAATGTTCCTGCTTCCACCACCCCCTCTGACAGCACGTTCCAGATAGTCCATTACTTCATCCTGAAAAACTGAACTGCACAACTGTGATATCGGAAATGATGATGTGGGAATTACAACTGAGACATGGGAAGACAGAGATACTCCACCAATCACAACAACTGCTGTCTAGGCCCCACCTGTTATAACATTATCAAAGGCACAAACCTATGGACATCTCCACAACTCCCCCAGACAGCTCTCCCCCAGACAGCTCTCCCCCAGACAGCTCTCCTCCAGACAGCTCTCCCCCAGACAGCTCACCCCCAGACAGCTCTCCCCCAGACAGCTCTCCCCCAGACAGCTCTCCCCCAGACAGCTCTCCCCCAGACAGCTCTCCCCCAGACAGCTCTCCCCCAGACAGCTCTCCCCCAGACAGCTCTCCCCCAGACAGCTCTCCCCCAGACAGCTCTCCCCCAGACAGCTCTCCCCCAGACAGCTCTCCCCCAGACAGCTCTCCTCCAGACAGCTCTCCCCCAGACAGCTCACCCCCAGACAGCTCTCCCCCAGACAGCTCTCCCCCAGACAGCTCTCCCCCAGACAGCTCTCCCCCAGACAGCTCTCCCCCAGACAGCTCTCCCCCAGACAGCTCTCCCCCAGACAGCTCTCCCCCAGACAGCTCTCCCCCAGACAGCTCTCCCCCAGACAGCTCTCCCCCAGACAACTCTCCCCCAGACAGCTCTCCCCCAGACAGCTCTCCCCCAGACAGCTCTCCCCCAGACAACTCTCCCCCAGACAGCTCTCCCCCAGACAGCTCTCCCCCAGACAGCTCTCCCCAGCCTAGTCCCTGAGACAGTCACCAAATCCAGCCCTGAATTCCAGGCTCCAGGAATACTGGACAATTGGATAAGCTCCACATTTACAGCATCATCTTACAGAGGGACATCTCTGAGCAGGAACGTCTGCAATGGAAGCACTCACCAATCAGAACCCAGCTCAAACAGACTGCAAGAATTCAGGATAAAATCCCAATGGTGTATTCACAATGATCGGCATATCCAGTGAGGGTGAAGGGATAAGAGAAGGGATTAAGGGTTATGGGGAGAGGGCGGGAAGGTGGAGCTGAGTCACGACAGATCAGCCATGATCTTATTGAATGGCGGGGCAGGCTCGAAGGGCCAGATGGCCTACTCCTGCTCCTATTTCTTATCTTCTTATGTTCTTATGTGTTCTGTTGCTGAACTGCAGAGACAGCAGGAATCTAATGGTAAAAAGGTAGCTCGAAAGACTGGTCAGTCCCAACAAATCCACCCAGATTATCCCTCTGTGGAAGGACATGCAGATCGGCAATGGGTTCCAAAGCCACATTAACACGCACAGCACACGACTCTATGCCAACAAGACATTTCTATAATCTGTAGCTGCTACCTGAGAATGTGGAGGAGGAAGAACCAAACACAACCTTGCAAAGAAATTCGATATTTACCTGAAGTGAAAAAATGTATAGGGCGAGAGGGAAAAGTGGGTGTGGGCAGACTAGCTGCGGATCTCCTGCAGTGGGCTGGCAGGCTTACAATGGGCCAAATGGCCTCCTCTGGCACTATAACCATCTTGCGATTCCGTGCTATAATTTCATCCCTGTCTCTGGCAACTGCCTGAGATAGAACTAAACCATCTGCAATCTCAATGTCATATTTATTCAGCGAGAGAATGTGGAAGTTGAAGCTAATGGAAAAAGCTTAGATACTTCCATCGGAAAATAGTTAGAGACACTGAGAGAAGAAAGGAACAGAGAAAGATTCTGAAAGGTTAAGGTGATGCAGTTAAAATGAGAGGTGAATTATACTGAGCATCAGAAAACTCTTTTCCACATCAGCAACCTAAAATCTTCACCCTGCAACAGTTCCTTCTCCTAGAGCACCCCCCCCCCCACCCTCTCTGAAGTCACATGTAGGCCAGACCGGGTAAGGACAGCAGATTTCCTTCCTAGTGAACCAGATGGGTTTTTCCAACAATCGGTAATGGTTTCATGGTCATCAGTAGATGCCCAGGTCATTCAAATTTCACCATCCTCTGTGACAGGATTTGAACCCAGCTTCCCAGAGCATTACCTTGGCTCTCTGAATTAATATTCCAGGAACAATACTAACAGGGCACTGCCTACCATCGCTCCAACATACTGCCAGCACTATAATTTCCAGTCTGTTTCTTAACTGAAGTCAGATACATTCAGTCCTAGAAACATTTAGAACATTCTTTTTATTTAGAATTATAGAACATAGAACACAGAACATTACAGCACAAACAGGCCCTTCGGCCCTCGAGTTGCGCCGATCGCATCAACCCCACCAATCTATAGACCTATCTATAACCCCCAATCCCATTAAACCCCATATACTCATCCAGAAGTCTTTTAAAAGACCCCAGCGAGTTCGCCTCCACCACCGACGACGGCAGCCAATTCCATTCACTCACCACCCTCTGAGTGAAAAACTTACCCCTAACATCACCTCTGTACTTCCCTCCCCGCACCTTAAATCTGTGTCCTCTCGTAGCGACCATTTCAACCCGGGGAAATAGCCTCTGAGAGTCCACCCTATCTATTCCTCTCAACATTTTATAAACTTCTATCAGGTCGCCTCTCAACCTTCGCCTCTCCAGGGAAAAGAGTCCCAGCTCCCTCAACCTATCTTCATAAGGCATGCCTCCCAGTCCAGGCAACATCCTTGTAAATCTCCTCTGTACCCTTTCAATAGCTTCAATAACAATAATTATAACACTATTGTTCATCAGTAAATAAGAACATAAGAACTGAGAGCTTGAGCACGTGCCTGCTCTATCATTCAACAAAATCATGGCTGATCTTTTCATGGACTCAGCTCCACTTTCCTGCCCGCTCACCATAACCCTTAATTCTTTTACTGTTCAAAAATGTATCTATCCTTGCCTTAAAAACATTCAATAAGGCAGCCTCAACTGCTTCACTGGGCAGAGAATTCCACAGATTCACAACCCTTTGTGTGAAGAAGTTCCTCCTCAACTCAGTCCTAAATCTGTTCCCCCTTATTTTGAGGCCATGCCCCTTAGTTCTAGTTTCACCCGCCAATGGAAACAACTTCCCTGCTTCTATCTTATCCATTCCCTTCATAATCTTATATAGAACATAGAACATTACAGCGCAGTACAGGCCCTTCGGCCCTCGATGTGGTGCCAACCTGTGAAACCGATCTGAAGCCCATCTAACCTACACTATTCCAATATCATCCATATGGTTATCCAATGACCATTTAAATGCCCTTAATGTTGGCGAGTCCACAACTGCTGCAGGCAGGGCATTCCACAACCTTACTACTCTCTGAGTAAAGAGTCTACCTCTGACATCCGTCCTATAACTATCACCCCTCAATTTAAAGCTATGCCCCCTCATGCTAGCCATCTCCATCTAAGGAAAAAGGCTCTCACTATAGACCCTATCTAATCCTTTGATCATCTTATATGCCTCTATTAAGTCACCTCTTAGCCTTCTTCTCTCTAATGAAAACAGCCTCAAGTCTCTCAGCCTTTCCTCATAAGACCTTCCCACCATACCAGGCAACATCCTGGTAAACCTCCTCTGCACCCTTTCCAATGCTTTCACATCCTTCCTATAATGCGGTGATCAAAACTGTACGCAATACTCCAAGTGCGGCCGCACCAGAGTTTCGTACAGCTGCAACATGATCTCACGGCTCCGAAACTCAATCCCTCTACCAATAAAAGCTAACACACCGTACGCCTTCTTAACAACCATATGTGGTATATATGGATTTTAGCAAGGCGTTTGATAAGGTTCACCATGGAAGGCTTCTGCAGAAAATGCAGATGTATGGGATTGGGGGTGATCTAGGGAATTGGATCAGGAATTGGCTAGCATGGGTGCCAACTTTCAGGGATCTACGCACATGGACACCGAGATCTCTCTGCTCATCAAAACTACCAAGTATCTTACCATTAGCCCAGTACTCTGTATTCCTGTTACTCCTTCCAAAGTGAATCACCTCACACTTTTCCGTATTAAACTCCATCTGCCACCTCTCAGCCCAGCTCTGCAGCTTATCTATGTCTCTCTATAACCTACAACATACATCCGCCATGTCCACAACTCGTCCGACTTTGGTGTCATCAGCAAATTTACTAACTCATCCTTCTACACCCTCATCTAGGTGATTTATAAAAATGACAAACAGCAGTGGCCCCAAAACAGATCCTTGAGGCACACCACTTGTAACAGCACTCCAGGATGAATATTTCCCATCAACCACCACCCTCTGTCTTCGTACAGCTAACCAATTCTTGATCCAAACCACTAAATCACCCTCAATCCCAAGCCTCAGTATCTTCTGCAATAGCTTACTGTGGGGAACCTTTTCAGGGTGGGATTGTGTTCGATGCAGACTCGATGGGCTGAAAGGCCTCTTTCTGCACTGTAGGGTTCTATGATTGATTCTACGATCTATGACCTTGACAGAAGTCTCCTTCTTTCTCTTCTTAAGAGATTCAACTTCTTTAGTAAATCACAGTTCCCTCGCTCAATCACTTCCTCTCTGTCTGACAGGTACATACTTATCAAGGACACACAGTAGCTGTTCCTTGAACAAGCTCCACATTTCAATTGTACCCATCCCCTGCAGTTTCCTTCCATTGAACATAGAACATTACACTGCAGTACAGGCCTTTTGGCCCCCAATGTTAAGAACAGAAGGTTGGTTAGGGCAAGATTAGGGTCAGTTACAGACAGCAGAGGGAAGTTGTGTGTGGAACTGGAAGAGATTGGAGAGGCATTGAACCAATATTTCTCTTCGGTGGTCACGCAGAGGGACATAAATGTAGCTGAGGAGAACACTGGGTTACAGGGGTGTAATCTAGACAGTATTGCAGTTGATAGGGGGGATGTGCTAGATATTCTTGAGGGTTTGAAAATAGATAAGTCCCCTGGGCCGGACGGGATTTATCCTAGGATTCTCTGGGAGGCTAGAGAGGCGATTACAGAGCCTCTGGCTCTGATCTTCAGGTTGTCGTTTGTCTCTGGTATAGTGCCTGAAGACTGGAGGATAGCGAATGTTGTCCCATTGTTTAAGAAGGGGAACAGAGACTTCCCCGGGAAATATAGACCGGTGACCACTATAAACCTTGCCCACTTCTGTTGTGGGCAAGGTTTTAGAAAAAATTATTAGGGATAGGATTTATAGTTATTTGGAGAGTAATGAATTGATTGGAGATAGTCAGCATGGTTTTGTAGCGGGTAGGTCGTGCCTTACTAACTTTATTGAGTTTTTTGAGAAAGTGAGCAAAGAGGTGGATGGGGGTAAGGCAGTTGATGTGGTATATATGGATTTTAGCAAGGCGTTTGATAAGGTTCACCATAGAAGGCTTCTGCAGAAAATGCAGATGTATGGGATTGGGGGTAATCTAGGTAATTGGATCAGGAATTGGCTAGCAGATAGGAGACAGAGGGTGGTGGTTGATGGTAAGTATTCATCACGGAGTTCAGTTACGAGTGGTATGCCTCAGGGATCTGTTTTGGGGCCACTGCTGTTTGTAATTTTTATTAATGATCTGTATGAGGGTATAGTTGGGTGAATTAGTAAGTTTGCTGATGACACCAAAGTCGGAGGTGTGGTAGATAGTGAGGAAGGATGTCATAGTTTGCAGGGAGACTTGGACAGGTTGCAGAGCTGGGCCGAGAGGTGGCGGATGGCGTTTAATATGGAGAAGTGTGAGGTAATTCACTTTGGCAGGAATAACTGATGTGTCGAGTATAGGGCTAATGGGAGGACTCTGAATAGTGTGGATGAACGGAGGGATCTAGGTGTATATGTACATAGATCCCTGAAAGTTGGGAATCAAGTAGATAAGGTTGTTAAGAAGGCATACGGTGTCTTGGCGTTTATTGGTAGGGGGATTGAATTTAGGAGTCGCAGCGTCATGATGCAACTGTACACAACTCTGGTGCGGCCGCACTTGGAGTACTGTGTGCAGTTCTGGTCCCCACATTATAGGAAGGATGTGGAGGCATTGGAGAGGGTGCAGAGGAGGTTTACCAGGATGTTGCCTGGTATGGAGGGGAGGTCCTATGAGGAGAGACTGAGGGATTTGAGGTTGTTTTCATTAGAAAGAAGGCGATTAAGAGGGGATCTTATTGAAACATATAAGAGGTTTAGATAGGGTGGATAGTGATAGCCTTTTTCCTCGGATGGAGAAAGCTAGCACGAGGGGGCATGGCTTTAAATTAAGGGGGGGGTAGTTATAGGACGGATGTCAGGAGTAGGTTCTTTACCCAGAGGGTGGTGAGGGATTGGAATGCCCTGCCTGCTGCAGTTGTAAATGCACCTAGTTTGGGGGCATTTAAGAGATCTGTGGATAGGTTTATGGATGGAAAGGGATTGGTTTAGGTTAGAGGGTCATTGTTTTTTAACTGGTCGGCGCAACATCGTGGGCCGAAGGGCCTGTTCTGCGCTGTAATGTTCTATGTTCAGAAGTCTGAGGAGTGTTGAAGAGAGAAGGATCTAGGGGTCCGGGTCCACAGGACTCTTAAATCGGCCTCGCAGGTGGAGGAGGTGGTCAAGAAGGCGTATGGTGTACTGGCCTTCATTAATCGAGGGATTGAGTTGAGGAGTCGGGAGGTAATGCTGCAACTTTATAAGACCCTTGTCAGGCCTTATTTAGAGTATTCTGCGCAGTTCTGGTCGCCTCACTATAGGAAAGATGTAGAAGCTATTGAGAGGGTACAGAGGAGATTTACAAGGATGTTGCCTGGACTGGGAGGCATGCCTTATGAAGTTAGGTTGAGGAAACTGAGATTCTTTTCCCTGGAGAGACGAAGGTTGAGAGGTGACCTGATAGAAGTTTATAAAATGTTGAGAGGAATAGATAGGGTGGACTCTCAGAGGCTATTTCCCCGGGTTGAAAGGGTTGCTACGAGAGGACACAGATTTAAGGTACAGGGAGGGAAGTTCAGAAGTGATGTTAGGGGTAAGTTTTTCACTCAGAGGGTGGTGAGTGAATGGAATCGGCTGCCGTCAGTGGTGGTGGAGGCGAACTCGCTGGGGTCTTTTAAAAGACTTCTGGATGAGTATATGGGGTTTAATGAGATTGAGGGTTATAGATAGGTCTGTAGGTTGGTAGGTGTTGATGTGATCGGCGCAACTCGTGGGCCGAAAGGCCTGTTTGTGCTGTAATGTTCTATGTTCTATGTTGCGCTGACCTGTGAAACCAATCTAGAGCCCATCTAACCTAAACTATTCCAATATCATCCAAATGTTTATCCAATGACCATTTAAGTGCCCTTAATGTTGGTGGGTTCACTACTGCTGCAGGCAGGGCATTCCACATCCTTAGTACTCTCTGGGTAAAGAGCCTACCTCTGACATCTGTCCTATATCTATCACCCCTCAATTTAAAGCTATGTCCTCTCATGTTAGCCATCAGCATCGAGGAAAAAGACTCTCACTGTCCACCCTATCTAATCCTCTGATCGTCTTGTACGCCTCTATTAAGTTACGTCGTAACCTTCTTCTCTCTCATGAAAATAACCTCAAGTCCCTCAGCCTTTCCTCATAAGACCTTCCCACCATACCAGGCAACATCCTGGTAAACCTCCTCTGCACCCTTTCCAATGCCTCCACATCCTTCCTATAATGCGGTGACCAGAACTGTACGCAATACTCCAAGTGCGGCCGCACCAGAGTTTTGTACAGTTGTAACATGATCTCATGGCTCCGAAACTCAATCCCTCTACCAATAAAAGCTAACACACCGTACGCCTTCTTAACAACCTTATCAACCTGGGTGCCAACTTTTGGGGTCTATGCCCATGTACACCAAGATCTCTCTGCTCATCCACACTACCAAGTAACTTACCATTAGCCCAATACTCTGTATTCCTGTTACTCCTCCCAAAGTGAATCACCTCACACTTTTCTGCATTAAACTCCATTTGCCACCTCTCAGCCCAGCTCTGCAGCTTATGTTTGTCCCTCTGAAACCTACAACATACTTCTACACTGCCCACAACTCCACTAACTTTAGTGTCATCTGCAAATTTACTAACCCATCCTTATACACCTTCATCTAGGTCATTTATAAAAATGACAAAGAGAGTGGCCCCAAAACAGATATTCGCGGTACACCACGAGTAACTGATCCACATCCTATGCATATTAAATCTCATGTAATCGCATGATAATTTCCTTTCCCCCAGATATAACTCTTGCCCTGCTGTATATACCTAACCCTTTCCATCGCTAATGTAAACGTAACCAAATTGCAGTCATTATCACCAAAGTGTTCACTTACCTGCAAGTCTAACACCTGGTTCATTACCCAGTACCAAATCCAATGTGGCCTCACCTCTTGTTGGCCTATCGACATACTGTGTCAGGAAACCATCCTACACACACTGGACAAAAACTGACCCATCTAAAGTAATCAAACTATAGCTTTCCAGTCAATATTTGTAAAGTTAAAATCCCCCATAACAACTACCCTGTTACTTTCGCTCCTAGTAAGAAGTCTCACAACACCAGGTTAAAGTCCAACAGGTTTATTTGGTAGCAAAAGCCACTAGCTTTCAGAGCGCTGCCCCTTCGTCAGGTGAGTGGGAGTTCTGTTCACAAACAGGGCATATAAAGGCACACACTCAGTTTACAGAATAATGATTGAAATGCGATTCTTTACAGCTAACCAAGTCTTAAAGGTACAGACAATGTGAGTGGAAAGAGCATTAAGCATAGGTTAAAGAGATGTGTATTGACTCCAGACGGGACAGTTAGAGAGATTTTGCAAGTCCAGGTAAGTCGTGGGGGTTACAGATAGTGCGACATGAACCCAAGATCCTGGTTGAGACCGTCCTCATGTGTGCGGAACTTGGCTATCAGTCTCTGTTCAGCGACTCTGCGCTGTCGTGTGTCGTGAAGGCCGCCTTGAAGAACGCTTCCCCAAAGATCAGAGGCTGAATGCCCGTGACCACTGAAGTGTTCGCCAACAGGAAGGGAACAGTCTTGCCTGGTGACTGTCGAGTGATGTTCATTCATTCATTGTCGTAGCGTCTGCATGGTCTCCCCAATGTACCATGCTTCGGGACATCCTTTCTTGCAACGTATCAGGTAGACAACATTGGCCAAGTTGCAAGAGTATTTACCATGTACCTGGTGGATGGTGTTCTCACGTGTGATGATGGTATCCATGTCGATGATCCGGCATGTCTTGCAGAGGTTGCTGTGACAGGGTTGTGTGGTGTTGTGGTCACTGTTCTCCTGAAGGCTGGGTAGTTTGCTGCGAACAATGGTCTGTTTGAGGTTGTGTGGTTGTTTGAAGGCAAGAAGTGGGGGTGTGGGGATGGCCCTGGCGAGATGTTCGTCTTCATCAATGATATGTTGAAGACTCCGGAGAAGATGTCATAGCTTCTCCGCTCCAGGGAAGTACTGGATAACGAAGGGTACTTTGTCCACTGTGTCCCGTGTTTGTCTTTTGAAGAGGTCAGTGGGGTTTTTCGCTGTGGCTGATCGGAATTGTTGATCTATGAGTCGAGCACCATATCCTGTTCTTATGAGGGCATCTTTCAGTATCTGGAGGTGTCTGTTGCGATCGTCCTCATCTGAGCAGATCCTGTGTATACGGAGGGCTTGTTCATAGGGAATGGCTTCTTTAATGTGTTTAGGGTGGAAGCTGGAGAAGTGGAGCATCGTGAGGTTATCCGTGGGCTTGCGGTACAGTGAGGTGCTGAGGTGACCGTCCTTAATGGAGATGCGTGTGTCTTTCGCTCCTATCCAGAATGATCTTTGCAATCCTTTCCTCTACATCTCTGGAATTTTTCAGAGGCCTATAGAAAACTCCCAGCAGGGTGACCTCTCCCTTCCTGTTTCAAACCTCAGCCCATACTATCTCTGTAGACGAATCCTCATCAAATGTCCTTTCTGCCACCGTAACCCTGTCCCTGACTAACAATGCCACACCTCCCCGTCTTTTACCATCTTCTCTGCTCTGACTGAAACATCTAAACCTTGGAACCTGCAACAACCATTCCTGTCCCTGCTCAATCCATGTCTCCGAAATGGCCACAATGTCGAAGTCCCAGGTACCAACCCAGGCTGCAAGTTCACCCACCTTATTCCGGATGCTCCTGGTGTTGAAGTAGACAAACTTCAAACCACCATCCTGTGACCTTGAAACCTTATCCATGGCCTCACTACTCTCAAACTCCTGTACATTGAAGCTACAATTCAGGTTCCCACCCCCCTGTTGAATTAGTTTAAACCCTACCGAAGAGCATTAGCAAATTTCCCCCCCAGGTGTAGACCATCCCATTTGTAGAGGTCCCACATACCCCAGAATGAGCCCCAATTATCCAGGTATCTGAATCCCTCCCTCCTGCACCATCCCTGTAGCCACATGTTCAACTGCTCTCTTTCCCTATTTCTCGCCTCGCTAGCACATGGCACGGGTAACAAACCAGAGATAATTACTCTGTTTGTTCTAGCTGTAAGCTTCCACCCTAACTCCCTGAATTTCTGTCTTACATCCCCATCCCTTTTCCTACCTATGTCTTTGGTGCCTATGTGGACCACAATTTGAGGCTGGTCCCCCTCCCCCTTAAGGATACCGAAAACACAATCCGAGATATCACAGACCCTGGCACCTGGGAGGCTACATACCAACCGTGAGTCTCTCTCGTTCAATCAGAATCTGCTATCTGTCCCCCTAACTATGGAGTCCCCAATGACTAATGTTTCTATAAGATCTCTCCTGAATTCCAATGAGTATAGCCCCAGTCTATTCTGTCTGTCCTCATAAGCCAACACCCTCCACTCTGGAATCAACTTAGTGATTCTCCTCTGCACCCCCTCCAGTGCCAGTATATCCTTTCTCAAATAAGGAGACCAAAACTGTACACAGTACTCCAGGTGTGGCCTCACCAGCACCTTATACAACTGCAACATAATCTCGCTGTTTTTAAACTCCATCCTTCTAGCAATGAAGGACAACATTTCATTTGCCTTCTTAATTACCTGCTGCACCTGCAAACCAACTCCTTGAGATTCTTGCACAAGGACACCCAGGTCCCTCTGCACAGCAGCATGCTGCAATTTTTTACCATTTAAATAATAGTCCATTTTGCTGTTATTCCGACCAAAATGGATGGCCTCACATTTACAAACATTGTATCCATCTGCCAGACCCTCACCCACTCACTTAGATTATCTATATTCCTTTGCAAACTTTCAGCGTCCTCTGCACTCTTTGCTGTGCCACCCATCTTAGTGTCATCTGCAAATTCTGAAACACTACACTTGGTCCCCAACTCCAAATCATCTATATAAATTGTAAACAATTGCTGTCCCAACACTGATCCCTGAGGCACACCATAAGTCAGTGTTAGTTAACCAATCCTCTATTCATGCTAACACATTACCCCTAACACTGTGCAGCAGCCTTTTGTGTGGCACTTTGTTGAACATCTTCTGGAAATACAGTCACATCTCCTGCCCTCCTTCCCTCTTTAATCATTCCTGAATACTTCTGGGAGGCAAGAATATGAAGAATACATTCCAGGTCTTGTTTGAATGCCTCTGTTAATGCAAGCCTGTCACTACTTGCCTGCGACTCTCTAACCCTTTTGTTTTGCTATGGATAATGATATATAAATCATTTAATATTTTCTTAAACCCTCCTGCTGTTTCTCAAAATTTGGTCCCTGCAATTCCAGGAAAGCATTTCTAATTTCATTGCTGCTTGTAGTTCCCTGTTCCCTGACCTCACTACTCGCTGCTTTCTGGTTTTGTTCCCTGTGCAAAATTCATCTCAACATTCAGCAATAAATCAATTTCATTTCTCAGTGAAAGGACAGATTCGTCTTGGACATTTTCCCCTCCCCCTGAACCGGTCCTAACTCCTCAAGAATTTGAAGCCTACCTCCAAACACTTCCCCAGGTGTAGTAACATACATCTGGAGTATTGCGTTCAGTTCTGATCACCACACTACCAGAGAGTGCAAAGAAGGTTCACCAGGATGTTGCCTGGTCTCGAGGGTGTTGGCTATGAGGAGAGGTTGAATAAACTGGGATTGTTTTCACTGGAAAGACGGAGGCTGAGGGGAGACCCTGATAGAGATCGACAAAATGATGAGAGGCAGAGACAGGGTGGATAGTCAGAGGCTTTTTCCTAGGGTGGAAGTGTCAATTACAAGGGGACACAGGTTCAAGGTGAGAGGGGGAAAGTTTAAGGAAGGTGTGTGGGGAAGGTTTTTCGCACAGAATTTGGTGGGTGCCTGGAACGCGCTGCCAGAAGAGGTGGTGGAAGCAGGAACATTAACAACATTTAAGAGGCATCTGGATGGGTACAATGGGTAGGGTATATGGGAGGAAATAAAGGGATATCCATTGAGTAAAGGGTAGAAAGATTTTTTTGTTTAGTTCGGGCATCATGATCAGCATGGGCTTGGAGGGCTGAAGGGCCTGTTCCTGTGCTGTTCATTTCTTTGTTCTCTTATTGCCTTCTTTATCCATCAGCATATGATACTATTGCAGTAATCCTGCAATTATAACCTCTGAGTTTTTTTTTAAATTTTTTTCCTGTGATTCTGGTTTTAATGGTTACTGATCAATGCTCACTGCTATTGATTGGGTAAACCTGGGTGTTGACTCAGAGCAAAGTAAACAGACATCACAGAAGCCACGAGAAGCTGAGTTGTGAGTAGGAGTGCAGACAGCTGTGATTACATAGAATTACAACTTTAGTAAATAAACATAGGAATAAACATAGAAAAATAGCGAGAGTCAGTAATTCAGCCCGATGAGCCCACTCATTGTTCTATATAATTATGGCTAAGCTCCATCTCATCCTAACTCCACTTCCCTGCCTTTTCTCCACTGCCCTTTATCCTGCTTCTGATCAAATATCTATCTATCTCTTTATTGAAACCTTTAGCCAATCTAGAAACTGGTTTGAGGTTGTGCGGAGTGTTGGGAGTGATCACTTCAGCTGATTTTTGGGTAAGCATTCTCCAAGGCAGCCTTCACAACACACGACAGCGCAGAGTCACTGAGCAGAAACAGATAGCCAAGTTCCGCACACATGAGGACGGTCTCAACAGGGATCTTGGGTCCATGTCGCACTATCTGTAACCCCCGTGACTTACCTGGACTTGTAAAATCTCACTAACTGTCCTGTCTGGAGACAATACACATCTCTTTAAACTGTGCTTAACCCTCTCTCCACTCACATTGTCTGTACCTTTAAGACTTGATTAGCTGTAAAGACTCACATTCCAACCATTATTCTGCAAATTGAGTTTGTGTCTTAATCTGCCCTGTTTGTGAACAGAACTCCCACTCACCTGATGAAAAAGCAGCGCTCTGAAAGCTGGTGGCTTTTGCTACCAAATAAACCTGTTGGACTTTAACCTGGTGTTGTGAGACTTCTTACTGTGTTTTCCATATGAATCCAGGACACAGATATCAAACTGACTGACAGCTAGATGCAAAATCATGCCTCAATTCTGATTCACAACATGCAAGATACTGAGGAACTGACCCTGGGTAACTCGGAGACATGCCCTTCAAAAGACAAACTGTCATTTTGGGATTACAGCATTTAAATTAGCGTCAGCACGTTTCTGTCAAGTGATTTAAATAGAAACTGTTTCAGTTCCACTTTATCATTCAATAGTTTTTAGAAACAACTTCCTTTTAACTGATGTAAAGAAACGATCCCACAATCCCACTAACAAACCACACAGAACTCATCCGTCACCTCACTGCTATTAAACTTCACGTCCAGACGGATTGCTCCTGATCTTCCTCTTCCCCAGGTAAGATACCGAAACTCCAGTCTGAAACAGAAAGAGCAAATCGTGATGTGAGAGATTAGTCTTCAGTAAAGTGAGAGGCTTGTTTAAACTCCAGGTCCTCCTCCTAGTGACTCAGTTTGTTCTCCGGGTCTAACAGACTGATTTCTGAGGCAGATCAACATTGACTCAGTTTCAAATCCAGTGACTTGAAACCATAATGAAAGGTGACAGTCCCAGTGCCGCACTGTCTGAGGGTCAGTACTGAGGGAGTGCCGCACTGTCTGAGGGTCAGTACTGAGGGAGTGCCGCACTGTCAGAGGGTCAGTACTGAGGGAGCGCCGCACTGTCAGAGGGTCAGTGCTGAGGGAGCGCCGCATTGTCAGAGGGTCAGTACTGAGGGAGTGCCGCACTGTCAGAGGGTCAGTGCTGAGGGAGCGCCGCACTGTCAGAGGGTCAGTGCTGAGGGAGTGCCGCACTGTTAGAGGGTCAGTGCTGAGGGAGTGCCGCACTGTCAGAGGGTCAGTGCTGAGGGAGCGCCGCACTGTCAGAGGGTCAGTGCTGAGGGAGCGCCGCACTGTCAGAGGGTCAGTGCTGAGGGAGTGCCGCACTGTCAGAGGGTCAGTGCTGAGGGAGTGCCGCACTGTCAGAGGGTCAGTGCTGAGGGAGTGCCACACTGTCAGAAGGTCAGTGCTGAGGGAGTGCTGCACTGTCAGAGAGTCAGTGCTGAGGGAACGCCGCACTGTCAGAGGGTCAGTGCTGAGGGAGTGCCGCACTGTCAGAAGATCAGTGCTGAGGGAGTGCTGCACTGTCAGAGAGTCAGTGCTGAGGGAGTGCCACACTGTCAGAGGGTCAGTGCTGAGGGACTGCTGCACCGTCAGAGGGTCAGTGATGAGGGAGTGCCGTACTGTCAGAGGGTCAGAGCTGAGGGAGTGCCGTACTGTCAGAGGGTCAGTACTGAGGGAGTGCCACACTATCAGAGGGTCAGTGCTGAGGGAGTGCCGCACTGTCAGAGGGTCAGTGCTGAGGGAGTGCCGCACTGTCAGAGGGTCAGTGCTGAGGAAGTGCCGCACTGTCAGATGGTCAGTACTGAGGGAGTGCCGCACTGTCAGTGGGTCAGTGCTGAGGGAGTGCTGCACAGTCAGAGGGTCAGTGCTGAGGGAGTGCCGCACTGCCAGAGGGTCAGTGCTGAGGGAGTGCCACACTGTCAGAGGGTCAGTGCTGAGGGAGCACCGCACTGTCAGAGGGTCAGTGCTGAGGGAGTGCCGCACTGTCAGAGGGTCAGTGCTGAGGGAGTGCCGCACTGTCAGAAGGTCAGTGCTGAGGGAGTGCTGCACTGTCAGAGAGTCAGTGCTGAGGGAGTGCCGCACTGTCAGAGGGTCAGTGCTGAGGGAGTGCCGCACTGTCAGAGGGTCAGTACTGAGGGAATGCTGCACTGCCAGAGGGACAGTACTGAGGGAGTGCTGCACTGTCAGAGGGTCAGTACTGAGGGAGTGCTGCATTGTCAGAGGGTCAGTACTGAGGGAGTGCCGCACTGTCAGAGGGTCAGTGCTGAGGGAGTGCCGCACTGTCAGAGGGTCAGTGCTGAGGGAGTGCCGCACTGTCAGAGGGTCAGTGCTGAGTGAGTGCCGCAGTGTCAGAGTGTCAGTACTGAGGGAGTGCCGCACTGTCAGAGGGTCAGTACTGAGGGAGTGCTGCACTGTCAGAGGGTCAGTACTGAAGGAGTGCCGCACTGTCAGAGGGTCAGTACTGAGGAAGTGCCGCACTGTCAGAGGGTCAGTGCTGAGGGAGTGCCGCACTGTCAGAGGGTCAGTGCTGAGGGAGTGCCGCACTGTCAGAGGGTCAGTACTGAGGGAGTGCCGCACTGTCAGAGGGTCAGTACTGAGGGAGTGCCGCACTGTCAGAGGGTCAGTACTGAGGGAGCGCCGCACTGTCAGAGGGTCAGTGCTGAGGGAGTGCCGCACTGTCAGAGGGTCAGTGCTGAGGGAGCGCCGCACTGTCAGAGGGTCAGTACTGAGGGAGTGCCGCACTGTCAGAGGGTCAGTACTGAGGGAGTGCCACACTGTCAGAGGGTCAGTGCTGAGGGAGTGCCGCACTGTCAGAGGGTCAGTACTGAGGGAGTGCCGCACTGTCAGAGGGTCAGTACTGAGGGAGTGCCGCCCTGTCAGAGGGTCAGTACTGAGGGAGCGCCGCACTGTCAGAGGGTCAGTGCTGAGGGAGTGCTGCACTGTCAGAGGGTCAGTGCTGAGGGAGTGCCGCACTGTCAGAGGGTCAGTACTGAGGGAGTGCCGCACTGTCAGAGGATCAGTGCTGTGGGAGCGCTGCACTGTCAGAGGGTCAGTGCTGTGGGTATACCACCGTGTAAGAGGGTAAGTGCTGATGAGCGAGTGATTCACCTGATGAAGGGGCAGCGCTCCAAAAGCTTGTGCTACCAAATAAACCTGTTGGACTTTAACCTGGTGTTGTGAGACTTCTTACTGTGTTTACCCCAGTCCAACACCGGCATCCCCACATCAGGTCTTTCTAGATAGTAGTGATTGTTTGGAAGGTGCTGCCTAAGGAGCCTTGGTGAGTTCCAGCAGTGCCACTTGTAGATGGCGCACGCTGTTGCCATTGTGCGTCGGTGTTGATGGAGGGAGAACTGGTGAAGGTACAAATTTACATGCTGAATTTGCTTTCTTGTCTTGGGTCAATGGGTGCCCCTCAGATTCCAGCTGAGGGGAAGCCGAGAATCAGTCACATGGTTAGTTGTGGAAAGCTTGGTTATTTTACTGAACTGTCTGGGCTGGACTGACGATGGACTGTTGGCCCAGGGAGTGGAAATGTGTCATCGGATCTTGTGACAGTTTGTCGTGCTGATGGATTCTAATTCCCTTCACGCTCAGATAGAACTGGCAGCAAGTTTAGTCAGAAGCAAAGTCATTCTCTGTGAAACGCCCTGGAGACCAAAAGTCAACTCGCAAATTCCTCTGGTTCAGTCATTAAACTTCCCCTCCACACCCAGTCAGATTTCCAATCTGCCTCTCGTTTAATTCTCACCCTTTTCCCTTTCACATTAACCCACAATCTCCCGCAATAACCCATAACATCCCGCAATATTATCAATTAATTTATTTATTTATTAATCGCAAGTTGGTTTACATTAACACTGCAATGAAGTTACTGTGAAAATCCCCTCGTCGGCACACTCCGGCATCTGTTCAGGTTCACTGAGGGAGAATTTTGCACAGCCAATGCACCTTCGGAGGAAACTGGAGCACCTGGAGAAACCCATGCAGACACGGGGAGAATGTGCAGACTCCACACACACAGTGACCCAGGCAGGGAATTGAGCCCAGATCCCTGGCACAGTGAGGCAGCAGTGCTAACCACTGTGCCACCGTGCCGCCCTAACACACAACATCCTGCAATGACCTGCAAAATCCTAGCATCTCTATGGCACAGAAGGAGGCCATTCAGCCCATCAAGTCAGCATGACAACAACCCCATCCAGGCCTTATCACTGTCACCCCATGCATTTACCTTGCTAATCACTAAGTGCAACTTAGCATGGCCAATCAACATAACCCACATCTTTGGACTGTGGGAGGAAACCAGAGCAGCTGGAGGAAACCCAGACAGACATGAGGAGAATGTGCAAACTCCACACTGACAGTGACTGGAATTGAACCCGGGCCCCTGGCGTTGAGAGGCAGTAGTGGTACCACTGTGCCACAGGGCCATCCCTACAATATAACCCACAATAATACACAAGACCCTGCAATAGAAACACAGAAAATAGGAGAGGAGGAGGCCATTCGGCCCTTTGAGCCTGAATCGCCACCATTCACTATGATACGGCCGATCACCCAACTTAATAGCCTGATCACACCACTCCCGCATCTCTTTGAGCACTTTTGCCTGAAGAACTGTAGTGAAGTGCTTCTTGAAAACATTCAGGGGTGGTTTCCAATCCCGCTACACTGATTTTTTAGCAGAGTGGGCTGGGAGATTCTAGCAATGTCTGAATCGCAGTATTCATGCTGGGTGTCCGGGCCTCGCACGTCTCCCAGACTAAGGTCCACGATATTGACAGATCCATGTTAAATCAGCATAATGACATTTGGATGTGTTTACACAACTTACCTTCTAAGCAGTGGGTGTGTGACTAGAATCTCTGTCCCCATTAGTGTCTCCCCCCCTCTCTGGTGTGACGCTGGCGGGAATTACAACTGCTGGATAATTTTGTAATTTTTGTAATTTTGTAATTTTTATTAATGATCTGGATGAGGGTATAGTTGGGTGGATTAGTAAGTTTGCTGATGACACCAAAGTCGGAGGTGTGGTAGATTGTGAGGAAGGGTGTCATGGTTTGCAGGGTGACTTAGAAAGGTTGCAGAGCTGGGCTGCGAGGTGGCGGATGAAGTTTAATGTGGAGAAGTGTGAGGTAATTCATTTCGGTAGGAATAACAGATGTGTTGAGTATAGGGCTAACGGGAGGACTTTGAATAGTGTGGAGGAGCAGAGGGATCTAGGTGTATGTGTACATAGATCCCTGAAAGTTGGGAATCAAGTAGATAAGGTTGTTAAGAAGGCATACGGTGTCTTGGCGTTTATTGGTAGGGGGATTGAATTTAGGAGTCGCAGCGTCATGATGCAACTGTACACATCTCTGGTGCGGCCGCACTTGGAGTTTTGTGTGCAGTTCTGGTCCCCACATTACAGGAAGGATGTAGAGGCTTTGGAGAGGGTGCAGAGGAGGTTTACCAGGATGTTGCCTGGTATGGAGGGGAGATCCTATGAGGAGAGACTGAGAGATTTGGGGTTGTTTTCGCTGGAAAGAAGGTGGCTAAGAGGGGATCTCATTGAAACATATAAGATGATTAGAGGTTTAGACAGGGTAGATAGTGATAGCCTTTTTCCTAGGATGGAGAAAGCTAGCACGAGGGGGCATGGCTTTAAATTAAGGGGGGGGTAGTTATAGGACGGATGTCAGGGGTAGGTTCTTTACCCAGAGGGTGGTGAGGGACTGGAATGCCCTGCCAGCTGCAGTTGTAAATGCGCCTAGTTTGGGGGCGTTTAAGAGATCTGTGGATAGGTTTATGGATGAAAAGGGATTGGTTTAGCTCGTGGGTCATTGTTTTGTAACTGGTCGGCGCAACATCGTGGGCCGAAGGGCCTGTTCTGCGCTGTAATGTTCTATGTTCTATGTTCTAACAGTCTCGCCCTGATATTGAACAGGACTAAGGAGGTGAATCTGATGGAGTTGCACCCCGTACCATGCAGGGGGAGGGTGGAAGCGGGGCCTGGGGATTCTGTTTGCTGTGGGATGTCCCTGGAGAACTGGAAGTGCTGGCCCCCGGCCCAGTGAAATTCCGTGTAGTGTCTGTGGGGTGGGGTCCTTTACTGAGGGTTGGTTAGGCTGCAATCTGCAGCCATTGTGCAGATTTACCCTGAATCCTCAGACTGTGACCCCTGGTTCTGGACTCCCCCCACCATCGGGAATATCCTCCCTGCATCTACCCTGTCCAGTCCTGTTAGAATTTTATAAATCTCTATGAGATTCCCCCCCTCATTCGTCTGAACTCCAGTGAAAACAATCCTAACCTGGTCAATCTCTCCTAATCCATCAGTCCCACCATCTCCAGAATCAGCCTGGTAAACCTTCGCTGCTCTCCCTCGAGAGCAAGAACATCCTTCCTCAGAAAAGGAGACCAAAACTGTACACAATACTCTAGCTGCGGCCTCACCAAGGCCCCTGTATAATTGTAACAACACATCTCTGCTCCTGTACTCGAAACCTCTTGCAATTGCCTTCTTTACCGCCTGCTGCACCTGCATACTTAATTCCAGTAACTGGTGCACAAGGACATCTTGTTCTCTCTGCACATTCCCCTGCTCTAATTTATGGCCAGATGGTAATCTGCCTTCCTGTTTTTGCTACCAAAGTCACTTACTAAATCTGCCAATCATTTGCCCACTTACTCAATTTGTCCAAATCAGACTGAAGGATCTCTGTATCCTCCTCACAGCTCTCCATCCAGCCCAGTTTTGTAACATCTATAAATTTGGAGATAATATAGTTAGTTCCTCATCTAAATCACTAATATGTATTGTGAACAGCTGGCGTCCCAGCGCTGATCCCTGTGGTACCCCACTAGTCACTGCCTGCCATTTGGAAAATGACTCATTTGTTCCTACTTTTTGTTTCAGTCTGCCAACAGTTTTGTATCCACCTGAATACACTACCCCCAGTCCCATGTGCTTTAATTTTACACGTTATATTCCACAAAACCTCCTCAAATGGGCTTCTCTCTGGGTCTTGAGATGGTTCAATGAGAATTGACACAGATCTGTTGGGACTGAAAGAACAAATTTGCATTTTGGTAGAACATTTCATGATCTCAGACATCACAAACTGTAACAGCCGACAAAGACCTTTTTTGAAGTGTTACAAGTTGAAATGGACGACACCTGTCATGAAACGATGGGATGTTACCAAAATGAATGATTTTATTTTTGCACAGGTAAAATCAAACTGCCATTTACTTTATAAACTGTGTCCAGGCAGCAGAGAAAGGATTGGGAACAGGCTGTTTTTTTGCCATCAATACAATTAATAGTCAGAGTGCTGTAAGCTAGAGTAAGATTTAGAACTATTGAGGTGTTGAAGAAGCAGCAGCAATAGGGAGCGAGATGCTGCCATCCCCAAAGAACACCTCGCTCAGAGATGAAGTGCTAAAGGCAAAAGCCAGTTTGTGCAAAAAAGATCATTTTCTTCGGTGACCCAAAGACCATTCCCAAATCCGGGTCATTTCAGCTGTGTGGTGTGGTAATCACTGGCTAATTTGACCAATAGGTTTGCAATTGTTTGGGAAACATGGGATCAGAGCAGAGGTAAGGACTGTGGGGGAAGTAAATACTTTTAGATTTTCAGTTTTTGAGGGACAATGTGCTTATTGTTAATTTGCTGAAATATAATATTGTTCTCTGTAGTGTTTTATTATCTTTCTTCTACTTTAATAACTTCTAAAATTTTTTGTAACAGAGAAGCCTGAGTTCTTATTGGTTCCACAAATATTTCTTCCTAATATCCATGAAACCAATACAGCAACGTGAAGCTAGTGTTTCAGGTTGGAACACTCACACACAGGACATCGATAGTAGTCATGATGTGGGTATGCCGGCGTTGGACTGGCGTAAACACAGTAAAAAGTCTGACAACACCAGGTTTTAGTCCAACCGATTTATTTGATAATATTCTCACAAGCTTTCGAGGGGGCTGCCTCTTTGTCAAGTGAATGGAGAGTTCTGGCCTCAGACAGACAGAGCACATAGAGCACAGACAGTTGCTGATTAGAATGCAAATCCTTACACCTAACCTGCTGTTCAATTCTTAAAGTGGCTGATAATGTGAGTGGAAGGAGCACTGATCACAGTTTAAAGAGATGTGTATTGTCTCCAGACAGTACAGTATGTGAGGTTTTGCAAACCCAGGCAAGTCACGGGGGTTACAGATAGTGCGACATGAACCCAAGATCCCTGTTGAGACGCTACGACAACGGATGAATGAACATCGCTCGACAGTCACCAGGCAAGACTGTTCCCTTCCTGTTGGCGAACACTTCAGCGGTCACGGGCATTCAGCCTCTGACCTTCGGGTAAGCATTCTCCAAGGCGGCCTTCATGACACACGACAGCGCAGAGTCGCTGAACAGAGACTGATAGCCAAGTTCCGCACACATGAGGACGGTCTCAACAGGGATCTTGGGTTCATGTCGCACTATCTGTAACCCCCGTGACTTGCCTGGGTTTGCAAAACCTCACATACTGTACTGTCTGGAGACAATACACATCTCTTTAAACTGTGATCAGTGCTCCTTCCACTCACATTATCAGCCACTTTAAGAATTGAACAGCAGGTTAGGTGTAAGGATTCGCATTCTAATCAGCAACTGTCTGTGCTTTGTATGCTCTGTCTGTCTGAGGCCAGAACTCTCCATTCACTTGACAAAGAGGCAGCCCCCTCGAAAGCTTGTGAGAATATTATCAAATAAATCGGTTGGACTAAAACCTGGTGTTGTCAGACTTTTTACACAGAACATCAGCAGGGTTTTGTAACATATCAAATTTGGGGCTCGTCTGGAATGTTTTAAAAATCACAATTCTTTTGTTGTAGAGAATTTGACTTTATAAAGACAAAGAGTGTAAGAAATGTGGAAAAGTGGGAAGTTGTTATTCAAAGTAAAATACTGCAGAAGAAATTGTTCTCACTCTTGTTCGAAACTTATTTGGAAGTAGAGAACATAACCGTGGCAAAATTGAAAAATATGCCCAAGGCTGGGTGACTGGACTTGGCTGATAAATTGGAGCTTGCAGGGTTAAAGAAATCTGAGATTGTGGAAAGATTAGCAGAGCAGTTAAACCTCCCAAAGATGTCAAGCAAACCCACTTCTCTAAAAGGTGAGGCAGTGGAGTTAGCACGCATTCAGGCTGAAAGAAAAATGGAAAAAAAAAGACTGGAACCAGAAAGAGAAAAGAAAGCTTTTCAAAGGGAATTGGAAATGCAGAAGTTAGTAATGCAGAAAGAGAAAAGGATAAAGAGAGAGAATGCAGAATGTAGAAAGTCAAAGTGGAAACACACCAGCAGGGTGAGGGAGAAAGTAGCTCCAGACAGGAACCTAGTGGAGAAATGTTTAAGTTTGCACTCGGCATTTCCATAATTTGAGGAGCAGGCTGAAGAAGCATTCTTTATATTTTTTTGGAAAGGTAGCTAAGCTTGCCTGCAGAAGGCAGAGAGTGGTTGTGGATGGGTCTTTTTCTGCATGGAGGTCAGTCACCAGTGGGGTGCCCCAGGGATCTGTTCTAGGACCCTTGCTGTTTGTCATTTTCATAAATGACCTGGATGAGGAAGGGAAGGGATGGGTTAGCAAGTTCGCTGATGACACGAAGGTCGGTGGTGTTGTGGATGGTCTGGAAGGATGTCAAAAGTTGCAGCGGGACATAGATAGGATGCAAGACTGGGCGGAGAAGTGGCAGATGGACTTCAATGCGGATAAATGTGTAGTCGTCCATTTTGGCAGAACCAATGGGATGAAGGAATACAATATCAAGGGTAGGAGTCTTAGCAGTGTTGAAGAGCAGAAGGATCTTGGGGTCCGGGTCCACAGGACTCTTAAATCGGCCTCACAGGTGGAGAATGTGGTCAAGAAGGCGTGTGGTGTACTGGCCTTCATTAATCGAGGGATTGAGTTTATCCTCCCACATGCACCCCAACAATCAAAGAGATTGAATTTTAAATTCTTCTCAAACTGTCACCTCTCAAAGGGCTTCAAATTTTCTGGATTTTTAAAGTCTCTATCCAGCAATCAAATTGAGTAATCGAGGAGTCGGGAGGTAATGCTGCAACTTTATAAGACCCTTGTCAGACCCCACTTGGAGTACTGTGCTCAGTTCTGGTCGCCTCACTATGGGAAGGACATGGAAGCTATTGAAAGGGTGCAGAGGAGATTTACAAGGATGTTGCCTGGATTGGGAGGCATGCCTTATGAAGTTAGGTTGAGGGAGCTGGGACTCTTTTCCCTGGAGAGACGAAGGTTGAGAGGCGACCTGATAGAGGTTTATAAAATGTTGAGAGGAATAGATAGGGTGGACTCTCAGACGCTATTTCCCCGGGCTGAAATGGTCACTATGAGAGGACACAGATTTAAGGTGCAGGGAAGCAAGTACAGAGGAGATGTTAGGGGTAAGTTTTTCACTCAGAGGGTGGTGAGTGAGTGGAATCGGCTGCTGTCGGTGGTGGTGGAGGCGAACTCGCTGGGGTCTTTTAAAAGACTTCTGGATGAGTATATGGGATCTAATGGCATTGGAAGTTACAGATAGTTCTATGGCTTGGTAGATATAGATGTGATCGGCGCAACTAGTGGGCCGAAGGGCCTGTTTGTGCTGTAGTGTTCTATGTTCTATGTTCAATGAAAACAGCCACAAGAAAGTTGGGCAATACACTTGCAGAATAAATTTGGGTAGGTAAGGCTACAGAGGTATCTGCATCTGATGAGGACAAGCTGAAGGATTATGAGACAATAAGATCTGTCCTTTGTGCAAATGAACTAGTGCCTGAGGCTGAAGTTTCAAAATACAAGTAAAAAGCCTGGGCAAACTCATCTCAAACCAGGAAGACTAAAGGAAATTATTTTGATTGCTGGATAGAGACTTTAAAAATCCAGAAAATTTGAAGCCCTTTGAGAGGTGACAGTTTGAGAAGAATTTAGAATTCAATCTCTTTGATTGTTGGGGTGCATGTGGGAGGATAAAGCCTGAGCTAGCTGGTGGTTACAGACAGGTCCATGGAGTTAAACCGCGTTTCCGCAGTTCTTTCAAATCGGAAAAAGGTAGAAAATTGAAGTTGTGAAGAAAGACAATCAAGGAAGAGTGGGAATGGCTGAAACTTACCAAGAGTTTTCACCGTCACAAAGCAAAGACTCGCTAAGGAGGTTTCACTCCTTCTGGAAGAAATCAAGAGGTTAGATGTTACCATTTCAATAAACTGGGCCAGATGAAATCAGAATGCTGGTTATTAGAGGGAAAGCCAGCTGGAGTTATTAATCATGAAAAGAGAAGAATTAAATGAGAGTGTGGAAAACAATAAAAGCGGGTGCAAAGAACAACCCAGCACGGGAAACAGGCCCTTCGGCCCAATGAGCCCGCGCCGCCGCATCCTCCTACACCTAGCCTGCCCTGAGTGTATGCGAGGCGGTGCTGTTACTAGAGAGGTGGTGCTCGACAGACTGGAGGGGCTGATTGTGGACAAGTCCCCAGGACCGGATGGAATGCATCCGAGGGTTCTGAAAGAAATGGAGGTGATAGTGGATGCCTTGGTGGTTATTTTCCAGACGTCGCTGGATTCCGGGAAAGTGCCAGAAGATTGGAAACCGGCTAATGTTACACCGTTGTTTAAGAAGGGTGCCAGGCAAAAGGCGGGGAATTATAGGCTGGTTAGTTTAACGTATGTGGTAGGTAAAATGTTAGAATCCGTCATCAAGGAGGAAATAGTGAGGCAGCTTGAGGGGAATTGCTTGATAGAGCAGATGTAGCACGGTTTCGTTAAGGGGAAGTCGTGTCAGACAAATTTACTGGAGTTCTATGAGGATGTGTCTAGGGCAGTGGATAGAGGAGAGCCGGTGGATGTGGTCTTTCTTGATTTTCAGAAGGCGTTTGACAAGGTACCTCACAAGAGGTTATTGCAAAAGGTCAGGGGACATGGAGTTGGGGGTAGGGTGTGGATCTGATCCACGCCCCAATCTGGCGGCCCGACAATTTAAATACATTAATATGTATTTCACTCGACTGAATGTGCGCCCAACTCTCCCGCCAAATCCCAGTTTACCGTCTCCGGATCCGTTCTGGATCCGTGCTGTTATCCATCTGCAGAATAAAAATCCGAAGCAGATTCCTATTCTGCAGGGGAACCGCCGAAGCCCATCCTTCCTCCAACACCCTTCGCAGACCCCCCCCGCGATCCACCCCGGCAGACCCGCCCCCCGTGTGATCTGAGCCCCCTGGGAGGCAGACCCACCCCCGGCAGACCACCACTCGCGATCGGATCCCCCCCCCAGCCCTCAGCAGAGCACACTCCCCCCCCCCCCCCCCCCCCCCCCAACCACCCCCCCTCCTCT
This sequence comes from Prionace glauca, assembly GCA_037974335.1. NCBI lineage: Eukaryota > Metazoa > Chordata > Chondrichthyes > Carcharhiniformes > Carcharhinidae > Prionace > Prionace glauca. Next base: position 107,771,371 of record CM075731.1, read on the forward strand.
GACAGTGCGGCACTCCCTCAGTACTGACCCTCTGACAGTGCAGCACTCCCTCAGCACTGACCCTCTGACAGTGCAGCACTCCCTCAGCACTGACCCTCTGACAGTGCGGCACTCCCTCAGTACTGACCCTCTGACAGTGTGGCACTCCCTCAGCACTGACCCTCTGACAGTGTGGCACTCCCTCAGTACTGACCCTCTGACAGTGCGGCACTCCCTCAGTACTGACCCTCTGACAGTGCGGCACTCCCTCAGTACTGACCCTCTGACAGTGCGGCACTCCCTCAGTACTGACCCTCTGACAGTGTGGCACTCCCTCAGTACTGACCCTCTGACAGTGCGGCACTCCCTCAGCACTGACCCTCTGACAGTGCGGCACTCCCTCAGTACTGACCCTCTGACAGTGCGGCACTCCCTCAGCACTGACCCTCTGACAGTGCGGCACTCCCTCAGTACTGACCCTCTGACAGTGCGGCACTCCCTCAGCACTGACCCTCTGACAGTGTGGCACTCCCTCAGTACTGACCCTCTGACAGTGTGGCACTCCCTCAGTACTGACCCTCTGACAGTGCGACACTCCCTCAGTACTGACCCTCTGACAGTGCGGCACTCCCTCAGCACTGACCCTCTGACAGTGCGGCACTCCCTCAGTACTGACCCTCTGACAGTGCGGCACTCCCTCAGTACTGACCCTCTGACAGTGCGGCACTCCCTCAGCACTGACCCTCTGACAGTGCGGCACTCCCTCAGTACTGACCCTCTGACAGTGCGGCACTCCCTCAGTACTGACCCTCTGACAGTGCGGCACTCCCTCAGCACTGACCCTCTGACAGTGCGGCACTCCCTCAGCACTGACCCTCTGACAGTGCGGCACTCCATCCGTGGTTCCACTTGTTCCCAACATGGATAAAGAGTAGATTTATCGAGGGAAGTGTGATGTTGTTCGTATCTGAAACTGTCTATAATCCCAAACAGAGACTACATTCCTGAATTGCTGACAGGATCTGTCCTGACTGAATGTCACTCAGATTTTCTTCCTTGCTGGGGCACCGGGAGTGGCTGTGTTAGATGTTCCAGTTAGATGCTTGCTCAGGGTAACATCATGTGCTTGGTACCAAAATAGGGGCTGAACTATCCAGCTCGAGCTCTCTGCTAGCAGAGGTTGTGTGATTTTACCACAGTTTCCTCATAGGGAACAGAATCGTTACCACCCTGCCTCAGCTGCTGCTCTGCTGTTTTGCAGTGATTCCGGTGGTGGAGCCGAGGGGGCACTGGGAGCTTCACAGACTCAGATTCACACTTGAACGGGGTGGCAGAGAATGCAGAACAGAACCGGTAAGGATAATGTTTCTGCTTCAATAATCACTGGCCATGGAGGTGAATCTATTTCTTGTTGGACATTTTACTGTGTCAGATCACAAAACGCTATCGGTGGATCGCAGTACCTGGAACGAGGGCTTTGCCACTTACAGTGGCATTGACTTTGTAAACCAACAGGACGCAGGGAGGGGGTAAATGGAACATTTGCGCGTTGACAGTGCATAGTGGGGTCCCAGAAAAATCAGTGCTGGCGTCTCAGCTATTTACAATCTACATTCATAACTCAGACAGAGACAGAGCACTGTACCTACACTTGTTGAAGGTACAGAACAAGATGGGAATGTGAGCTGTCAGGAGGACACAGGGAGGCTGCAAAAAGACAGGGACAGAATAAGTGGGTGGGTAATCATAGAACATAGAACATTACAGCGCAGAACAGGCCCTTCGGCCCACAATGTTGCGCCGACCAGTTACAAAACAATGACCCACTAGCCTAAACCAATCCCTTTTCATCCATAAACCTATCCACAGATCTTTTAAACGCCCCCAAACTAGGTGCATTTACAACTGCAGCTGGCAGGGCATTCCAGTCCCTCACCACCCTCTGGGTAAAGAACCTACCCCTGACATCTGTCCTATAACTACCCCCCCTTAATTTAAAATCGTGCCCCCTCGTGCTAGCTTTCTCCATCCTAGGAAAAAGGCTATCACTATCTACCCTGTCTAAACCTCTAATCATCTTATATGTTTCAATGAGACCCCCTCTTAGCCGCCTTCTTTCCAGCGAAAACAACCCCAAATCTCTCAATCTCTCCTCATAGGATCTCCCCTCCATACCAGGCAACATCCTGGTAAACCTCCTCTGCACCCTCTCCAAAGCCTCCACATCCTTCCTGTAATGGGGGGACCAGAACTGCACACAAAACTCCAAGTGCGGCCGCACCAGAGATGTGTACAGTTGCATCATGATGCTGCGACTCCTAAATTCAATCCCCCTACCAATAAACGCCAAAACTCCGTATGCCTTCTTAACAACCTTATCCACTTGATTCCCAACTTTCAGGGATCTATGTACACATACACCTAGATCCCTCTGCTCCTCCACACTATTCAAAGTCCTCCCGTTAGCCCTATACTCAACACATCTGTTATTCCTACCGAAATGAATTACCTCACACTTCTCCACATTAAACTCCATCCGCCACCTCTCAGCCCAGCTCTGCAACCTATCTAAGTCATCCTGCAAACTATGACACCCTTCCTCACAATCTACCACACCTCCGACTTTGGTGTCATCAGCAAACTTACTAATCCACCCAACTATACCCTCATCCAGATCATTAATAAAAATTACAAACAGCAGTGGCCCCAAAACAGATCCCTGAGGCACACCACTTGTAACCGAACTCCATGACGAGTTCTCCATCAGGTGGCAGATGGAGAATAATGTGGGCAAGGGTGGGGTCACATGGACAGTAAAGCAGAATAGTTTTCAAAAGGTGTGAAACTTGTAAATGTCAATCTTCAGAGAGATTTGAGCGTCCATGTGCAAGGGACACAGTCGATCAGCACGTAGGTGTAGCTCGCAATCAGCAAGGCCAATGGCATGTTGGTCTGTATTGTAGAGAGATTGGAGTACCCGAAGAAAGTAATCTTGCAGCAATTGTGCAGAGTTTTGGTGAGACCACAGCTGGAACACTGAATGAAAGAAATTCGCACCCAGTTTTTGGGTGGCTCCCAGACGCTATCTTACAGCACGTAGAAACAAAAAGAGGCAAAGTGTGATTCTTGCTAATCAGGGGAGTGGGAGATCAGCTATGAGCATACTGGAATGACAATCCTCATGCAATCTCTCTCTCTGGGATCTTTCTCTCTCCCCATGGGATCTCTCTTTCCCTGGGATTTCTCTCTCCCCATAGGATCACTCTCTCTCCCTGTGGGATTTCTTTCCCTCCCATTGGGATCTCTTTTTTTCCCTGTGGGATCTCTCTCTCTCCCCATAGGATCTCTCTCTCTCCCCAAAGGATCTCCCTCTCTCTCCCATTGGGATCTCTCTCTCTCTCTCTCCCCATAGGATCTCTTTCTCTCCCTTTAGGATCTCTCTCTCTCTCCTCGTAGGATCTCTCTCTCACCCTGTGGGATCTCTCTGTCTCCCACTGCGATCTCTCTCTCTCTTCCAGTAGGATCTCTCTCTCTCTCCCTTTGGGATCTCTCTCTCACCCTGTGGGATCTCTCTGTCTCCCACTGCGATCTCTCTCTCTCTTCCAGTAGGATCTCTCTCTCTCTCCTTGTGGGATCTCTCTCTCTCCAATTAGGATCTCACTCGCATTGGGATCTCTCTTTCCCTGGAGATCTCCCTTTCTCTCCCTGTGGGATCTCTCTCTCTTTTTCCCTGTGGGATCACTCTCTATCTCTCTCTCTCCTTGTGCGATCTCTTTCTCCATGAGGATCTCTCTCTCTGTTTCATTGGGATCTCTTTGTCCCTGTGGAATCTCTCTATCTCTCTCTTTCTCTTGCACACTCTCTCTCTCTCTCCCATTGGCATCTCTCTCTCCCACTGAGATCTCTCTGTCCCTGTGGAATCTCTCTCTCTCTCTCCCTGTGGGATCTCTCTCCGTCTCTCTCTCTCACACACACACACTCTCTCTCTCTCATTGGAATCTCTCTCTCTTTCTTATTGGGATCTCTCTCTCCCATTAGGATCTCTTTGTCCCTGTGGGATCTCTCTCTCTCCCCGCAGGATCTCTCTCTCTCCCTGTGGGATCTTTCTCTCTCCCCACAGCATCTCTTTCTCTCCCTTTGGGATCTCTTTCTCTCCCTTTGGGATCTCTCTCTCTCCCCCATTGGGATCTCTCTCTCCCTGTGGGATCTGTCTCTCTCTCTCCCCCTCTCCCTATGGGATCTCCGGTGGATGTGGTCTTTCTAGATTTTCAGAAGGCGTTTGACAAGGTACCTCACAAGAGGTTATTGCAGAAGGTCAGGGGACATGGAGTTGGGGGTAGGGTGTTAGCGTGGATAGAGGATTGGTTGTCAAATAGGAGGCAGAGAGTGGGGGTCAATGGATGCTATTCGGATTGGCGGTTGGTGACTAGTGGGGTGCCCCAGGGGTCGGTGCTGGGGCCTCAGCTATTTACCATTTATATAGATGATCTGGAGGAGGGAACCGAGTGCAGGGTGTCGAAATTTGCTGATGACACCAAGATTGGGGGAAAGGCAAATTGTGCGGAGGGTGTGGAGAGTCTGCAGAAGGATCTAGATAGGCTGGGCGAATGGGCCAGGAAATGGCAAATGGAATTCAATGTTGGCAAGTGTGAGGTGGTCCACTTTGGTAGGAGGAATGGTAGGAAGGACTATTACTTACGGGGCGAAAAACTGCAGCAGGCGACGGTGCAGAGGGACCTCGGGGTCCTTGTGCATGAGTCGCAAAAACCCAGCTTGCAGGTGCAGCAGGTGGTCAGGAAGGCGAATGGGATGCTGGCCTTCATAGCGAAGGGGATTGAATATAAAAGTAGGGAGGTCTTGCTGCAGCTGTATAGGGCATTGGTGAGGCCGCAGCTGGAGTACTGTGTGCAGTTTTGGGCGCCGCACCTGCGCAAGGATGTTTTGGCCCTGGAGGGAGTGCAGAGGAGGTTTACTCGGCTGGTACCGGAGTTGAGGGGATTGAGCTATGAGGAGAGGCTGAATAAACTAGGCTTGTACTCGTTAGAGTTTAGAAGAATGAGGGGAGATCTCATTGAGACGTATAAGATGATGAATGGGATGGATAGGATAGAGGTGGAGAGACTGTTCCCGCTCAAAAAAGACAGTAGGACTAGGGGGCACAGCCTCAAGATAAAGGGGGGGCGGTTTAGAACAGAGTTGAGGAGGAACTTCTTCACTCAAAGGGTGGTGAATCTCTGGAATTCTCTGCCCGTTGAAGTGGTGGAGGCTGCCTCGCTAAATATTTTTAAGAAACGGGTTGATGGGTTTTTGATAAGAGAAGGGATTAAGGGTTATGGGGAGAGGGCGGGAAGGTGGAGCTGAGTCACGACAGATCAGCCATGATCTTATTGAATGGCGGGGCAGGCTCGAAGGGCCAGATGGCCTACTCCTGCTCCTATTTCTTATGTTCTTATGTTCTTATGTCATAGATTTACAGCGTGGAAATAGGCCTTTTGGCCCAACTTCTCCATGCCACCCTTTTTTTTAAAACCCCTAAGCTAATCCTAATTGCCCACATTTGGCCCATATCCCTCTATACCCATTGTACCCATGTAACTATCTAAATGCTTTTCAAAAGATAAAATTGTACCCGCCTCTACTACTACCTCTGGCAGCTTGTTCCAGAAACTCACCACCCTCTGTGTGAAAACACTGCCCCTCTGGATCCTTTTGTATCTCTCCCCTCTCACCATAAACCTATACCCTCTAGTTTTAGACTTCCCTACCTTTGAGGAAAAGATATTGACTATCTCGCTGATCTGTGCCCCTCATTATTTTATAGACCTCTACAAGTTCACCCCTCAGCCTCCTACGCTGAACTCGTTTGAACTCGTGGCTGAGGGGATGGTGCAGGAGGGAGGGGTTCAGGTTCTTGAGCAATTGGGGCTCATTTTGGGGAAGGTGGGACCTCTACAGGAGTGATGGTCTACACCTGAATCAGAGGGGAACCAATATCTTGGGGGGAAAATTTGCTAAGGCTATGCAGGGGGGTTTAAACTGATTCAGAGGGGGGGTGGGGTCCTGAGTAGCAGGGGTGAAAGTGAGGGGGGGCACAGATGGGGACTGCAAAGCACGACATCGTGGGGGTGAAGTGGAGCAGGGTTTGAAATGTGTATACTTTAATGCGAAGAGTGTTCGCAATAAAGTGGATGAACTTGCAGCGTGGATCAGTACCTGGGACTTCGATGTTGTGGCCATTTCAGAGACATGGATAGAGCAGGGTCAGGAATGGTTGTTGCAGGTTCCGGGGTTCAAATGCTTCAGTAGGAGTAGAGAAGGAGATAGAAGGGGAGGAGGGGTAGCATTATTAGTCAAGGATTGTATCACAGTGTCAGAGAGGAAGTTTGATGAGGATTTGTCTGTTGAAGTAGTATGGGCTGAGGTTAGAAATAGGAGAGGAGAGGTCACCCTGTTGGGAGTCTTTTATAGACCTCCTAAAAGTTCTAGAGAGGTTGAGGAATGGATTGCGGAAACGATCCTGGATAGGAGTGAAAGTAATAGGGTAATTGTTATGGGGGACTTTAACTTTACTAATATTGATTGGAATAGCTCTAGCTCATTAGAGGGGTCAGTTTTTGTACAAAGCGTGCAGGAGGGTTTCTTGACTCAGTATGTAGATAGGCCAACTAGAGGTGAGGCTATATTGGATTTGGTGCTGGGAAATGAGCCAGACCAGGTGCTAGACTTGGAAGTTGGGGTGCATTTTGGTGATAGTGACCGCAATTCGGTTACGTTCACCTTAGTGATGGAAAGGGATAGGCAGGAACCTCAAGTCAGTAGTTTTAGCTGGGGGAAGGGTAATTATGAGGCTATTAGGAGAGAATTAGGAAGCATAGGTTGGACTAGGAGACTACCGGGTCTCGGAACGTCCGAAATGTGGAGTTTTTTCAAGGAGCAGCTACTGCAAGTCCTTGATATGTATGTCTCTGTCAGGCAAGGAGGAAATGGTCGAACTAGGGAACCGTGGGGCACTAGGAAAGTTGATTAGCTGGTTAAAAAGAAAAAGGAGGCTTATGTCCAGATGAGACTTGAAGGCTCAGGTAGTGCACGAGAGAGCTTTAGATTGGCTCGGAGGGAGTTGAAGAGGGAGTTAAGAAGGGCTAAAAGGAGGACATGAGATGACTTTGGCTGATAGGGTTAAGGAGAATCCTAAGGCGTTCTATAGATATTAAGAACAAAAGGTTGGTTAGGGCAAGATTAGGGCCAGTTAGAGACAGCAGTGGGAATTTATGTGTGGATCTGGAAGAGACTGGAGAGGCATTGAACCAATATTTCTCTTCGGTGTTCACGCAGGGGGACATAAATGTAGCTGTGGAGAACACTGGATTACAGGGTTGTAAACTGGACAGTATTGCAGTTGATAGGGGGGATGTGCTGGATATTCTTGAGGGTTTGAAAATAGATAAGTCCCCTGGGCTGGACAGGATTTACCCTAGGATTCTCTGGGAGGTAAGGGAGGAGATTGCAGAGCCTCTGGCTCTGATCTTCAGGTCGTCGTTGGTCACCGGTATAGTGCCAGAAGATTGGAGGTTAGCGAATGTTGTCCCATTGTTTAAGAAGGGGAACAGAGACTTCCCCGGGAATTATAGACCGGTGAGTCTTACTTCTGTTGTGGGCAAGGTTTTAGAAAAAATTATTAGGGATAGGATTTATAGTTATTTGGAGAGTAATGAAATGATTAGAGACAGTCAGCATGGTTTTGTGGAGGGTAGGACGTGCCTTACTAACCTTATTGAGTTTTTTGAGAAAGTGACCAAAGAGGTGGATGGGGGTAAGGCAGTGGACGTGGTGTATATGGATTTTAGTAAGGCGTTTGATAAGGTTCACCATGGAAGGTTTCTGCAGAAAATGCAGATGTATGGGATTGGGGGTAATCTAGGAAATTGGATTAGGAATTGGCTGACGGGTAAGAGACAGAGGGTGGTGGTTGATGGTAAATATTCATCATGGAGTTCAGTTACGAGTGGTGTGCCTCAGGGATCTGTTTTGGGGCCACTGCTGTTTGTAATTTTTATAAATGATCTGGATGAGGGTATAGCTGGGTGGATTAGTAAATTCGCTGATGACACCAATGTCGGAGGTGTGGTAGATAGTGAGGAAGGGTGTCTTAGTCTACAGGAAGACTTGGACAAGTTGCAGAGCTGGGCCGAGAGGTGGAGGATGGAGTTTAATGCGGAAAAGTGTGAGGTAATTCACTTTGGCAGGAATAATGGATGTGTAGAGTATAGGGCTAACGGTAGGACTCTGAATAGTGTGGATAAACAGTGTGTATGTGTACATAGATCCCTGAAAGTTGGGAATCAAGTAGACAGGGTTGTTAGGAAGGCATACGGTGTCTTGGCGTTTATTGGTAGGGGGACTGAATTTAGGAGCCGCAGCGTCATGTTGCAACTGTACAAAACTCTGGTGCGGCCGCACTTGGAGTATTGTGTGCAGTTCTGGTCCCCACATTACAGGAAGGATGTGGAGGCTTTGGAGAGGGTGCAGAAGAGGTGTACCAGGATGTTGCCTGGTATGGAGGGGAGGTCCTATGAGAGACTGAGGGATTTGAGGTTGTTTTCATTAGAAAGAAGGCAGCTGCGAGGGGACCTTATTGAAACATATAAGATGATTAGAGGTTTAGATAGGGTGGACAGTGATAGCCTTTTTCCTCGGATGGAGAAAGCTAGCACGAGGGGGCATAGCTTTAAATTAAGGGGGGGTAGTTATAGGACGGATGTCAGGGGTAGGTTCTTTACCCAGAGGGTGGTGAGGGACTGGAATGCCCTGCCTGCTGCAGTTGTAAATGCGCCTAGTTTGGGGGCGTTTAAGAGATCCATGGATAGGTTTATGGATGGAAAGGGTTTGGTTTAGGTTAGAGGGTCATTGTTTTTTAACTGGTCGGCGCAACATCGTGGGCCAAAGGGCCTGTTCTGCGCTGTAATATTCTATGTTCTATGTACACTTCAGAGACAAAAGTCCCACTCTTTTCAGTCTTTCCTTATAACTCAATCCATCAAGTCCCAGTAGCGTCCTCGTAAATATTTTCTGCACTCTTTCTAGTTTAATAATATCCTTTCTATAATAGGGTGACCACAATTGCACACAGTATTCCAAGTGCGGCCTTACCAATGTCTTGTACAAGACGTCCCAACTCCTGTATTCAATGTTCTGACCGATGAAACCAAGCATGCCGAATGCCTTCTTCACCACTCTGTCCACTTGTGACTCCATTTTCAAGGAGCTATGAACATGTACCCCTAGATCTCTTTGTTCTGTAACTCTCCCCAACACCCTACCATTAACTGAGTAAGTCCTGCCCTGGTTCAATCTACCAAAATGCATCACCTCACATTTGTCTAAATTAAACTCCATCTGCCATTTGTCAGCCCACTGGCCCAATTGATCAAGATCCCGTTGCAATTGGAGATAACTTTCTTCACTGTTCACTTTGCCACCAATTTTGGTGTCATCTGCAAACCTAGTAACCATGCCCCCTATATTCTCATCCAAATCATTAATATAAATGATAAATAACAGTGGGCCCAGCACTGATCCCTGAGGCACACCACTGGTCACAGGCCTCCAGTTTGAAAAACAACTCTCTACAACCACCCTCTGGCTTCTGTCAAGAAGCCAATTTTGTATCCATTTAGATACCTCACCCTGGATCCCATGAGATTTAACCTTATGCAACAACCTACCATGTGGTACCTTGTCAAAGGCCTTGCTAAAGTCCATGTAGACAACATCAACTGCACTGCCCTCATCTACCTTCTTGGTTACCCCTTCAAAAAATTCAATCAAATTTGAGAGACATGATTTTCCATTCACAAAGCCATGCTGACTGTCCCTAATCAGTCCTTGTAAATCTAAATGTCTGTAGATCCTGTCTCTCAAAATACCTTCCAACAATTTACCCATCACAGATGTGAGGCTCACTGGCCTGTAGTTCCCAGGCTTTTCCCTGCGGCCCTTTTTAAACAAAGGCACAACATTCACCAATCTCCAATCTTCAGGCACCTCATCCGTAACTATTAATGATTCAAATATCTTGGCTAGGGGACCTACAATTTCCTCCCTAGCTTCCCACAATGTCTTGTGATACACTTCATCAGTCCTGGGGATTTATCTACCTTAGTGCATTTTAAGACTTCCAGCACCTCCTTCTCTGTAATATATACATTCCTCAATATTTAATTCCCCAAGTTCCCTAACATCCATGCTTTTCCCAACAGTAAATACTGATGAGAAATATTCATTTAGGATCTCACCCATCTCTTGTAGATCTGCACATAGATGACCTTGTTGATCCTTAAGAGGCCCTACTCTCTCCCTTGTTACTCTTTTGCCCTTTATGTATTTGTAGAAACTCTCTGGATTCTCCTTTGCCTTATCTACCAAAACAATCTCGTGTCTCCTTTTTACCTACCTGATTTCTCTCTTAACTCTACTCCTACACCCCCAATACTCTTCAAGAGATTCACTTGATCCCAGCTGCCTCTGCATGCCATGTTTCTTCTTGACCAGGGCCTCAGTATCCCAAGTCATCCAGGGTTCCTGACTTCTGACAGCTTTGCCCTTCACTCTAGGAAGAACCCCCGAACCCTGGTTAACACACTTTTGAAAGCGTGCCACTTACCAGACGTCCCTTTTCCTTCCCACAGACTCCCCCAATTAACTTTTGAATGTTCCTGCCTGATAGATAGGGTGGATAGTGATAGCCTTTTTCCTCGGATGGAGAAAGCTAGCACGAGGGGGCACGATTTTAAATTAAGGGGGGGTAGTTATAGGACAGATGTCAGGGGTAGGTTCTTTACCCAGAGGGTGGTGAGGGATTGGAATGCCCTGCCAGCTGCAGTTGTAAATGCGCCTAGTTTGGGGGCATTTAAGAGATCTGTGGATAGGTTTATGGATGAAAAGGGATTGGTTTAGATTAGTGGGTCAGTGTTTTTTTTTTAAAAAAACTGGTCGGCGCAACATCGTGGGCCGAAGGGCCTGTTCTGCGCTGTAATGTTCTATGTTCTATGATACCATCAAAATTGGCCTTGTTCCAATTTAGAATATTAACTTTTGGGACCAACCTATCATTCTCCATAGCTATCTTAAAACCAATAGGATTATGGTCACTGGTCCCAAAGTGATCCCTCACTAACACCTCTGTCACCTGCCCTTCCTTATTTCCCAAAAGGAGGTCAAGTTTTGCCCCCTCTCTAGTTGGGCCATCCACTTACTGAATGAGAAATTCTTCCTGAATATACTCAACAAATTTCTGTCCAATAATACTGTGACCGTCCCAGTCAATGTTGGGAAAGTTAAAATCTCTGACTATTACCACCCTATTTTTCTTGGAGCTATCTGTAATCTCCTTACATATTTGCTCCTCAATTTCCTGCCAACTATTTGAGGGCCTATAGTACAACCCTATCAAAGTGATTTCCCCCTTTATTTCTCAGTTCTACCCTTATAGACTCAGTGTGCAAACCCTCGGATATATCCCCTCTCAGTACGGCTGTGATGCTTTCCCTAATCAAAAGTGCAACTCCCCCTCCTCTCTTACCTCCTGTTCTATCTTTCCTATAACATCTGTACTCTGGAACAATAAGCTGCCAGTCCTGTCCCTCCCTTAACTCCTGTATTCAGTGTTCTAACCAATGAAACCAAGCATGCCGAATGCCTTCTTCGCCACTCTGTCCACCTGTGACTCCATTTTCAAGGAGCGATGAACCTGTACCCCTAGATCTCTTTGTTCTGTAACTCTCCCCAATGCCCTGCCATTAACTGAGTAAGTCCTGCCCTGGTTCAATCTACCAAAATGCATCACCTCGCATTTGTCTAAATTAAATTCCATCTGCCATTCGTCAGCCCACTGGCTCTCTCTCTCCCATTGGGATCTCCCCCACGAGGTCCACCTCGTGTCAAATGAGGGGCATGCACACGGTGGGTCGTGCGTGGGCTGCTCTTGGAAGTTCCGGGAGTGGCCTAGTACTTCGTGTCGGTGTGTGTGCTTGACCCTGGACCGGTAGATGGGCGCCGCAACAGCTCGGTGACTAGCACTGATAGCTGTGCAGATACATGGATTTGGGCCTGTGTCTGTGGGAGTTTGCGCATTCTCCCTGTGGATGCGTGGGTTTCCTCCGGGCGCTCCGGTTTCCTCCCACACCCCAAAGATGTGCTCTCAGGCTGATTGGTGTAACAAATTGACACTATTCGCCCCTGAATCCGGCTAAGTTAGGGGTTCCATTCGTAGACATGCAGGGTAGAGTAGGTGTAGGGTGATGCGGCGGCACGGGCTCGTTGGGCCGAAGGGCCTGTTTCCCGTGCTGGGTTGTTCTTTGTTCTTCTTTGTACCTCTCTGTGGGATCTGTCTCTCTCTCCCCCATTGGGATCTCTCTCTCTCTCTGGGATCTCTCTCTCTCCCATTGGGATCTCTCTCTCTCTCATTGGGATCTCTCTTTCTCTGTGAGATCTCTCTCTCTCTCTCTTTCTCTCCCCCTGTGGGATCTCTCTCTCTCTCTCTGGGATCTCTCTTTTTCTCCCCCAATGGGAACACTCTCTCTCTGTGGGATGTCTCTTTCTCTCCCATTGGGATCTCTCTCTCCCTGTGAGATCTCTCTCTCTCTCTTTCTCTCCCCCTGTGGGATCTCTCTCTCTCTGTGGGATCTCTCTCTCTCTCCCCCATTGGGATCACTCTCTCTCTGTGGAATGTCTCTCTCTCCCATTGGGATCTCTCTCTCTTAGGTACCTCTGTCTCTCTCTCTCTCCTTGTGGGATCACATACACACTGCAGACTAACACAATCAAATTCTTCACAGAGCCGGTGATGAATGGGGATGAAGATATCTCCCAGCACGATAAGAATGGGAGAAGTGAGGAAGAATCCTATGACCCCCCAGCGTCTGACAACAGATCGACAGATCAAACATACCTGGATGAGAGGATTTCAATTCCTGATACAGGAACGGTAAACTCAAATTTCCTCCTCTTCCACAGTCTCAGCTTATTTGCTGCAATCTCCATCCCGTTTCTACACGGGTCACTCTGTCAGCAAGAGTTAGTAAAACCGAGCTGTCAGAAACTCTCTGCCTAACACCGCACCTCGATCTGATACTAACCTATTTACAGTCAGGAAACTCAGCTTATTCTATCGATTAAATATCAAGACCAATTATATCCAAAGAAAAGTCAAATTATCAGAAACAGTTGTGTATAATTAATATGGAAATTAAGTATAACTAATCATAAGCACTTCAACTCAAAATGTAACAGGTAAGTCTGAATGAGTTAACATTTTCTACAAAACAGGTGTCGATTATCACACAGTCGTGATAATCTTAAAATCTGGAAGCTGGTGGCACGGTGGTACAGTGGGTTAGAACTGTTGCCTCAAGGCAACAGGGACCTGCGTTCGATTCCTGGCTTGGATCACTGTCTGTGTGGAGTCTGCATGTTCTCCTCGTGTCTGCATGGGTTTTCTCCAGATGTCATAGAGTCACAGAGGTTTACAGCACAAAAACAGGCCCTTCGGCCCAACTTGTCTATACTGCTCATTTTTTAACCCCTAAGCTAATCCCAATTGCCCGCATTTGGCCCATATCCCTCTATACCCATCGTACCCATGTGACTGTTTAAATGCTTTTTAAAAGACAAAATTGTATCCGCCTCTACTCCTACCTCTGGCAGCTCGTTCCAGACACTCACCACCCTCTGTGTGAAAAAATTCCCCTTTGGACCCTTTTGTATCTCTCCCCTCTCACCATAAACCTATTCCCTCTAGTTTTAGACTCCCCTACCTTTGGGAAAAGATATTGACTATCTAGCTGATCTGTGCCCCTCATTATTTTATAGACCTCTATAAAATCACCTCTCAGCCTCCTATGCTCCATAGAAAAAAGATCCAACTCAATAGCCTAATCCTGCTTTCTCCCCATAACCTTTGATCCCATTTGCCCCAAATGCTGTATCCAGCTGCCTTTTGAATACATTCAATGTTTTGGCATCAACTACTTCCTGTGGTAATGAATTGCACAGACTGCCCACTCTCTGGGTGAAGAAATGTCCGCTCACCTCCATCGTAAATGGTCTACCCCGAATCTTCAGACTGGGACTCTGGTTCTAGAACATAGAACATTACAGTGCAGTACAGGCCCTTCGGCCCTCGATGTTGCACCGACCAGTGGAACCAATCTAATGTCCCTCTAACCTAAACTATTCCAATGTTATCCATATGCCTGTCCACTGATCATTTGAACACCCTTAAAGTTGGTGAGTCCACAACTGCTGCAGGCAGGGCATTCCATGCCCTTACTACCCTCTGAGTAAAGAACCTACCTCTGACATCCATCCTATAATTACCACCCCTTAATTTAAAACTATGTCCCCTTGTGTTAGCCATCACCATCCGAGGTAAAAGGCTCTCACTGTCCATCCTATCTAACCCTCTGATCATCTTGTATGCCTCAATTAAGTCACCTCGTAACCTTCTTCTTTCCAATGAAAATAACCTCAAGTCCCTCAGCCTTTCCTGATAAGACCTTCCCACCATACCAGGCAACATCCTGGTAAACCTCCTCTGCACCCTTTCCAATGCCTCCACATCTTTCTTATAATGCGGCGACCAGAACTGTACACAATACTCCAAGCACAGCCGCAACAGAGTTTTGTACAGTTGTAACATGATCTCACAACTCCGAAATTCAATCCCTCTACCAATAAAAGCTAACACACCGTACGCCTTCTTAACAACCTTATCAACCTGGGTGCCAACTTTCAAGGATCTATGCACATGTACAGCCTTACCAATGTCTTATACAACTTCAACAAGACGTCCCAACTCCTGTATTCAATGCTCTGACCAATTGTTCTCCAGTTTCCTCCCATAGTTCGAAAGATGTGCTGGTTAGGTGGTTTGACCATGCTAAATTCTCCCTCAGTGTAACCAAACAGGTGCTGGAGTGTGGCAACTAGGGGATTTTCACAGTAACTTCATTGCTGTGTTAATGTAAGCCTCTAGGGGCAAGGAATTATTTGAATTTTCTACCTCAGAGGGATGTGGATACTCCAGCAATATATAGGTTTAAGCTGAGACGGATAGTTTTTGATCTCTCAGGGATATGGGGAGAATGTGGAGAAAATGGAATTGAAATCCATCATCCACTTATTCATAAAAGTTGAAGTGGTTCGTTTTGGCAGGTCAGGTAGGATGACAGAATACAATATAGGACTCTTGGCAGTGTGGAAGATCAGAAGAATCTTGGGGTCCGAGTTCATAGGACGCTCAAAGCAACTGCGCAGGTTGAAGCTGTGGTTAAGAAGGCGTATGGTGTACTAACCTTCATCAATCGAGGAATTGAGTTTAGGAGTCGGGAGATAATGCTGCAGCTGCCTGGTTAGACCCCACTTGGAGTACTGTGCTCAGTTCTGGTTGCCTCATTACATAAAGGATGTGGAAGCCATAGAAAGGGTGCAGAGGAGATTTACAAGGATGTTGCCTGGACTGGGTGGCATGCCTTATGAGGATAGGTTGAGGGAGTTTGGCCTTTTCTCCTCGGAGAGACGAAGGATGAGAGGTGACCTGATAGAGGTGTATAAGATGATAAGAGGTTTGATCAGGTGGACTCTTGGAGGATTTTCCCCAAGGCTGAAATGGCTGCCACAAGAGGACACAGGTTTAAGGTGTTGGGGAGTAGGTACAGAGGAGATGTTTTTCACTCAGAGTGATGGGTGCGAGGAATCGACTGCCAGCAATGGTGGTGGAGGCGGATTCGATAGAGTGTTTTAAGGGATTTTTAGAAAAGTACTTGGAACTTATTAGGATAGAGGGTTATAGATGAGCCTAGTAATCTGTAAGATTAAACTCTATTTGCCACCTCTCGGCCCAGCTCTGCAGGTTCTGGACTCCCCCACTATTGGGAATACCCTCCCTGTATCTACTCTGTCTAGCCCTATTAGAATTTTATAAATCTGTTTGAGATCCCCCCCTCATTCGTCTGAACTCCAGTGAAAACAAACCTAACCTGGTCAATCTCTCCTCATACATCAGTCCCACCATCCCCGGAATCAGCCTGGTAAACCTTTGCTGCACTCCCTCGAGAGCAAGAACATCCTTCCTCAGAAAAGGAGACCAAAACCGCCCACAATACTCTAGGTGTAGTCTCACCAAGGCCCCTGTATAATTGTAACAACACATCCCTGCTCCTGTACTCAAAACCTCTCGCAATGAAGGCCAACTTACCATTTGCCTTCTTTACCGTCTGCTGCACCTGCACGCTTACCTTCAGTGACTGGTGCACAAGGACACCCAGATCCCTCTGCACACTCCCCTCTCCCAATTTACAGCCATTCAGGTAGGAATCTGCCTTCTTGTTTTTGCTTCCAAAGTGAATAACCTCACATTTAACCAAATTATACTGCATCTGCCATTGATTTGCCCACTCACCCAATCTGTCCAGATCATGCTGAAGAATCTCTGCATCCTTGTCACAGTTCACCCTCCCATCCAACTTGGTATCATCTGCAAACTTTGAGATGTTACATTTTGTTCCCTCATCCAAATCATTAATACATTGTGAACAGCTGGGGTCCCAGCACCGATCCCTGTGGCATCCCACTAGTTACTGCCTACCAATTTGGAAAGCACTCCTTAATTTGTACGTTTTGTTTCTTCTCTGCCAACCAATTTTCTATCCATCATTATCTGATCATTATTCATCTGATTAAGGAAAAAAGAGATAAACCAGAGAACCATAGAAAATTACAGCTCAGAAACAGGCCTTTTGGCCCTTCTTGTCTGTACTGAACCATTTTTCTGCCTAGTCCCACTGACCTGCACTTGGACCATATCCCTCCACACCCCTCTTACCCATGAACCCGTCCAAGTTTTTCTTAAATGTTAAAAGTGACCCCGCATTTACCACTTTATCCGACAGCTTATTCCACACTCCCACCTTCAATTCCATCAACTTTCCTAGCACCATTTCCCTACTAATATTGATCTCCCTCAGTTCTTCCTTCTCACTATATCTTGCATTTTCCAACATTTCTGGTATTTGATTTGTGTCCTCTTTTGTGAAGACAGAACCAAAGTTTGTATTCAGTCATTTGGCTATTTCTTTGTCCCCTATTATACATTCCCCCATTTCTGTCTGTAGGGGACCTACATTTGTCTTCACCAACCTCTTTCTCTTCACGTATCTATAGAAACTCTGGTCAGTCTTTATGTTCCCTGCAAGGTAACTTTCATACTGTATTTTCCCCTTCTTAATCAATCCCTTGGTCCTTCTTTGCTGAATTCTAAACTGCTCCCAATCCTCAGACCTAATATTTTTCTTGGCCAATTGCTATGTTTCTTCCTTGGATCTCTCTAATTTCCTTTGTAAGCCATGGATTAGCCCTCTTTTGCTCTTGTGTCAGACAGGAATAAACAGTTGCTGCAGTTCCCCCATGCGTTCCCTGAATGTTTCCATTGCCTATCCACTGTCATCCCTTTAAATAACTCTCCCCAATCTATCAAGGCCAACTCACGCCTCATATAGTTTCCTTCATTAAGATTCAGCTCCCTAGTCTCCAAATCAACTCCTTCACTCTTCATCTTGATAAAAAAAATTCCATCATGTTATGGTCACTCATCCCCAAAGGGTCTCGTACAGTTAGATTGGCAATGATTCCCTTCTCATTACACAGTATCCAGTCTAAGGTGGCCTGCTCTCTAGTTGGTTCCTCCACATATTGGTCAAGAAAACCATCCCGTATACACTGCAGGAATTCCTCCTCTACGGCATTGTGGCTAATTTGATTTGCCCAATTCATGTGCAGATTAAAATCACCCATGATCACCGATATTCCTTTATCACATACATCTCTAATTTCATGTTTAATGCCATTCCCAACAGCACCACTGCAGTTTAGGGGTCTATATCTGACATCCTTGGTATTTCTCAACTCTCCCCATACAGCCTTCACATTGTCAGAGTTAATAACCTGTCTCACTATTGTGATAATTTCCTCTTTAACCAGCTGCGCCACTCCACTCCCTTTTCCTTTATGCCTGTCCTTCCTAAATACTGAATACCCCGGCACATTCAGTTCCCATCTCTGGTCACCCTGCAACCATGTCTCTGTAATCCCAATTCCGAATGTCCTGCAGTCGCTCCTAGACATCCTTGTCCCGAGCACCAGGGAGGCAACATCCCTCCCTGTCAGAGGTATTTTTTACAGAGTCTCTTGCAGGAGGAGAGGGATGTGGAGAATTTGGGGAGGAAATTCTCGAGCTGAGGATGCAGCCAGCTGCAGGCAAGGCCCCAGTGATGGAATGCTGAAAATCGAAGTGTGTGAGTGCACAAAATAGGCGGTCATTTATCCATTTTAGGCAGGATGGGCGCAATATTTGTCTATGTTATATGAGGAACCTTGAGAGGGTGCAGAGGAGGTTTACCACAATGGTTTGAAGGAATGGGGGATTTCAGTTACAAAGTTAAGCTAGACAATCTGAGGTTATTCTCCTTGGAGCAAAGGAGATGTGGGGGTGGCGGAGGGAGTGGTGGTGCAGGGGAAAATTGGACAGATGTGTACAAGATCCTGACAGGTTTCTCCAAGGCGGCCTTCATGACACACGACAGCGCAGAGTCGCTGAACAGAGACTGATAGCCAAGTTCCGCACACATAAGGACGGTCTCAACAGGGATCTTGGGTTCATGTCGCACTATCTGTAACCTCCATAACTTACCTGGGCTTGCAAAATCTCACTAACTGTCCTGTCTGGAGACAATACACATCTCTTTAACCTGTGCTTAACATTCTCTCCACTCACACTGTCTATATCTTTACGACTTGAATAGCAGGTTAGCTGCAAAGACTTGCATTCTAATCAGTATTCTGTAAACTGTGTGCGCTGTTATATAATCAGAACTCTGTTTATGATCAGAACTCTCCACTCACCTGACGAAGGGGCAGAGCCTGAAAGCTTGTGGCATTTATTACCAAATAAACCTGTTGGACTTTAAGCTGGTGTTATGAGACTTCTTACCAGGTTTAGGTAAGGCAGACAAAAAAAGGTTCTTCCCATTGGCTGCTGATACAAGGACCTGGGAAATGTATTGAAGGTTTTGGGTAAAGTGATATATGAGGGACAATGTTCTGACCCAGCATGTGCGAACAAGCTGCTGCCTAGGAGGGTGCTGGAAGCAGAAACACAAATGGTTTCTGAAAAAGTAGATTGGGATTTGGGGAAATAAAGGTGTTGGAGAACAGGGATAGATTTGGGGAATGGATTGCCCCACAGTGAGCTGGCACTGACTTGATGGGTTGAATGGCCTCTTTCTGAGCTGTAATGTTGAGTGGTTAGATAGACATGGGCATTCTAGATCATTGTGTAATACATTGTGAGAGGGTTTGATTAGTGTGAGCTGGCCAATGTGTTAATGTAATTCTGCTTCTTCCCTTCAGCCAGGTTTCAGTTTCAGGAAGCTATGGTTGTTTACCGGTCCAGGATTCCTGATGAGCATCGCGTACCTGGACCCAGGAAACATCGAATCAGATTTACAGTCAGGGGCAGCAGCAGGTTACAAGGTCAGTGCAGGATCCTCATGTTTATTATGCCCACTGTATTTGCATCAACCATTAACACTCACTACCTGTGTTCCTCACAGCTGCTGTGGGTCCTCCTCGGATCCACCATCTTTGGTTTGCTCTTCCAGAGACTGGCAGCTCGACTTGGAGTGGTGACAGGATTACATCTTGGAGAAGTCTGTCGACTCTACTACCCCAAGGTAAGAGAGAGAGAGATTCAGCAGGGTAAGGATCACTCACTGTGTAACTGTACAGAGTCACTGTTTATTCAGGGTAAGGATCACTCACTGTGTAACTGTACAGAGTCACTGTTTATTCAGGGTAAGGATCACTCACTGTGTAACTGTACAGAGTCACTGTTTATTCAGCAGGGTAAGGATCACTCACTGTGTAACTGCACAGAGTCACTGTTTATTCAGGATAAGGGTCACTCACTGGGTGACTGTACAGAGTCACTGTTTATTCAGCAGGGTAAGGATCACTCACTGTGTAACCGTACAGAGTCACTGTTTATTCAGCAGGGTAAGGATCACTCACTGTGTAACTGTACAGAGTCACTGTTTATTCAGGATAAGGATCACTCACTGTATAACTGTAGATACTCCTGAACTTTCTTTCCCCAAATTCCCCTCTCTTCTCTTTTAACAATCTATTGAGGGCTCTGATGGTGACTGTTAAGATGTGATGAATGTATGTGATATACATGTGATGACATACACCTTTAAGGGGTGTATCCTATATTCCTGTCAAAACAAGATCACTTCAACAGGGTGTAATGCATTAGTCCTATGGCTGGTTGTCAATTGCTAAGCAGTAGTAGAGATTAGGAGTGTTATATATTTAAAAGGTTGCATGATTGCTTTATAAGATAATCATATGGTTTCATGATGCTGTCATTAGGGTGTTGCAGAAGCTGCTGTTTTGCTTTCTGTTTGGACTCTCCACTGGCAACTGTTCCTTCAATAAATCTGCTGTTGTTATTTTGAATCTACACGTGCAAACCACGGGGGCGATTCTCCCCAAAAAATTCTATGTGTCGAATTTGCGTGAAATGTGGAGTAAATCACGCCTTTTTTTCAGAGGGAGTTCAGAGAAGAATCTCCCACACTCTGTGCAATGCAGAGTGGCTCAGCATAAATCCGTTAGAAGTCTGTGGGTGTGGCCTACCCCCACCCGGGAAGCCGGCAGCACAGCGCTGAGTGAGCCACTGCGCGTGGCCGATCTGTCAGTGCTGAGAATGGTGCATGTGCAGTGGCCCCCATCAGCTGGCCCCTAGATTGCCGGCCAGCTCATAAAGCACTGAGAAAGATGGACGATATTTTAGAAGCACCACATCCAATGAATGTGACACAATTGAGGTGCTTTCCAGGATTAGCAAATTGCCATGGCTAATTTTGTTCCCAATTTAGCTTCCTCATTGGAGCCATTGCATAGTTTCCATTTGTGAGGCCATCATGGGACTGGATACAGAATGTGAGAAGGCAGGCAAGGATGTTAAAGATGCTTTGCAAAATTCTGAAGTATTGCTTCATTTTAATCTGAAGCTATCAGCAGTTCTTCACATTATGAAGTGGAAATGATGGGGAGCTTCAGATTTCGAGGTCACCAGATCACCAACATCCTGTCTTGGTCTCCTCCATGCTGACACTATAGTTAAGAAAGCCCTACCAATGCCTCTACTTTCTCAGAAGACTAAGGAAATTTGGTGTGTCTGCTACGAGTCTCACCAACTTATACAGATGCACCATAAAAAGCATTCTTTCTGGTTGTATCACAGCTTGGTATGGGCTCCTGCTCTGCCCAAGACTGCAAGAAACTACGAAGGGTTGTAAATGTAGCCCAGTCCATCACACAAACCAGCCTCCCATCCATTGACTCTGTCTACACTTCCCGCTGCCTCGGCAAAGCAGCCAGCATAATTAAGGACCCCACACACCCCTGATATTCTCTCTTCCACCTTCTTCCGTTGGGAAAAAGACATAAAGGTCTGAGGTCACGTATCAACTAACTAAATAAATATTCCTAAATGAATATTTCTCATCAGTTTTTGTTGTTGAGAAAGGCATGGATGTATGGTGACTAGTGGAGTGTCCCAGGGGTCGGTGCTGGGGCCTCAGCTTTTTACCATTTATATAGATGATCTGGAGGAGGGAACCGAGTGCAGGGTGTCGAAATTTGCTGATGACACCAAGATTGGGGGAACGGCAAATTGTGCGGAGGGTGTGGAGAGTCTGCAGAAGGATCTAGATAGGCTGGGCGAATGGGCCAGGAAATGGCAAATGGAATTTAATGTTGGCAAGTGTGAGGTGGTCCACTTTGGTAGGAGGAATGGTAGGAAGGACTATTACTTACGTGGCGAAAAACTGCAGACGTCGACGGTGCAGAGGGACCTCGGGGTCCTTGTGCATGAGTCGCAAAAACCCAGCTTGCAGGTGCAGCAGGTGGTCAGGAAGGCGAATGGGATGCTGGCCTTCATAGCGAAGGGGATTGAATATAAAAGTAGGGAGGTCTTGCTGCAGCTGTATAGGGCATTGGTGAGGCCGCAGCTGGAGTACTGTGTGCAGTTTTGGGCGCCGCACCTGCGCAAAGATAGTTTGGCCTTGGAGGGCGTGCAGAGGAGGTTTACTAGGCTGATACCGGAGTTGAGGGGGTTGAGCTATGAGGAGAGGCTGAATAAACTAGGCTTGTACTCGTTAGAGTTTAGAAGAATGAGGGGAGATCTCATTGAGACGTATAAGATGATGAATGGGATGGATAGGATAGAGGTGGAGAGACTCTTCCAGCTCAAAAAAGACAGTAGGACTAGGGGGCACAGCCTCAAGATAAAGGGGGGGCGGTTTAGAACGGAGTTGAGGAGGAACTTCTTCACTCAAAGGGTGGTGAATCTCTGAAATTCTCTGCCCGTTGAAGTGGTGGAGGCTGCCTCGCACCACTTTTAAGACGCAGGTTGATGGGTTTTTGATAAGCGAGGGGATTAAGGGTTATGGGGAGAGGGCGGGAAAGTGGAACTGAGCCACGACAGATCAGCCATGATCTTATTGAGTGGCGGGGCAGGCTCGAAGGGCTAGATGGCCTACTCCTGCTCCTATTTCTTATGTTCTTAGGGAACTTGGGGAAATAAATAGTGATGTCCTGAGGAGTGTACATATGACAGAGAAGGAGGTGCTGGAAGTCTTAAAGCGCATCAAGGTAGATAAATCCATTGGAACTGATGAAGTGTATCCCAGGACATTGTGGGAGGCTAGAGAGGAAATTGCGGGTCCCCTAGCCAAGATATTTGAATCATCGATAGTCAGGGGTGAGGTGCCTGAAGATTGGAGAGTGGCAAATGTTGTGTCTTTGTTTAAAAAGGGAAAAGCCTGGGAACTACAGGCCAGTGAGTCTCACATCTGTGGAGGGTAAATTGTTGGAAGGTATTTTGAGAGACAGGATCTACAGGCACTTAGAGACACAAGGACTGATTAGGGACAGTCAGCATGGCTTTGTGAGTGGAAAATCATGTCTCACAAATTTGTTTGAGTTTTTGAAGAGGTAACCAAGAAGGTAGATGAGGGCAGTGCAGCTGATGTTGTCTGCATGGACTTTAGCAAGGCCTTTGACAAGGTACCACATGGTAGATTGTTGCATGAAGTTAAATCTCACAGGATCCAGGGTGAGGGATCTAAATGGATACAAAATTGGCTTCTTGACAGAAGTCAGAGGGTGGTTGTAGAGAGTTGTTTTTGAAACTGGAGGCCTGTGACCAGTGGTGTGCCTCAGGGATCAGTACTGGGCCCACTGTTATTTATCGATTATATTAATGATTTGGATGAGAATACAGGAGGCATGGTTAGTAAGTTTGCAGATGAACAAAGACTGGTAGCATAGTGGATAGTGAAGAAAGTTATCTCGGATTGCAACGGGATCTTGATCAATTGGGCCAGTGGGCTGACGAATGGCAGATAGAGTTTAGAACATAGAACATAGAACATTACAGCGCAGAAAAGGCCCTTCGGCCCACGATGTTGCGCCGACCAGTTACAAAACAATGACCCACTAGCCTAAACCAATCCCTTTTCATCCATAAACCTATCCACAGATCTCTTAAACGCCCCCAAACTAGGTGCATTTACAACTGCAGCTGGCAGGGCATTCCAGTCCCTCACCACCCTCTGGGTAAAGAACCTACCCCTGACATCTGTCCTATAACTACCCCCCCTTAATTTAAAATCGTGCCCCCTCGTGCTAGCTTTCTCCATCCTAGGAAAAAGGCTATCACTATCTACCCTGTCTAAACCTCTAATCATCTTATATGTTTCAATGAGACCCCCTCTTAGCCGCCTTCTTTCCAGCGAAAACAACCCCAAATCTCTCAGTCTCTCCTCATAGGATCTCCCCTCCATACCAGGCAACATCCTGGTAAACCTCCTCTGCACCCTCTCCAAAGCCTCTACATCCTTCCTGTAATGCGGGGACCAGAACTGCACACAAAACTCCAAGTGTGGCCGCACCAGAGTTGTGTACAGTTGCATCATGACGCTGCGACTCCTAAATTCAATCCCCCTACTAATAAACGCCAAGACTCCGTATGCCTTCTTAACAACCTTATCTACTTGATTCCCAACTTTCAGGGATCTATGTACACATACACCTAGATCCCTCTGCTCCTCCACACTATTCAAAGTCCTCCCGTTAGCCCTATACTCAACACATCTGTTATTCCTACCGAAATGAATTACCTCATACTTCTCCACATTAAACTCCATCCGCCACCTCTCAGCCCAGCTCTGCAACCTTTCTAAGTCATCCAGCAAACTATGACACCCTTCCTCACAATCTACCACACCTCCGACTTTGGTGTCATCAGCAAACTTACTAATCCACCCAACTATACCCTCATACAGATCATTAATAAAAATTACAAACAGCAGTGGCCCCAAAACAGATCCCTGAGGCACATCACTTGTAACCGAACTCCATGACGAATATTTACCATCAACCACCACTCTCTGTCTCCTATCTGCTAGCCAATTCCTGATCCAATTACCTAGATCACCCCCAATCCCATACATCTGCATTTTCTGCAGAAGCCTACCATGGTGAACCTTATCAAACGCCTTGCTAAAATCCATATACACCACATCAACTGCCTTACCCCTATCCACCTCTTTGGTCACTTTCTCAAAGAACTCGATAAGGTTAGTAAGGCATGACCTACCCGCTACAAAACCATGCTGACTGTCCCTAATCAACTCATTACTTTCCAAATAACTATAAATCCTGTCTCTAATAATCCTTTCCAAAACCTTACCCACCACAGAAGTAAGACTCACCGGTCTATAATTCCCAGGGAAGTCCCTTCTCCCCTTCTTAAACAATGGGACAACATTTGCTGTCCTCCAATCTTCTGGTACTATACCAGAGACTAACAACGACCTGAAGATCAGAGCCAGAGGCTCCGCAATCACCCCTCTTGCCTCCCAAAGAATCCTAGGGTAAATCCCATCTGGACCAGGGGACTTATCTATTTTCAATCCCTCTAAAATATCCAGCACATCCCCCGTATCAACTGCAATACTATCTATTTTACACCCCTGCACCCCAGTGTCCTCCTCAGCTACATTCCTGTCCCCTTGCGTGAACACCGAAGAGAAATATTGGTTCAACGCCTCTCCAATCTCCTCCGGTTCCACACACAACTTCCCTCTCCTGTCTGTAACTGGCCCTAATCTTGTCCTAACCAACCTTCTGTTCTTGACATACCTGTAAAACGCCTTAGGGTTCTCCTTAATCCTATCAGCCAAAATCATCTCATGTCCTCTTTTAGCCCTTCTTAACTCCCTCCTAGCCAATCTAAAACTTTCTAATGCACTACCTGAGCCCTCAAGCCTCATCCGAACATAAGCCTCCTTTTTCTTCCTAACCAACGAATCAACTTTTTTGGTGCACCACGGTTCCCTGGGCCTACCAAATCCTCCTTGCCTGACAGGGATATACTTATCACAGACCCGCAATAGCTGCTCCTTGAAAAATCTCCACATCTCGGATGTTCCCAGTCCCTGTAATCTCTCATTCCAACCAATGCTTCCTAATTCTCTCCTAATAGCCTCATAATTACCCTTCCCCCAGCTGAAACTACTGACCCGAGGTTCATGCCTATCCCTTTCCATCACTAAGGTGAACGTAATCGAATTGTGATCACTATCCCCAAAATGTACACCAACTTCTAAGTCTAGCACCTGGTCTGGCTCATTACCGAGCACCAAATCCAATATAGCCTCACCTCTCGTCGGCCTATCTACATACTGAGTCAAAAAACCTTCCTGCACACTTTAAACAAAAACTGACCCCTCTAACGAGCCAAAGCTATAGCAATTCCAATTTAATTTAGACAAATGCGAGGTGATGCATTTTGGTAGATTGAACCAGGGCAGGACTTACTCAGTTAATGGTAGGGCGTTGGGGAGAGTTACAGAACAAAGAGATCTAGGGGTACATGTTCATAGCTCCTTGAAAGTGGAGTCACAGGCAGACAGAGTGGTGAAGAAGGCATTCGGCATGCTTGGTTTCATCGGTCAGAACATTGAATACAGGAGTTGGGACATCTTGTTGAAGTTGTACAAGACATTGGTAAGAACATAGAACATAGAATATTACAGCACAAACAGGCCCTTCGGCCCTCGAGTTGCGCCGATCGCATCAACCCCACCAATCTATAGACCTATCTATAACCCCCAATCCCATTAAACCCCATATACTCATCCAGAAGTCTTTTAAAAGACCCCAGCGAGTTCGCCTCCACCACCGACGACGGCAGCCGATTCCAATCACTCACCACCCTCTGAGTGAAAAACTTACCCCTAACATCACCTCTGTACTTCCCTCCTCGCACCTTAAATCTGTGTCCTCTCGTAGCGACCATTTCAACCCGGGGAAATAGCCTCTGAGAGTCCATCCTATCTATTCCTCTCAACATTTTATAAACTTCTATCAGGTCGCCTCTCAACCTTCGCCTCTCCAGGGAAATCCTTCTGCTCTTCAACGCTACTAAGACCCCTGCCCTTAATAGTGTACTCGTTCATCCCGTTGGTTCTGCCAAAATGGACTACTACACATTTATCCGCGTTGAAGTCCATCTGCCACTTCTCCGCCCATTCCTGCATCCTATCTATGTCCTGCTGCAACTTTTGACATCCTTCCAGACCATCCACAACACCGCCGACCTTCGTGTCATCAGCGAACTTGCTAACCCATCCCTCCACTTCCTCATCCAGGTCATTTATGAAAATGACAAACAACAAGGGTCCCAGAACAGATCCCTGGGGCACCCCACTGGTGACTGACCTCCATTCCGAAAAAGACCCATCCACAACCACTCTCTGCCTTCTGCAGGCAAGCCAGTTCTGGATCCACAAGGCCAAAGGCCCTTGGATCCCATGCCCTCTCACCTTCTCAAGAAGTCTTGCATGGGGGACCTTATCAAAAGCCTTGCTGAAGTCCATGTACACTACGTCCACGGCACTTCCTTCGTCAATGTGTTCAGTCACATTATCGAAGAACTCAACTAGGCTCGTAAGGCACGACCTGCCCTTGACAAATCCATGCTGACTATTCCTGATCATGTCAAACCTCTCCAAATGCTCGTAAATCTTGTCCCTCAGAAGCCTCTCCATCAGCTTACCAACGACTGAGGTCAGACTCACCGGGCGGTAATTTCCCGGGCTATCCCTGTTCCCTTTCTTGAAAATAGGGACTACATCCGCAATCCTCCAATCTTCCGGAACCTCTCCCGTCTCCATTGACGACGCAAAGATCATCGCCAAGGGCTCTGCAATCACTTCCCTGGCCTCCCACAGTATCCTGGGGTACATCCCATCTGGTCCCGGCGACTTATCTACCTTGATAGAATTCAAAAGTTCTAACACATCCTCCTCCTTAATGTCCACGTACTCAATCTTTTCCACCTGCTGCAAGTCCATAGCAAGATCTCCCAAATCAGCTTCCACTGTGAATACTGAGGCAAAGTACTCATTAAGCACCTCCGCCATTTCTTCTGGTTCTACACAGACCTTTCCCCCTTCATCTTTTATAGGTCCTATCCTTTCCCTTCTCACCCTTTTACCTTTCACATACTTATAGAAGGCCTTGGGATTTTCCTTAATCTTACCCGCCAAGGTCTTCTCATGACCCCTTCTGGCTCTCCTAATTTCCCTTTTAACCTCCTTTCTACAGTCCTTATATTCTTCAAGATCCTTAACCTCTCCTAGTTCCCTGGCCACACTTGGAATACTGTGTGCAATTCTAGTCACCCTATCATAGAAAGGATATTGTTAAACTAGGAAGAGTGCAGAAAACATTTACTAGGATGCTACTGGGATTTGATGGATTGAATTATAAGGAGAGACTGGATAGACTGGGACTTTTTTCTCTGGAGATAGGAGGCTGAGGGGTGACATTTTAGAGGACTATAAAATAATGATCAGATCAGCTAGATGGTCAATATCTTTTCCCAAAGATAGGGGAGTCTAAAACTAGAGAGCAGAGGTTTAAGGTGAGAAAGAAGAGATACAAAAGTGTCCAGAGGGGCAATTTTTTCACACAGGGTGGTAAGTGTCTGGAACAAGCTGCCAGAGGTAGTATAGAGGCGGGTACAATTTTGTCTTTTAAAAAGCATTTAGATGATTACATGGGTACGATGGGTTTAGAGGGATATGGGCCAAATGTGGGCAATTGGGATTAGTTTACGGGTTTAAGAAAAAGGCATGGACAATTTGGGCCGAAGGGATTGTTTCCATGCTGTAAATCTCTATGACTCTATGATTCTAACTCAAGAACAGCTTCTTCCCTGCTGTTGTCAGACTTTTGAATGGACCTGTCACATATTAAGCTGATCTTTCTCTTCACCCTATCTGTCACTGTAACACTACATTCTGCACCATCTCCTTTCCTTCTCCCCTGTGTACACTTTGGATGGTATGTTTTGTGTGAAAAGTATGCAAGAAACAATACTTTTCACTGTATTGTTAACAATAATGGTTCACAGTTTAATTCACAAGAATTTGAGGATTATCTCAAAGTCAATGGTAATCAGCAAATAAAATCCGCACCTTCCTAATCACCGACCAATGGATTCAGTGAAAGACTCATACTAACATTGAAACATTCTTTAAAAGCTTCACGAGAACAAGTTTCACTATCACATCATGTGAATAGCTTTTGACATCTTATAGAAACATTAGTCATGCATCTACCCAAAGTTCACCTGCATGACTCCTCTTAAAGAGAAAGTTAAGAATTACATTTGATTTGTTCTTTCCTCCAGAAACTGGAGTGGTGACAGAGTGTCAACAACAATCTCAAGTTGCTAAACGAGGTGAGGGCAAAACTACCCCAATTTCAGCAAGGAGATCATGCACTAGCTAGTAACTATGCCACGAGCAGGAAATGTGTACCAGTGTTTTAGAAAAAACAGGTTCCATTTCTTACATTCTTCAAACAAAGATGAAGCAAAGCCATTTCTGTCATTTTGAAAAGTTTCTCAGAATCATCTCTGGAAGTCGCAAATTCTTTAGTCCTTGGTGTTGAGAAAAATACTAGAGCAGACACAGTTCAATCTGAGTTGCTTTGCTACTATACCACGTGTGAATGGTGCAAAATTAGTTCCAAGGGAAGATGTGTCTACTAAGGTTCCTACTCATACTTCTAGGGTCAGGACAGCCAAATTTCAGGGTGGCATATACAACCAAAGAAGAATAGACGTCCTCCTGACTGACTTCCTTATTGACTCTGTGTAATGATTAATGATGCACCTCACTGTGTGTGGAGTATTACTGAGCCTATGTATAACATTGGTGTAATTTGTTGTCATAACCACAGTAGTAAAGGGGGGGTGGGATGTTATATATTTAACTGGTTGTATGATTGCTTTAAGACCTGATCACATGATTTGAGAATGATATAATTATCATTAATTAATGATATAATTAGCACAATCTGCTGTTTTACTTTCAGTTTGTTCTCCGTATAAGCAACAACTCCTTAATAAATCTGCTGCTGTTAATTTGGGTCTACACGTGCTGATCACACTGTTCCTGTTTGTTAAAACCCACACCCCCTCACATAATACATTACAAAATGTCTAAAACTTAGTCTTCTAGTTAACTCTATCTGTAAACAATCTTATCTTCAAATAAAAGGTCACATTGTTGTTTCTCCAATCATAAAGGGAGTCCGATTAGGAGTATAGACATACAGAGGGACCTGGGAGTGCAGGTTCACAAATCCATGAAGGTTGCATCACAAGTGGAGAAGGTTGTTAGGAAGGCTTATGGGATGTTGGCCTTTATAGGAAGGGGCATAGAGTATAAAAGCTGCTGTCTAATGCTTCAGTTGTACAGAACGTTGGTTAGACCGCATTTGGAGTACTGCATCCAGTTCTGGTCACCTTACTACCGGAAGGACGTGGAGTCTCTGGAAAGGGTGCAGAGGAGGTTTACCAGGATGTTGCCTGGCATGGGGGGACTGGGTTACGAGGAGAGGTTGAAGAAACTGGGACTATTCTCCTTGGAAAGGCGGAGATTGAGAGGGGACATGATAGAAGTATATAAGATAATGAAGGGAATGGATAGAGTTAATAGTGAGAGACTGCTCCCTAGACTGGATACGAACACGAGAGGTCATCATTTAAGGGTGAGGGGGGAGAGGTATAATTTGGAGGTGAGAAGAAGGTTCTTTACGCAGAGAGTTGTGGGGGTCTGGAACGCGCTACCGAGTAGGGTGGTGGAGGCAGGAACGTTGGACTCATTTAAGATGCAGTTAGATAGGCACATGAGTGAAACGAGAATGGAGGGATATGGTAGGGGATATTAAATAGGGTTAAACCTCGGGAGACACCGGAAAGGCAGGCTGTAAGATTAATATTTTTGACTTTATTCCACAGGTGGAGGTCCACCTCGTGTCAAACGAGGGGCATTCATACGGCGGATCATGCCTGGGCTGCTCTTGGAAGTTCCAGGAGTGGCCTAGTACTTCATGTCGATGTGTGTGCTTGATCCTGGAACGGTAGATGGGCGCCGCAACAGCTCAGTGACTAGCACTGCTGGCTGTGCAGGCACATGGATTTGGGCCTGTGTCTGTGGGAGTTTGCGCATTCTCCCTGTGGTTGCGTGAGTTTCCTCCGGGCGCTCCGGTTTCCTCCCACACCCCAAAAATGTGCTCTCAGGCTAATCGGTTTTTACCAAATTGACACTATTTCTTCCCTGAATCTGACTGAGTAGGGTTCCATTCATAGATATGCAGGGTAGAATAGGTGTAGGGTGATGTGGCGGCGTGGGCTCGTTGGGCCGAAGGGCCTGTTTCCCGTGCTGGATTGTTCTTTGTTCTTTGTATTCTGTATGATTGGTTTGTGGAGAAGAAGAACATAGCAATGATTCAGGGAGCGAGCTCCAAGCTTTCTCTACAAGTGACTGTCCTCAGGATTCCCGATGAGCAGCTGTAGTTCTGACAGGTCCCAATGAAGCCCAATGTTGGGTGCATCAAGCAGCACAGGGAGTGTTCAGTGTCAGAGGACAGGATTTTCACCTACTGAGAACCTCAATTTCAGAAGTCCATCCTTTGTGGGAAGCAGTAATGTTCCCTGAATTGGACCAGAGGGCACGTTCACCATTCGGTTACCAACGGCAACTGGGCATTTGTATATGGAGGGCAAATAGAAAACCTTCCAGCAGTGAGAAAGCAGCAGGCCAGGGAAAGATAGGTGGGCCTGTCAAGATAGAGCCAAACCCCTCTCTCTACCATTTTAAATAGAAATTGGAATTAGCTGCTGGGCCACCATAATGGAAGAGAAGCCCAGCACAGGGGAGCTCAACAGGCAGGGCAGGTCTCAAAGCCTGGCTTGGGTATTGAGTTCTTGGTCTGCCAGGAGAGACTACCTCAGGATTTGTCAGCATTGCTTCAGAACCTGTCAGAGCTGGAGGCCACTGAACGATTCCAGCCAGTCTCTGAGAATAGATGCTAAGTGGCCTGGAAGAACAATGTGTGGCATATACATAGAACATAGAACATTACAGCACAAACAGGCCCTTCGGCCCTCGAGTTGCGTCGATCACATCAACCCCACCAATCTATAGACCTATCTATAACCCCCAATCCCATTAAACCCCATATACTCATCCAGAAGTCTTTTAAAAGACCCCAGCGAGTTCGCCTCCACTACCGATGACGGCAGCCGATTCCATTCACTCACCACCCTCTGAGTGAAAAACTTACCCCTAACATCACCTCTGTACTTCCCTCCCCGCACCTTAAATCTGTGTCCTCTCGTAGCGACCATTTCAACCCGGGGAAATAGCCTCTGAGAGTCCACCCTATCTATTCCTCTCAACATTTTATAAACTTCTATCAGGTCGCCTCTCAACCTTCGCCTCTCTAGGGAAAAGAGTCCCAGCTCCCTCAACCTATCTTCATAAGGCATGCCTCCCAGTCCAGGCATCATCCTTGTAAATCTCCTCTGCACCCTTTCAATAGCTTCTACGTCTTTCCTATAGTGAGGCGACCAGAACTGCGCACAGTACTCCAAATGAGGCCTGACAAGGGTCCTGTAAAGTTGCAGCATTACCTCCCGACTCCGAAATTCAATCCCTCGATTAATGAAGGCCAGTACACCATACGCCTTCTTGACCACCTCCTCCACCTGCGAGGCCGATTTAAGAGTCCTGTGGACCCGGACCCCGAGATCCTTCTGCTCTTCAACGCTACTAAGACTCCTGCCCTTGATAGTGTACTCGTTCATCCCGTTGGTTCTGCCGAAATGGACGACTACACATTTATCCGCTTTGAAGTCCATCTGCCACTTCTCCGCCCATTCCTGCATCCTATCTATGTCCTGCTGCAACTTTTGACATCCTTCCAGACCATCCACAACACCACCGACCTTCGTGTCATCAGCGAACTTGCTAACCCATCCCTCCACTTCCTCATCCAGGTCATTTATGAAAATGACAAACAGCAAGGGTCCCAGAACAGATCCCTGGGGCACCCCACTGGTGACTGACTCTATTCCGAAAAAGACCCATCCACAACCACTCTCTGCCTTCTGCAGGCAAGCCAGTTCTGGATCCACAAGGCCAAAGGCCCTTGGATCCCATGCCCTCTCACCTTCTCAAGAAATGTTTTACCTTTAAGAAATGTTTTTTTAATCATTTGATTTGATTTATTATTATCATGCATTAGTATACAGTGAAAACTATTGTTTCTTGAGTGCCATACAGACAAAACACACTGTTCATAGAGAAGGAAAGGAGAGAGTGCAGAATGTAGTGTTACAGTCATAGCTAGGGTGTAGAGAAAGATCAACTTAATGCAAGGTAAGTCCATTCAAAAGTCTGACAGCAGCAGGGAAGAAGCTGTTCTTGAGTCGGTTGGTACGGGACCTCAGACTTTTGTATCTTTTACTGATAGGAGGTGGAAGAGAGAATGTCTGGGGTGCACGGGGTCCCTAATTATGCTGGCTGCTTTCTGAGACAGTGGGAAGTGTAGACAGAGTCAATGGATGGGAGGCTGGTTTGAGTGATGGATTGGGCTAAATTCATAACCTTTTGTCGTTTTTTTGTGGTCTTGGGCAGAGCAGGAGCCCATACCAAGCTGTGATACAACCAGAAAGAATGTTTTCAACGGTGCATCTGTAAAAGTTGGTGAGACTCGTAGCTGAAATGCCAAATTTCCTTAGTCTTCGGAGAAAGTTGAAACGTTGGTGGGGCTTTCTTAACTATAGTGTTGGCATGGGGGGGACCATGGTAGTTGTAAGCAGATCTTCAGCCCATCGAGTATGCATCAATCACAATCCCACTCAGGCCCTAACCCCATAACCCCACTAAGGGTCAATTTAGCACGGTCGACCCAGCTAACCCGCACATCTTTGGACTGTGGGAGGAAACCAGAGCACCCCAAGAAAACCCAAGCATACACGAGAAGAATGTGCAAACTCCACACAGACAGTGACCCGAGCTGTGAATCGAACCCAGGATCCTGAAGCTGTGAGGCAGCAGTGCCTACCACTGTTAGACCGTGCCACTCCAAAGCTCCTCGTCACTCATGGGCAGTGAGCCCTAACACCCTCCCCACCTCCCCTCCTTTATAACTGTGTGCATGACATTCCTGTTTGAACATTATAACTGAGCGTGTTCCTGTGTTTCAGTATTCACGGATAATACTCTGGCTGATGATTGAGATTGCCATCATTGCGTCCGACATGCAAGAGGTGATTGGCACAGCAATTGCCATCAATCTGCTCTCCAATCAATGGTAAGATGTTCAGTCTCACACGAAACACAGTACATTTTAACCCAATGGTATTGCGATGGAAGGTGTGAATCACTGGGGGTAACATGTTTCAATTCTTCAGACATGAGATCTCCCTGATTTCCAAGTGGAACAAGTCCCAACATGCCCTGGGAGTTTTAACACATGGACAAATTGGGAATGGGCTAGGCACACACAGTTCAGCATTGTGGGATCTTCACTCGGGGGGGACAAGTGATCAGTGCACCCGTGTGGGAGGAAAACCCAACTTTAGGAGTCAGGAGTTGCGGGTCATAACAAAGGAGCCCTGGGAAAAGAGAAGACAAGAGAACCTTCCACACACCTAACGAAGGAACACCGTTTCCGAAAGCTTGTGGGGTTACTATCAAATAAACTGGTTGGACTTTAACCTGGTGTTGTGAGACTTCTTACAAGGGAAGGTCCCAGAGAATGAGACAGAGGGAGGACAGGGGGATGAGCCACTGGGAGGAGGAGGAGAAGAGCAGCAAAAGGAGTGAAGAGAAAGTGCTGCGGTTGGCAGGTCCCAAGTAGTGAGGGCTCGGGAGAAGCGATACAGATGGCAGAATGTTCTGCACTACAAGTCACTGAGGCAGAGATAACCCTTTAGAACGGTGGAGTTTTGAAGAGTTCAGGTTGTTCCTGTGAGTCAGTGCTGGAGTGCAGGCTCGGGAATCCAGGGCTACACCGTCTGGGGAGATAGGTAAACATTACTGAGACAGTCCGAGTCCGAGCTCCCAGATACATCAGTAACGCTAAGGTCTTACCCAGGCAATGCCTGAATCAGTACTGATGGAATCTGTTTCTATTATATGCTGTCCACACTTTTCCTTATCTTTGAGTTTACAGATGCTCCCTTAACCCATTGGCTAAAACATTCATGATTCTTGCAGGATTCCACTTTGGGGAGGAGTCATTATAACTATTGTGGACACCATCTTCTTCCTGTTCCTTGACAGATATGGTATGTCTCAGTCTTACAGCTGAATAAAGCTCTCTGCAACTTTTAATTCTGATTCCCTTCATTTCATCATCTTTGGTTTTTGGAGACTGACCCTGCTAAGGAGAGTCATTTACTTCAGCTTGTATAGAGTTTATGGGGGTACATACCCTCTTTAGGAAGGGTGGAGGTACAGCAATGGACAGGGACAGGGGAACTGTCTTGAGCAGAAAGCCAGTGGACCGGAGCTATATTGTTTGTCATTCAGTGATCACACTGAAATATATCAAATTCTTACAGAGGACCTGAGGAGACAGATTCTGAGAGGCTGTTTCGCCTAGCTGGAGAGTCTGGCACCAGCAGTCACAGCCTTAGGACAGGATTGAGATGAGGAGAGATTTCTACATTTATTGGGTTGTGAATGTTTGGAATTCTCGAGCCCGGAGGGCTAAGACTGCTCAGTTTCTGACAATATTTAAGACTGAGACCAATAGGTTTTTGGACTCTAAGCGACTTAAAGGATTTGGGGATTAGGCAGTAACGTGGAGTTAAGGTCAAGGATCAGCCAGGATCATTTGAAAAATATTTCATCAGGAGTTTCCAATTTACTCTTGAGAAAGGCTGACTTTTCTCAAACAGCCATCCAGCCCAGGGAGCCAGTTTCTGCTGAGCTTGGGTGGGGTAGGGTGGGACAGACGGGCTGAATGGCCTGTTTCTGTCTCTAGTTCAAAGTCATCCCAGGAAGGTAGACAGTCAGTATTGAAGGGAATGTGGGAGCCAGCACAGAAATGTAAAGGGGTTCTTTAGATCAGGAGCTGGAGTCTATGCCTGAACGGTCAGTCTGTCAGGACTCAGGACGATGTCTCTGCTGGTTTAATCGGGACGGTGTCTCTGCTGGTTTAATCGGGACGGTGTCACTGCTGGTTTAATCGGGACGGTGTCTCTGCTGGTTTAATCGGGACGGTGTCTCTGCTGGTTTAATCGGGACGGTGTCTCTGCTGGTTTAATCGGGACGATGTCTCTGCTGGTTTAATCGGGACGGTGTCTCTGCTGGTTTAATCGAGACGGTGTCTCTGCTGGTTTAATCGAGACGGTGTCACTGCTGGTTTAATCGGGACGGTGTCACTGCTGGTTTAATCGGGACGGTGTCTCTGCTGGTTTAATCGGGACGGTGTCTCTGCTGGTTTAATCGGGACGGTGTCACTGCTGGTTTAATCGAGACGGTGTCTCTGCTGGTTTAATCGAGACGGTGTCACTGCTGGTTTAATCGGGACGGTGTCTCTGCTGGTTTAATCGGGACGGTGTCTCTGCTGGTTTAATCGAGACGGTGTCTCTGCTGGTTTAATCGGGACGGTGTCTCTGCTGATTTAATCAGGACTGTGTCTCTGCTGGTTTAATCGAGACGGTGTCTCTGCTGGTTTAATCGGGACGGTGTCTCTGCTGGTTTAATCGGGACGGTGTCTCTGCTTGTTTAATCGGGACGGTGTCTCTGCTGGTTTAATCGGGACGGTGTCACTGCTGGTTTAATCGAGACGGTGTCTCTGCTGGTTTAATCGGGACGGTGTCTCTGCTGGTTTAATCGAGACGGTGTCTCTGCTGGTTTAATCGGGACGGTGTCTCTGCTGGTTTAATCGGGACGGTGTCACTGCTGGTTTAATCGGGACGGTGTCTCTGCTGGTTTAATCGGGACGGTGTCTCTGCTGGTTTAATCGGGTCGGTGTCTCTGCTGGTTTAATCGGGTCGGTGTCTCTGCTGGTTTAATCGGGACGGTGTCACTGCTGGTTTAATCGGGACGGTGTCTCTGCTGGTTTAATCGGGACGATGTCTCTGCTGGTTTAATCGAGACGGTGTCTCTGCTGGTTTAATCAGGACGATGTCTCTGCTGGTTTAATCAGGACGGTGTCTCTGCTGATTTAATCGGGACGGTGTCTCTGCTGGTTTAATCGGGACGATGTCTCTGCTGATTTAATCGGGACGATGTCTCTGCTGGTTTAATCGGGACGGTGTCTCTGCTGGTTTAATCGGGACGATGTCTCTGCTGGTTTAATCAGGACGGTGTCTCTGCTGGTTTAATCGGGACGGTGTCCCTGCTGGTTTAATCGGGACGGTGTCTCTGCTGGTTTAATTGGGACTGTGTCTCTGCTGGTTTAATCGGGACTGTGTCTCTGCTGGTTTAATCGAGACGGTGTCTCTGCTGGTTTAATCGGGTCGGTGTCTCTGCTGGTTTAATCGGGACGGTGTCTCTGCTGGTTTAAACGAGACGGTGTCTCTGCTGGTTTAATCGGGTCGGTGTCTCTGCTGGTTTAATCGGGACGGTGTCTCTGCTGGTTTAATCGGGACGGTGTCTCTGCTGGTTTAATCGGGACGGTGTCTCTGCTGGTTTAATCGGGACGGTGTCACTGCTGGTTTAATCGGGACGGTGTCTCTGCTGGTTTAATCGGGACGGTGTCTCTGCTGGTTTAATCGGGACGGTGTCTCTGCTGGTTTAATCGGGTCGGTGTCTCTGCTGGTTTAATCGAGACGGTGTCTCTGCTGGTTTAATCAGGACGGTGTCTCTGCTGGTTTAATCAGGACGGTGTCTCTGCTGGTTTAATCGGGACGGTGTCTCTGCTGGTTTAATCAGGACGGTGTCTCTGCTGGTTTAATCGGGACGGTGTCTCTGCTGGTTTAATCGGGACGATGTCACTGCTGGTTTAATCGGGACGGTGTCTCTGCTGGTTTAATCGGGACGGTGTCTCTGCTGGTTTAATCGGGACGGTGTCTCTGCTGGTTTAATCGGGATGATGTCTCTGCTGGTTTAATTGGGACGATGTCTCTGCTGGTTTAATCGGGACGGTGTCTCTGCCGGTTTAATCGGGACGGTGTCTCTGCCGGTTTAATCGAGACGGTGTCTCTGCCGGTTTAATCGGGACGGTGTCTCTGCCGGTTTAATCGGGACGGTGTCTCTGCCGGTTTAATCGGGACGGTGTCTCTGCCGGTTTAATCGGGACGGTGTCTCTGCCGGTTTAATCGGGACGGTGTCTCTGCTGGTTTAATCGGGACGGTGTCTCTGCTGGTTTAATCGGGACGGTGTCTCTGCTGGTTTAATCGGGTCGGTGTCACTGCTGGTTTAATCGGGACGGTGTCCCTGCTGGTTTAATCGGGACGGTGTCTCTGCTGGTTTAATCGGGACGGTGTCCCTGCTGGTTTAATCGGGACGGTGTCCCTGCTGGTTTAATCGGGTCGTGTCTGCTGGTTTAATCGGGACGGTGTCTCTGCTGGTTTAATCGGGACGGTGTCCCTGCTGGTTTAATCGGGTCGTGTCTGCTGGTTTAATCGGGACGGTGTCTCTGCTGGTTTAATCGGGACGGTGTCTCTGCTGGTTTAATCGGGACGGTGTCTCTGCTGGTTTAATCGGGACATTGTTCTCTGATTATTTTCTGATTTCAGGTCTCAGGAAGCTTGAAGCATTTTTCTGTGTGCTGATTGTGATTATGGCCATAACATTTGGGTATGAGGTAAGGATATGGATGTTACAATAACACTTTCACACAGAGCCATGATGCTCCTGTACTCCCAGCTTTTCAAATCCTACCCAAAATCCTATATCTGGAAGGGAGGAAGCCCAGGTTGTCCCACTGAGAACTAGCTGGTTTTAGTTTGCGAATGGTGATGGGGAGGGGGAGGGGGCAGAGGGAGGGGGCGGAGGGAGGGGGGTGTGGGGGAGGGGGGGGGCTGGGTTTATCGGGGTGGAGCCCCTACCCTAATTACCCAGTATGAACAATCCTTCCACCTGATTGGACAGGGATGTGAGGGCCTGGCCCAGAATGGTGGAAGTATTCAGCGAGAAGCATTCTGGGTCGATTTGATCGGCTTATCCTCTCTTTCCTATCCTGGTGAGCTCATCAAATTATTATTTAGCCGGAGTTGGGTGGTCGGCATCGATACAGGAATACGAGGAGACTGACTACTCCCTGGTATCTGCTCCATTACCCAAGGCTACCTGTGTGTCACTCTGATGAATTGATGGGATATGCCTGTCACTGGTCACAGCAGCTTTTATCGTCCATTCCTCATGGCCCTGGAGAAACAGACGGTGAAACAACTTCTTGGGTAAAAGTTACAATTTTGCTCAGCCTTTTCAGAGGGCTGTCGAGAGTCAACCACATTGCTGTGGCTCTGGAGTCACATTAGGCCAGACCGGGTAAGGGCAGCAGATTTCCCCAAAGGAAGAAGTGTTTTCTGGTTTCTCTCTGTAGTGACCTGGCTCAGGGTATGTCTGCTTGTCTGAGTCTCTCCATCAGTGGTAATGGTTTCTCTCTATAGACCAATCCCAGATGGGGTTGTCCAACAATTCAGTAGTTTGCTGGTCACCTTTACTGAGACTACCTTTTAACTCCAGGTTTATTCAATGACTGAGTTTAAATTTCCCCAGATGTCACAGCCGATTTGAACTCTCCAGATCTCCAGGTCTCAGGATTACCAGGCAGGAATGTAATCACCCTGTTCCTGTAACTCAAACATAACTCCAGCCCAGCTCCAAACTCCTCAAATTCCTTCTTCCGCAGAAAGCTGTTGCTCAGATTGAAAAGATGAATTGGGTGAGGAGCTACTGGTTTTCCTGAGAGTTACACATTTCTGCTGGTCTTTGGGTGAAGAAGTGTTTTTTGGTTTCTCTCTGTAGTGATCTGGCTCAGGGTATGTCTGCTTGTCTGAGTCTCCCTATCAGTGGTAATGGTTTCTCTCTATAGACCCTTCAATTCCTATCAATATCCTAAAACTCAAATCAAATTATTACACTGACGGGAAGCCCTGAGGTTATATAATCTGTCCTCATTATCTCATGCTCGGAGCCCTGCTCACAATCTGGTCAATCTGTGCTGTGTTCAAAGGCCAGGCTTTAATCAGGGATGATGCCTAGAGTGTGCACTGACCTTTGGGGCTGTGTGCTGAAGGGTATCTCCTTCTCTGCATCACCATCATACATGACTACATCTGTCACAGAACTGGCAGAGTCTGTCCCACCCCCTACCTGCTAAAAGTGCCAAACAATTTTCTTTTTTCGACCAAGAAAGAGCTGTGAACCAGCCTGCTGCTTTAAGCTACAATAAACCAGTACCCAGTCCCTTTCTCCCTCCACCCCCCAGATACAGATTGTGGCACAGATCGACACAAATGGACATGATCTGGTGGCCATTACAGAGACGTGGCTGCAAGGTGACAGGGACTGGGAGCTGAATGTCCAAGGGTATCAAGTGTTTAGGAAGGATAGGCGGGAGGGAAAAGGGGGGGGGGTGTAGCTCTACTGATTAAGGATAGCATCACGGTGGTAGCAAGGGATGATATTGGAGCCAAGGAGCAGAACGTGGAATCGTTGTGGGTAGAGATTAGGAACAGAAAAGGGAGGAAGACGCTAGTGGGTGTCGTCTATAGGCCCCCGAATAATGATCTGGAGGTGGGGCGGGCTATTAACGCGCAAATAAGTGCGGCGTGCAGGAATGGGACGGCAGTAGTTATGGGGGATTTCAATCTGCATATTGATTGGTCGACCCATGTTGGACACGGTGGGCTCGAGGAGGAGTTCTTGGAATGCTGCCGGGATAATTTCCTTGAACAGTGTGTGTTGGAGCCGACAAGGGAGCGAGCTATCTTGGATCTGGTGCTATGTAATGAGGCGGGTAGAATTAGGGACCTTGAGGTGAAAGATCCTCTTGGAGAGAGTGATCATTGTTTGGTAGAGTTTCTGGTGCAGATGGAGGAGGAGAAAGTGGGTTCCCAGACACGCGTCCTTTGTTTGAATAGAGGGGAGTACGGTAGAATGAGAGAAGAATTGGCGAATATGGACTGGGGGAGTGCGTTGGAGGGAGGGTCTGCTGAGGAGCAGTGGAGGATCTTTAAGGAGATCTTTCTTGGTGCTCAGCAGAAATTTATTCCGATAGTCAAAAAGGACTGTAGGAGGAGAGGTAATAAGCCGTGGATAACGAAGGAGGTGAAGGAAAGTGTTAAATTAAAAGCGGAGGCATTTAGAGTAGCGAAGAGGAGTGGGCGAGAAGAGGATTGGGAGCGGTTTAAATGTCAACAAAGATTGACAAAGAAGTTGATAAAGGAGGGTAGGAGAAACTATGAAGCTGGGCTAGCGCTTAATATAAAAAAGGATAGCAAGAGTTTTTATAAATATATAAAAAGGAAGAGGCTGGCTAGGGTGAACGTTGGTCCTTTAGAGGATGAGAAAGGGGACCTAGTGGTAGGGGATGGGGATATGGCTCAGGTATTGAATAACTTTTTTGTTTCCGTCTTCACGGAGGAGGACGTGAATAATTTGCCGGGTGTTAGCGATGGAAAGGTGGTAGGAATGGAGGGTCTTAATGACATTACTGTTACTAGAGAGGTGGTGCTCGACAGACTGGAGGGGCTGATTGTGGACAAGTCCCCAGGACCGGATGGAATGCATCCGAGGGTTCTGAAAGAAATGGCGGAGGTTATAGTGGATGCATTGGTGGTTATTTTCCAGATGTCGCTGGATTCCGGGGAAGTGCCGGAAGATTGGAAAATGGCTAATGTTACGCCGTTGTTTAAGAAGGGTGCCAGGCAAAAGGCAGGGAATTATAGGCCAGTTAGTTTAACGTCTGTGGTAGGTAAAATGTTAGAATCCGTCATTAAACAGGAAATTGCGAGGCATCTTGAGGGGAATTGCTTGATAGAGCAGATGCAGCACGGTTTCATTATAGGGAAGTCGTGTCTGACAAATTTACTGGAGTTCTATGAGGATGTGTCTAGGGCGGTGGATAGAGGAGAGCCGGTGGATGTGGTCTTTCTGGATTTTCAGAAGGCGTTTGACAAGGTACCTCACAAGAGGTTATTGCAGAAGGTCAGGGGACTTGGAGTTGGGGGTCGGGTGTTAGCGTGGATAGGGGATTGGATGTCAAATAGGAGGCAGAGAGTGGGGGTCAACGGGTGCTATTCGGATTGGCGGATGGTGACTAGTGGAGTGCCCCAGGGGTCGGTGCTGGGGCATCAGCTTTTTACCATTTATATAGATGATCTGGAGGAGGGAACCGAGTGTAGGGTGTCGAAATTTGCTGATGACACCAAGATTGGGGGAACGGCAAATTGTGCGGAGGGTGTGGAGAGTCTGCAGAAGGATCTAGATAGGCTGGGCGAATGGGCCAGGAAATGGCAAATGGAATTTAATGTTGGCAAGTGTGAGGTGGTCCACTTTGGTAGGAATAATGGTAGGAAGGACTATTACTTACGGGGCGAAAAACTGCAGCAGGCGACGGTGCAGAGGGACCTCGGGGTCCTTGTGCATGAATCACAAAAACCCAGCTTGCAGGTGCAGCAGGTGGTCAGGAAGGCGAATGGGATGCTGGCCTTCATAGCGAGGGGGATTGAATATAAAAGTAGGGAGGTCTTGCTGCAGCTGTATAGGGCATTGGTGAGGCCGCAGCTGGAGTACTGTGTGCAGTTTTGGGCGCCGCACCTGCGCAAAGATATTTTATCCTTGGAGGGAGTGCAGAGGAGGTTTACTAGGCTGATACCGGAGTTGAGGGGGTTGAGTTATGAGGAGAGGCTGAATAAACTAGGTTTGTACTCGTTAGAGTTTAGAAGAATGAGGGGAGATCTCATTGAGACGTATAAGATGATGATGGGATGGATAGGATAGAGGTGGAGAGACTCTTCCAGCTCAAAAAAGACAGTAGGACTAGGGGGCACAGCCTCAAGATAAAGGGGGGGCGGTTTAGAACAGAGTTGAGGAGGAACTTCTTCACTCAAAGGGTGGTGAATCTCTGGAATTCTCTGCCCGTTGAAGTGGTGGAGGCTGCCTCGCTAAATATTTTTAAGACGCGGGTTGATGGGTTTTTGATAAGAGAGGGGATTAAGGGTTATGGGGAGAGGGCGGGAAAGTGGAACTGAGCCGCGACAGATCAGCCATGATCTTATTGAATGGCGGGGCAGGCTCGAAGGGCCAGATGGCCTACTCCTGCTCCTATTTCTTATGTTCTTATGTAATCCCCCTAACTTATATATCTTGGGACACTAAGAATCAATTTAGCATTATCAAACAACGTAACTATAAATCTCTGGAGTGTGGGAGAAACCAGAGCACCCAGAGGAAACCTACACAGACAGGGACCCGAGGCCAGAATCGAACCTGGGTTCCTGGTACCTGGGTTCCTGGTTAGCAGCAGTGCTAACCACTGTGCCACCTGTGGTCCTTTTCGTATTGCTGTTTGTGGGTTCTTGTTGTGGACAAGCTACACTCTGGCATGTGTTCGGGGTCAATGCACCCTAATCAGCACGTCTTTCTGACTGTGGGAGGAAACTGGAGCACTTGGAGAAAACCCACACAGACACGGGGAGAATGTGCAAACTCCACACAAGTCATCTGTGACCAGAATTGAACCAATGTCCCTGACGCTGTGAGGCAGCAGTGCTAATCACTGTGCTGCCCAAATCTATCCTTGTTGATTCTATAATTGGGGTGGGTGAGTTACACCCACTAACTGTGTCCACTGCCTGCACTCACTGACCTCTCTCTCTCTCTCTGTGTACAGTATGTGGTGGTAAAGCCAGACCAGGGGCAAGTGGTGAAAGGATTGTTCTACCCGTACTGTGCTGGCTGTGGCAGGAATGAACTGCTTCAGGCCGTGGGTATCATTGGGGCAATTATAATGCCCCATAATATCTACCTGCATTCAGCTCTGGTCAAGGTGAGTAAGCGTGATATAAAGCTGATTGGCAACAATAAATCTGACTGCCGCACTGCACCTAACCACGCGAGCTACTCACTGGATCACACATTAGCTTCCGATCTCACGCTCACCTGGTCACTCTACACCTCACCAACTCACTCCCTCTTATAACTGACAGAAATGTTTACAGTTATTGCAGGAATATTTCTGTCTGTTTCTTACTGAGTCAGGAATAACTCCGCTCCCCCTGTCTGAGTTAATTTAACTATTTAATGAGCTCTGCCCCTTGTTTCTGAGTCAAATGGGCTCCTGGGTTTGCTGAGCTGGATCAGATCCTAGACATTGGGCGGGATCTTGCACCCGGATCCCTCCACATGTGAGATCGCCGGAGAGATTGTGTTCCTGTCTGTGCTGGGGACGTGATCAGCAGCTAGATGGTCAGAGCGAGCAACAGCCCCATCTGAATGGATCTGAATAAATTTTGCATCTATTTATCCAACCCCTCCCCCCCTCCCACCAATGCACCCCCTGCCCTGTACCCCCCCAACCCCACCATCCTACCCCCATCCTACCCCACTCTTGGCAGGTTTACCCAATCAGAGAGGATCCTCCACCCCCGGAGGGTGCAAAGGTCAGTGTAGCCCCGGAGGGTGAGGGGCGTGGCTGGGCAGTGCCATCCTGTTCTGGGGGCAGTGCTGGGGTGGGCCCTCACTGGGGAGGGCTCATTTCTTTCACAGAATCCTTACAGTACAGGAGGCCATTCGGCCCATCGTGGCTGTATCACAATGCCAGGCCCTATTCCCAGTGGACACTGAGGGGGAATGTGATTGTTGCTGAGGAGAGTGGGGAAAGGAGGTGGGGGGAGTGGGGGGGGGGAAATAAATTTTTATTTCTGAATAAACTTCTGAGTAATCCGCAAAGTCTTCATATCTGAAAAGAAAGGCAAGAGCAGCTGGGAAGGGCTGTGGACAGATTTTCTGGTCCAGATTTTCACCACCGAGGCAGATAGTTTGGGTCGGGAATTTCCTGACTTGTATCAGCCGCAATAGGAAGGCTTCTGATTGGCACGATCCTCACTCCTGTGGGAGTGGGAAGGTTTGCAGGATGAAGTCAGGCCCGACAATCCCAGAATCATGCGTATGTGGGCTAGGAGAGTGGCCGAGTGCCAAAGCTGGTTGGAAAGCCCACCTCAGTGCTCTGTGAATCTGTCTCCATTGTGTTTAAGATTTTAGGCCTCACCCCTCAGCCCCCGCTTACCTCCATGGCCCTTTACATCCCACGCCACCTCAACCAATATCCACCATGGGCAGACCTCAGCAGCCGCGTGGAGATGAAGTAAAATAAAGTTCTGACAATCTAACACAGCTCTCACTTGATAGCAAAAAAAACTCCCGTTCAGGAAAGCCCATGTATTCAAAGCTCAAATCAAGTGATTAATCTCTGATGAAAATAAACAAA
This sequence comes from Prionace glauca, assembly GCA_037974335.1. Taxonomy (NCBI): domain Eukaryota; kingdom Metazoa; phylum Chordata; class Chondrichthyes; order Carcharhiniformes; family Carcharhinidae; genus Prionace; species Prionace glauca. Next base: position 107,816,299 of record CM075731.1, read on the forward strand.
TCTATTGTCATGGATCCACACAACACAGGAACAGGCCTTTCTGCCCACCATGTCTATGCCAACCATATAATCTATACTAATCCCATTTACCAGCATTTGGTCAATAGCCTACAGTCTGTACACCACATCAAAGACAGATAATCCTTTAATAACCTGTCTTTAAAACTGAACTCAGAACCCACTGCTGAAAGAGTTGGAGCTTTTGGAAATCACTCAAACATTCTTAAACAGCCCTTAGAGGAAATGTCAATAAGTAAGTATTGACATTCCCAGAACAAATGCTACACCAACTGACCTGTCAATCAAAGCAAATCTGCAGAGGTTTTTTGGTTCCAGATTTCTACACCCCTCTGTGAGGGGAAGTGCTTCCTGATATCTTACTGCCACCCTCTCCCCCACAACCCACCTAAGCACGAGCAGCCTAGTTCTAATTTGAAGGTTCTGCTCCTTGTTCTGGACGCCTTAACAGAGGATATCATTTCTCTAACTACTTCACTGAATCTTTTAATTATCTTTAACACGCATAGTCGATGCTATCCATGCAGAATAAGGGGTTTATGGGGATATTCACCGACATCAGTCATAGCTGAATTATTTTTCCTTGTGTTCCCCCAGACTAGACAGGTTAATCGTTCCAAAGCATCGGAGGTGAAGGAGGCAAATATGTATTACCTGATCGAGTGCACCATTGCTCTGTTTGTTTCCTTACTCATCAATATATTTGTTATTGCTGTGTTCGGAGCTGCCTTCTACAGTAAGACAAACATGGATGTGGTGAGTGAACAACACACTCTGAAACCAAACAGAGAACAGGAGTTTTTTAGACCTAGTAATATAGATTGAACCAGAATTAATTAATGATTTCATAGGAAAGGATTCTTGAAGGGAGAGTGATCATAACGCGTTAGAATTTCACATACAGCTTGAGGGTGAGAAAATTGGGTCTGAAACGTGAGTCTTAAATGTAATTAAAAGAAATTATAAAGTTAAGAGTCGGTTGGCTAAAGTGGACTGGGAAAATATGTAAGATGACAGGGGTGCATTAGCAGGATATATTTCATAATTCTCAATAAAGAAAGAAAGATTTTGAGAAGGATGCACAATCTATAGCTACCTAAGGAAGTTAATGGTGGTATCAAATTAAAAGAAAAGGCATTCAATGCTTCCTCAAGGCGGCACAGTGGGTTAGCACTGCCTCGCAGCGCCAGGGACCCGAGTTCAATTCCAGGCTTGGGTGGCTGTCTGTGTGGAGTTTGCACATTCTCTCCATGTCTGCATGGGTTTCCCCCGGGGCTCCAGTTTCCTGCCACAGTCAAAAAAATGTGCAGGTTCAGTGGATTGCCCACGCTAAACTGCCCCTTAGTGTCCGGGAGACGAGAAGGGTAAATATACGGGGTTGCGGGGATAAGGCCTGGGTGGAATTATTGTCAGCGCAGGTTCAATGGGCCAAATGGCCTCCTTCTGCACTGTAGGATTCGATGCTTCCTGATGATTGGGAACATTTTAGAAACCAGCAAAGAACAACTGAGAAAAGATAAAAGTGAGAGAAATTAGAATTATGACAGTTGTTAGGATCCAGGTGAGAAACTCCAGGGTGTTTTAGAAAGTCAGCTTGGACCATAAGTTTTGCAGTTTGAATTTGGCGAGGGTAAACACGAGATGTTTCACTCCTGATGTGATACAAATGACCCACTAGGGAGCTTTTAGCAAACACAGTTTATTTAAGAATATACTTAATATATACTTAGAAAATTGGCATAACTTTAACCAATTACAAAAAAAGCAATCATGATATTGTATAAAGTTTAACAGCTAAATATACAGCTACAAACTGAACAACCCCTACAAACCTACACACCCCCCCCCCACCATTCTAGGCTTGGTACTAAAGCATGTATGCTCACGTGATGCTGGATTTTGCAGCTTTGTAACACCTGCTGTGAATTAATCCTTTGAAATGTTGGATTAGAACTGAGACTTCCCAACCTTTCCCAGCCCTGGACAGCACCTTCCAACCCACGACTACTTCCATCTAGAAGGACAAGGGCAGCAGATAAATGGGAACACCCCCACCTGCAAGTTCCCCTCCAAGTCACTCACCATCCTGATTTGGAAATATATCACCGTTCCTTAGCAGTCACTGGGTCAAAATCCTGGAATTCCCTCTTCAACGGCATTGTGGGTCAACCCACAGCACATGGATTGCAGCAATTCAAGAAGACAGCTCACCACCACCTTCTCAAGGACAACTAGAGATGGGCAATAAATGCTGGGCCCAGCCAGTGACACCCATGACCCACAAATGAATAAAAAATAACTTCCAGCACGCCTTGAGAGAAACTTGTCTCTAACTTCCAGCTGCATCTCTTAGGGAGCAGCATTCTAACTCCAGAGAGAGACAGAGAACACTGATTTCAGTCTGCAGCCCAAACAGCTTCTGACCAAACTGAAACTAAAACTTGTATTTTCCCATGGGTAAAAAAACTCTCCAAAGCCAACACCTGACCTGTCAATCATGCTCCACCCAACAACTCCAAAAGGGTAATAAAACTCCAGGCCACTTCATTAGCCCAAATAAACACTGCTTCAATTATTCTCCCTCAGCAACAATAAACGATACTGGTTACAGGCAGCAGGGTGTCAAAACCATGATGTATCAACATAGATAGAGGATTGGCTTCATCACCTGGGAACAACATCCTGATAGATGGGTCATTTCGTAGTTGGCAAACTGTGCAATATCTCAGGAATCTCAGTCCAAAGATGTGCGGGTTAGGTTCATTGGCTATGCTAAAATTGCCCCTTAGTATCCAGGGATGTGTAGGTTAGAGGGATTAGCAGGTAAATGTGTAGGGATATGGGGATAGGGTCTGGGTGGGATTGTGTTCGGTGCAGACTCAATGGGCCGAAGGGCCTGTTTCTGCACTGTAGGGTTCTATGAATCAGTGCTGGGGCCTCAACTCTTTACAATCAATGTCAGTGAGTTGGGTGAAGAGACTGACTGTATTGCTGATAATGCAAAGTTAAGTCAGGATGCAAATTGAGGAATTTGCAAAGAAATATAGATAAATGAGGAGATAAAAATTTGGCAGATTGCGTATAATGAAAAATGTGGTTGTCCACACTTCCGCAGGAAGAATTGGAAAACAGGGAATTATTGAAATGGAGAAAGTTTGCAGAACAGAGAGGTGCAGAGGGATCGGTACACCAATCTAGAACAATAGCATGCAGCAACAGGGAGTAATCTAGCAAGCAAATGAATTTTGGTTTTCATTGCAAGGGGAATGGAATATAAAAGTCGGGAAGTCTTGCTCCCAACTGTATGGGGTCTTCGTGAGACCACATTTCAGAAACTGTGTACGGTTTTGATCTCTCTACTTAAGGAGGGATATATTTGTATTGGGAACAGTTCAGAAAAGATTGACTCAGCCAATTCCTAGGATGAAGGGCTTTGTCTCATTGAGGAAAGTTTGCGCAGATTGGGCCTCGACCAATTGGAGTCTATGAAAATAAGATGTGATCTTATAGAATGATTTAAGATTCTGAGGGGATGGATGCTGGGAGGATGTTTCTCCTTGTGGGGGAATCTAGATGTGGAGATGCCGGTCTTGGACTGGGGTAAGCACAGTAAGAAGTCTCACAACATCAGGTTAAAGTCCAACAGGTTATTTGGTCACAAAAACCACTAGCTTTCGGAGCGCTGCTCCTTTGCCGGGTAAGTCTTACCCAACGAAGGAGCAGTCAGCGCTCTGAAAGCTTGTGGCTTTGCTACCAAATAAATCTGTTGGACTTTAACCTGGTGTTGGGGGAATCTAGAACCAGGGAATAGTTTCAAACCAAGGGATCTCCCATTTGAGACAGAAATGAAGAGGAATTTGTTCTTTTGGGGGCTAGTAATCTTTGGAATTAATCTTCCCACTGGACTGAGGGGGTGGGGAGGGGAGTGGGAGTGGGTTGGGGGGAAGGGGGGAAGGTGAGGGTAGCTGCCAGGAAAATGAAGTTAAAGCCACAACCCCCATATCAGCCATGGTCTGACTAAATGACGGAGCAGGCTCGAGGGGCTGAATGGCCCACCCCTGCTTCTATTTCTTACATTCTGTGAAACACTGGAATAGTAATCCAGAGGGCCAGTGTAATGCTCCGGGGACCCAGGTTCAAATCCCACCACAGCAAATGGTGAAATTTGAATTGAGCAAAAATCTGGAATTAAAAGTCTGGTTCACTAGTGTCCTTTAGGGAAGGAAATCTGCTGTCCTTACCCGGTCTGGCCTACATCTGACTCCAGAGACACAGCAATGTGGTTAACTCTCACCTGCCCTCTGAAATAGCTGAGTGAGACACTCAGTTCAAGGGCGGTTAGGAATGGACAATAAACGCTGGCCCAGGCAGCGACACCCACAGCCCATCAACAAATTAAAAAATATACTTATGGTGCAGAAAAGACCTTTCAGCCTATCAGGGCTGTGACAGTCAGTGATGCTGTTTAATCACACTCTGTCTGTAGTCTTATTTCATCAGCGCAAATGTATTTCCAAACGTTTTTCCACCGTGGTGAGTTTGTGCTTTTACCATCCTGTCAGGAATTCCAGACCCCCACCACCCTTGAGGTGGAAACATTCCTCTTTAATTCCTCCCCATTCCTCCCACCTCTGCCTATGGTTATTGACCTCTCTGCCAATGGAAACAGTTCCTTTCTGTCCACTGTATCCAAACCTCCTCATCATTTTGTATTTTTCAATATGTCCACTGTAACCATTCGATATTGTATCTGCTTTCTGTAGTATAATGTCTGCGAAAAGAGTGGAAGTCCTTACCTCGATAAACTACCAAAGAACAACAACTCCTTGGAGGTGGATATCTTCAAAGGGGTAAGAAACAGGAGATGGCATCACTAGGAAAAGATAATTCAGATCAGTAACATACAGAATAAAGGATATAAGTACCTTTCTCTCACTCAAACATACGCACATGCACACTGTGTACCTCACACTGTACATCTCAATGCACACATTGTATCTCACTCTCTCCCCATTGTGCCTCACTCTCTTCCCATCGCTCAATATCAATGTCAAACTAATCCCACTGCCCCACTCTCTCCCCATAGCCCAATATCAATGTCAAACTAATCCCACTGCCCCACTCTCAATTCTCAAATTAATCCCACTGCCTCTGCATCCTTCCCATAGCCCTATATCAATCCCAAACTAATCCCACTGTCCTGCTCTCTCCCCATAGCTCTGTATCAATCCCCAAACTAATCCCACTGTCCTGCTCTCTCCCCATAGCCTTGTATCAATCCCCAAACTAATCCTACTGCTCCACTCGCTCCCCATAGCCCTGTATCAATCCCAAACTAATCCCAGTGTCCCACTCTCACCCCATAGCTCTGTATCAATCCCCAAACTAATCCCACTGTCCTGCCCGCTCCCCATAGCCCTGTATCAATCCCCAAACTAATCCCAGTGTCCCACTCTCTCCCCATAGCTCTGTATCAATCCCCAAACTAATCCCACTATCCTGCTCTCTCCCCATAGCCTTGTATCAATCCCCAAACTAATCCTACTGCTCCACTCGCTCCCCATAGCCCTGTATCAATCCCAAACTAATCCCAGTGTCCCACTCTCACCCCATAGCTCTGTATCAATCCCCAAACTAATCCGTGTCCCACTCACCCCATAGCCCTGTATCAATCCCCAAACTAAACCCACTGCCCCACACTCTCCCCATAGCCCTGTATCAATCCCCAAACTAATCCCACTGCCCCACTCTCTCCCCATAGCCCTGTATCAATCCCAAACTAATTCCACTGTCTTGCTCTCTCCTCGCAGCCCTGTATCAAACCCCAAACTAATCCCACTGCCCCACTCTTTCCTCACAGCTCCATTTCAATCCCCAACTAATCCCACTGTCCTGCTCTCTCCCCATAGCTCTGTATCAATCCCCAAACTAATCCCACTGTCCCGCTCTCTCCCCATAGCCCTGTATCAATCCCCAAACTAATCCCACTGTCCTGCTCTCTCCCCATAGCCCTGTATCAATCCCCAAACTAATCCTACTGCTCCGCTCGCTCCCATAGCCCTGTATCAATCCCCAAACTAATCCCACTGCCCTGCTCCCTCTCCATAATTCGGTGTCAATCCCCAAACTGTTTGGTATCTGCACTGCTAGGATGTTATACTCCTGTCACTTTCCCGTGATTTCTATCTATTTTTCCAGGGTGTTGTCCTGGGATGTTATTTTGGGGAACCTGCCCTCTATATCTGGGCTGTTGGTATCCTTGCTGCAGGTCAAAGTTCAACAATGACAGGGACATATGCGGGACAGTTTGTGATGGAGGTGAGTGTCAATGTTCATATTTCACTTCATATTCCAGTTTCACAGGGCACAGCCACTGAGATTTGACTTAGTTTGATTTATTATTGTCACATGTGACATACAGTGAGAAGTACTGTTCCTTGTGCACTATTCAGACAAAGCATACCATTCATAGAGAAAGAAATGAGAGAGTGCAAAATGTAGTGTTACAGTCACAGCTCGGGTGTAGAGAGAGATCAGCTTACCCGGGCTCAACAACGAAGATTATTCTTCAAGACTGCTGCGCTGGCACTGACCAGAGCTGGCACTGCATCCCAGGCAGGGGTGGTAACCCTACTGGGAGGCCATAAACTGGAGGGTGTCCCACCTCTGCTCCATTCCCTCGAGCAGTCTGACCAGGGCTCCCTCCGAAAAGCACAGTGCTGCCTATTTGCCTGCCATCGCCTACAGTCATTGTGGAACAAGTGCCAAGAGGCACTTGGATTCATTACTGTCACGTGTTTTGGTGAAAAGTATTGTTTCTTGCATGCTAACGGGAGGACTTTGAATAGTGTGGATGGGCAGAGGGATCTAGGTGTATGTGTACATAGATCCCTGAAAGTTGGGAGTCAAGTAGATAAGGTTGTTAAGAAGGCATACGGTGTCTTGGCGTTTATTGGTAGGGGGATTGAATTTAGGAATCGCAGCGTCATGTTGCAACTGTACACAACTCTGGTGCGGCCGCACTTGGAGTACTGTGTGCAGTTCTGGTCCCCACATTACAGGAAGGATGTGGAGGCTTTGGAGAGGGTGCAGAGGAGGTTTACCAGGATGTTGCCTGGTATGGAGGGGAGGTCCTATGAGGAGAGGCTGAGGGATTTGGGGTTGTTTTCGCTAGAAAGAAGGAGGCTAAGAGGGGATCTTATTGAAACATATAAGATGATTAGAGGTTTGGATAGGGTGGATAGTAATAGCCTTTTTCCTCTGATGGAGAAATCTAGCACGAGGGGGCATGGCTTTAAATTAAGGGATGGTAGTTATAGGACGGATGTCAGGGGTAGGTTCTTTACCCAGAGGGTGGTGAGGGATTGGAATGCCCTGCCTGCTGCAGTTGTAAATGCGCCTAGTTTGGGGGCATTTAAAAGATCCGTGGATAGGTTTATGGACAAAAAGGGATTGGTTTAGGTTAGTGGGTCATTGTTTTTGTAACTGGTCGGCGCAACATCGTGGGCCAAAGGGCCTGTTCTGCGTTGTAATGCTCTATGTTCTATACAGACAAAGCATACCGTTCATAGAGTACATGGGGAGAAGGAAAGGGGAGAGTGCAGAATGTAGTGTTACAATGATAGCTGTGGTGTAGAGAAGGATCAACTTAACATGAGGTAGGTCCATTCTAAAGTCTGACAGCGGCAGGGAAGAAGTTGTTCATGAGTCGGTCAGTACGTGATCTCAGGCTTTTGTATCTTTTTCCGGACGAAAGGTGGAAGAGAGAATGTTCGGGGTGCGTGGGGTCCTCGATTACGCTATCTGCTTTTCCGAGGCAGTGGGAAGTATAGACAGAGTCAATGGGTGGGAGTCTGGTTTGCGTGATGGATTGAGCTACATTCACAACCCTTTTGTAGTTTCTTGCGGCCTTCAGCTGCCTTTATATGGAGTTCCCCAATGCTTGCAGCAGTTAAATTGTTGTGGACTGGGTGAATTAAAGGGCACACACTGCAGGGGCAGTGGGAAACTCGTGGGCGTAAAAATGATCACTAATGAGTCATAAGATTCGACCTGGAAACATACCAGTGCTATCAGTAGGAAATGCTTCATTTTTCTTGCTGGAATCAACACTCAATCATTGCCCAGATAATCAGTGTTCACTGCTTTGGGATATTGATGATCATGAAAGGTGCTATATAAATGCAAGTCTTTCTTACAGCTTTAAATTTATTGGATTTCTGATTGCCTTACTACAGACCAGAGAAGAGGCTTTTATATCTCCCTGACCATCACTTTGCTGACCATCGCTTTGCTGCAGACGGATTTTGAGCTGACTCTCTGATAATATTCCCAGTTCAAATGGATATGTATCTGTTCACTCACAGGGTTTCCTCAATCTGACCTGGTCCCGGTTTAAACGAGTGACTCTAACACGATCGCTGGCGATTGTTCCCACAGTGATAGTGGCAGCATGGCTGGGTGTGTCTAACCTGACCAGCATGAATGATATCCTCAATGTGCTGCAGAGTATTCTGGTAAGGATCAGCCAGCCAGGATTTCATAGAATCATAGAATGCTACAGTGCAGAAAGAGGCCCATCGAGTCTGCACCTGAACACAGGCTTCTGCTAACTTTTGTCATTTCAATTTAATCATCCCTCAGCTTCCTCTGTTGCAAGTCAAACCTTATCCTATCCAATGATTCCTCATCGCAAACATTCTCCAACCCAGCAATATGCTCAGAAATCTCCTTTGTACCATCTCAAATGTGACCTCATCCTTTCTGCAGCGTGCAAACAGAACAGGACACAGATTTAATTTGATTTGATTTATTATTGTCACAGGTATTAGTACACAGTGAAAAATATTGTTTCTTGTGCACTACACAGGCAAAACATACCATTTATAGAGAAAGAAAGGAGACAGTGCAGAATGTAGTGTTACAGTCACAGCTAGGGTGTAGAGAAAGATCAACTTAATGCGAGGTAGGTCCATTCAAAAGTCTGACGGGAGCAGGAAAGAAGCTGTTTTTGATTTGGTCGGTATGTGACCTCAGACTTTTATATCTTTTTCCCGACAGAAGGATGTGGAAGAGAGAATGTCCTGGATGCGTAGGATCTTTAATTATGCTGGCTGCTTTGCTGAGGCAGTGGGAAGTGTAGACAGAGACAATGGATGGGAGGCTGGTTTGCATGATGGACAAGGCTACATTCACAATCTTTTGTAGTTCCTTGGGATCTTGAGCAGAGCAGGAGCCATACCAAGCTGTGATACAACCACAATACTCTCACTGTGACCCAACTGATTTCTGAATCATTCAGAGGGCCCACAGTGTCTGTGCTAGTCAGAATACTACTGTGTTGTACAGTTTTGGCATAAACTCCCCAATCATATTCTACACCTTGCTATTCTGCTACCTTCTAGTGAACATACACACCAATGTCCCCCTGTTCCTCTGCATCGTTCAGTAACCTAGCTGGATCATTCCAGCCCCAGCGATGGTGCAGCCCCCATTCATGCCAGCAGGATCTTCCAGCCCCAACGATGGTGCACACCCGTTCATTCCAGCGAGATCTTCCAGCCCCAGCGATGGTGCACCCCCGTTCATTCCAGCAGGATCTTCCAGCCCCAGCGATGGTGCAACCCCCCCCATTCATGCAGCGGGACCTTCCAGCCCCAACGATGGTGCACCCCCGTTCATTCAAGCGAGATCTTCCAGCCCCAGTGATGGTGCACCCCCATTCATTCCAGCAAGATCTTCCAGCCCCAGCGATGATGCATCCCTGTTCATTCCAGCAGGATCTTCCAGCCCCAGTAATGATGCATCCCTGTTCATTCCAGCAGGATCTTCCAGCCCCGGCGATGGTGCACCCCGTTCTTGCCAGTGGGATCTTCCAGCCCCGGCGATGGTGCACCCAGCCATGGGTTTCTCAGCAGCAGGGGGGTGCATTCATCAGGGAACCCCATTAACAATAGCAGAGATCTTGCGGCTGACCAATGACAGGCTGCGTGGAAGGCCCCCTTTTGTGTTTACTGGGTATTTCCTTATCTTCCCAAATGGGATTTGATTTATTCTCACCAGGATTAACATACAGGGAATAGTATTGTTTCTTGCACGCTATACAGACAAAACATACCATTCATAGAGAAGGAAAGGAGAGTGCAGAATGTAGTGTTACAGTCATAGCTAGGGTGTAGAGAAAGATCAACTTTATGCGAGGCAGGTCCATTCAAAAGTCTAACAGCAGCAGGGAAGAAACTGCTCCTGTTACAGGCTGGTGCACTATCTCACAACCCCTGGGCCATGTTCACACATTCACACACATACATACATGCACCCACGCGCACACACATGCATGAGTACATGCATGCACACACACAGCTTCGCATATACACACATTCACGTACACATACTGCCACATATACACTCATGTGTGCTTACACATGCACAGAAACAGACATTTATGCATTCATACACACATGTAACACATGCATGCATGCAGGCAGATGTATGTGCACTCATCTGTGCGCATACACAGACACACATTTGTGTATTTAAAAATACTCGCATGCAGTCATTTCTGTGCTCACACATGCACACAGGTACACTCGTTTGTGCACTTGCAAATGCACAGACCCACATACGCTTGTTTGTGCCCTCTTGCACACACACATATGTACGCGCACACACACACACACACACGTGGCACACTCATTTGTGCACTCACACAAACACACATGCACATATGCACTCGGTTGTGTAACCACATAGATGCACACAAGCATGTACACACAGACACACCAACACTCACACATTCCCACACCCTCACTTGCACACACAAACACACTCACACATTCCCACAACCATACCGACACACGCCCTCACTCACATTCCCATACCCTCACCTACACACACCCTCACTCACACACTCATTCACACATTCCCACACCTACACCCACACACACATTCACCCACACATTCCCATACCCACACACTCACAGGTCCCCACACCCTCACCCGATACACACATTCACTCATACATTGCCCCACCCTTACCCACATACACAGTCAACACATACCTACTGCCACACACTGTCTCATTTTCCCACACCCATACCCACGTACTCACACTCTTAGACATTCCCACAGCCCCACAATCTCCGCAGCCTCTTACACACACCCTCCTGGGATCTCTACTCCTTTCCAATAAGTAGCCCAGAGGAAAACCACTCCAAAACTTGCTATTTAGCCACAGGCCTGGGTAGCTGTTTATCATGAACACAAATTGCCTCAACACTCATTTTTAAGTTAATTGTTTAGTGTCACAAGTAAAGTTTATTTATTCATCACAAGTAAGGTTAACATTCACACTGCAATGAAGTTACTGTGAAAATCCCCTAGTCACCACACTCTGGTGCCTGTTCGGGTACACTGAGGGAGAATCTAACATGGCCAGCATTTCTTTCAGACTGTGGGAGGAAATTGGAGCACCCGAAGGAAACAGGGAGAACATGCAGACAGTGACCCGAGCCGAGAATCGAACCTCGGTCCCTAGCACTGAGAGGCAGCAGTGCTAACCACTGTGCCATTGTGCTGCCCTGTGCCGTGCTCATCACAAACCACATCATACTGACAGGCTGGATCCAGATCAGCAAACTAATGAGTTTTAAGGAGCATCTTGACAAATACATGAATAAGATGGGAATAGAGGGATATGGGCCCTGGAAGGGTAGGGGGTTTTAGTTAAGTCAGGCAGCATGGTTGGTGCAAGCTTGGAGGGCTGAAGGGCCTGTTCCCATGCTGTAATTTTCTTTGATCTTCTTTGAAAGCTCAGTAACACAGTGCCGTCTCCACACACACAAGGCCAGCTCAGACAGATTTACAATTTCCAATTTTTAATGTTCTTTCCATAAAAAATCTCAATCATATAAACTCACCCTCCGCACCCTCGCCCCCTCTGGCCCTCATCCCCTCACCCTCACCCTCATTCCCTCCACCTCATCCTCATCCTCTAACCCTCATCCCCTCACCCCCTCAATCCTCATCCCCTCACTTCCACACATTCATCCTCACACAAAACATCACCTTTTCACATTCAGTCATGACCATCTCTCACTCTCAAATCACATTATCACCCCTCACACTCACCTCCAATCCCTCACCCACCCACTTAAGGTGAGAGGGGAGAGATACAAAAGTGTCCAGAGGGGCAATTTTTTCACACAGAGGGTGGTGAGTGTTTGGAACAAGCTGCCAGAGGTAGTAGTAGAGGCGGGTACAATTTTGTCCTTTAAAAAGCATTTAGGCAGTTACATGGATACAACGGGTATAGAGGCATATGGGCCAAATGCTGGCAATTGGGATTAGCTTAGGGGTTTACAAAAAAAGGGTGGCATGGACAAGTTGGGCTGAAGGGCCTGTATGCTGCAAACCTCTATGACTCTATATCCTCACCCTCTTATCCTCACACTCTAACACTCACTCTAATATCCTCAATCCCACACCATCTCAAGGAATGTTTGTTTGTCTGGCGCTCTGCATGACAATGTTCCGATGAGACAAGGGGGTTTTGGTAGGTCGCGGGAACTGTGGTGCACGAAGGCTGTGTTGAACCTAGTCAGGAGGAAAAGGAAGGTGTACAAAAGGTTCAGGGAACTAGGAGAGGTTAAGGATCTTGAAGAATATAAGGACTGTAGAAAGGAGGTTAAAAGGGAAATTAGGAGAGCCAGAAGGGGTCATGAGAAGACCTTGGCGGGTAAGATTAAGGAAAATCCCAAGGCCTTCTATAAATATGTGAAAGGTAAAAGGGTGAGAAGGGAAAGGATAGGACCTATAAAAGGTGAAGGGGAAAAGGTCTGTGTAGAACCAGAAGAAATGGCGGAGGTGCTTAATGAGTACTTTGCCTCAGTATTCACAGTGGAAGCTGATTTGGGAGATCTTGCTATGGACTTGCAGCAGATGGAAAAGATTGAGTACGTGGACATTAAGGAGGAGGATGTGTTAGAACTTTTGAATTCTATCAAAATAGATAAGTCACCGGGACCAGATGGGATGTACCCCAGGATACTGTGGGAGGCCAGGGAAGTGATTGCAGAGCCCCTGGCGATGATCTTTGCGTCGTCAATGGAGACGGGAGAGGTTCCGGAAGATTGGAGGATTGCGGATGTAGTCCCTATTTTCAAGAAAGGGAACAGAGATAGCCCGGGAAATTACCGCCCGGTGAGTCTGACCTCAGTGGTTGGTAAGCTGATGGAGAGGCAAGATTTACGAGCATTTGGAGAGGTTTGACATGATCAGGAATAGTCAGCATGGATTTGTCAAGGGCAGGTCGTGCCTTACGAGCCTAGTTGAGTTCTTCGATAATGTGACTGAACACATTGACGAAGGAAGTGCCGTGGACGTAGTGTACATGGACTTCAGCAAGGCTTTTGATAAGGTCCCCCATGCAAGACTTCTTGAGAAGGTGTGAGGGCATGGGATCCAAGGGCCTTTGGCCTTGTGGATCCAGAACTGGCTTGCCTGCAGAAGGCAGAGAGTGGTTATGGATGGGTCTTTTTCGGAATGGAGGTTAGTCACCAGTGGGGTGCCCCAGGGATCTGTTCTGGGACCTTTGCTGTTTGTCATTTTCATAAATGACCTGGATGAGGAAGTGGAGGGATGGGTTAGCAAGTTCGCTGATGACACGAAGGTCGGCGGTGTTGTGGATGGTCTGGAAGGATGTCAAAAGTTGCAGCAGGACATAGTTAGGATGCAGGAATGGGCGGAGAAGTGGCAGATGGACTTCAACGCGGATAAATGTGTAGTCGTCCATTTCGGCAGAACCAACGGGATGAACGAGTACACTATCAAGGGCAGGAGTCTTAGTAGCGTTGAAGAGCAGAAGGATCTCGGGGTCCGGGTCCACAGGACTCTTAAATCGGCCTCGCAGGTGGAGGAGGTGGTCAAGAAGGCGTATGGTGTACTGGCCTTCATTAATCGAGGGATTGAGTTTAGGAGTCGGGAGGTAATGCTGCAACTTTACAGGACCCTCGTCAGGCCTCATTTGGAGTACTGTGCGCAGTTCTGGTCGCCTCACTATAGGAAAGACGTAGAAGCTATTGAAAGGGTGCAGAGGAGATTTATAAGGATGTTGCCTGGACTGGGAGGCATGCCTTATGAAGATAGGTTGAGGGAGCTGGGACTCTTTTCCCTGGAGAGGCGAAGGTTGAGAGGCGACCTGATAGAAGTTTATAAAATGTTGAGAGGAATAGATAGGGTGGACTCTCAGAGGCTATTTCCCCGGGTTGAAATGGTCGCTACAAGAGGACACAGATTTAAGGTGCGGGGAGGGAAGTACAGAGGTGATGTTAGGGGTAAGTTTTTCACTCAGAGGGTGGTGAGTGAATCGGCTGCCGTCATCGGTGGTGGAGGCAAACTCGCTGGGGTCTTTTAAAAGACTTCTGGATGAGTATATGGGGTTTAATGGGATTGGGGGTTATAGATAGGTCTATAGATTGGTGGGGTTGATGTGATCGGCGCAACTCGAGGGCTGAAGGGCCTGTTTGTGCTGTAATGTTCTATGTTCTATCTCACTCTCACACCTACATCACCCTCATCCTCACACACACCACAAATCTCACACCCTGCCTCGCGTCCATACACATTCCTCCCACACTGAAGACAATAAGACTATCACATGCGACCATTTCTGTTCTGATCTTGTTTCTCTTTCTGTTTCCAGCTTCCCTTTGCTCTCATCCCCATCCTGACATTCACCAGCCTCAAATCATTGATGGGCCAATTCAGCAATGGAATGTAAGTAACCTGCAACCACCACTAGCCCCTTGTCAATGAGACAGATACAGAAACCTGAACCGATGGAGGGGCAGGAACAGCAGAACATTCCGATAGGATGAAATGAAGAGGGGGTGGGAGGAGGATCCCCTACAGCATGAAGAGCGGCATTGCCCAGATGGGCTGGAAGATCTTAATCCGTACTACACAAATCCTCTGGAACCAGATAGATACAGAGTAAAGCTCCCTCTACAGTGTCCCCCCATCAAACACTCCCAGGACAGGTACAGCACGGGGTTAGATACAAAGTAAACCTCCCTCTACACTGTCCCCATCAAACACTCCCAGGACAGGTACAGCATGGGGTTAGATACAGAGTAAAGCTCCCTCTACACTGTCCCCATCAAACACTCCCAGGACAGGTAAAGCACGGGGTTAGATACAGAGTAAACCTCCCTCTACACTGTCCCCCCATCAAACACTCCCAGGACAGGTTTAGCACGGGGTTAGATACAGAATAAAGCTCCCTCTACACTGTCCCCCTCATCAAACACTCCCAGGACAGGTACAGCACGGGATTAGATACAGAGTAAAGCTCCCTCTACACTGTCCCCCCATCAAACACTCCCAGGACAGGTTCAACACGGGGTTAGATACAGAGTAAAGCTCCCTCTACACTGTCCCCCCATCAAACACTCCCAGGACAGGTACAGCACGGGGTTAGATACAGAGTAAAGCTCCCTCTACACTGTCCCCCCATCAAACACTCCCAGGACAGGTACAGCACGGGGTTAGATACAGAGTAAAGCTCCCTCTACACTGTCCCCCATCCCAGGACAGGTACAGCACGGGGTTAGATACAGAGTAAAGCTCCGTCTGTACTGTCCCAGGTACAGGCATTAGCTTGGATTGTGAAAATGAAGGTATTCTGTTGGTGACTGTGGGTTCTGGACCCCATTCTCTATATTCTTTTTGCTCTTGCTGTGAATTTTTATTCATTGAAGTGAGAATGATTCTTTATTTCCTTCCAGAATTGGGAAAATAATCGGTGTGTTTATCACACTTTTGATCCTGGCTGTTAATGCTTACTTTGTAGTGGACTTTGTGAGCCATCTGAGTAGAGTTTACGAGTATGTTATTGCAGGTGTGATCCTCTTCTTCTACCTGGTCTTTGTGTTTTATTTGGTAAGTTATTTATTTGTTAATTTATTTATTCACATCATTACAACTTGTGTTAGCAGGAATTTGCGAGTGGAGTGTAACAGCTGCATTCTCATTGGCTCATTCTAACCATATGATTGTGCACAGACCTTTCGTATGTGTTGAGCTCAGAGTCATCAGAAAGACACTGTGGAACAAAGGGTTAAATACCAGGGACAGGTTACACAGGCTCAGCAGAAAGTCTGGAAATCTGAAACAACGGCAAAAGAATCTGGAAATACTCAGTAAATTCATAGAGGTTTACAGATGGAAACAAGCCCTTCAGCCCAACTTGCCCAGGGCTGTTTTATATCTCTCCCCTCTCACCTTAAACCTATGGTGAGGCAGCCTCTCCCCACCAGTCTGACTCACTGAGCATTTCCAGCATTTTCTCTCGCTTGTATTCCCTCGAGTGTAGGTTAGGGGGTGATCTAATGGAGGGGTTTAAAATGGTAAGAAGGATTTGATCGGATCAATGGAGATAAACTACCTCCTCCATGAGGGAGTTCAGAACAAGGGGGCAGAGCCTTCAAATTGGAGCCAGGCCGTTCACGGGGAATGTCAGGAAGCACTTCCTCACGCAGAGGGAGCGGGAATCTGGAACTCTCTCCCATTAGGGTGTGGGTGTAATGGGCAGTACGGTGGCACAGTTGTTAGCACAGTCGCCTCACAGCGCTGGGGACCCAGGTTTAATTCCAGCCTCGGGTCACTGTCTGTGTGGAGTTTGCACATTCTCCCCGTGTCTGCATGGGTTTCTGCTCCGGTTTCCTCCCATAGCCAGGCCATTTGGGGGCAATATCAGGAATCACTTCCTCACAGAGAGCGTGGGAATCTGGAACTCTCTCCCCAGAAAGCTTGAGTGAGGGTTGATTGAACATTTCATAACTGAGTGGATGTTTTTGTTTGGATGAGTTTATTACTGCACAGACGGAGGCTGTTCTGCCCATCATATCTAAGAACATAAGAAATAGGAGCAGGAGTAGGCCATCTAGCCCTTTGAGCCTGCCCCGCCATTCAATAAGATCATGGCTGATCTGAAGTGGCTCAGTTCCACTTTCCCGCTTTCTCCCCATAACCCTTAATTCCCCTTGTCTGTCAAAAACCTATCTACCCGTGACTTAAATATATTCAGCGAGGCAGCCTCCACCACTTTAATGGGCAGAGAATTCCAGAGATTCACCACCCTTTGAGTGAAGAAGTTCCTCCTCAACTCTGATTTAAACTGCCCCCCCCTTTATCTTGAGGCTGTGCCTTTCTGAGCGGGAAGAATCTTTCTACCTCTACCTTATCCATCCCCTTTATTATCTTATATGTCTCTATAAGATCCCCCCTCATCCTTCTAAACTCCAACGAGGACAGACCCAGTCTATTCAATCTCTCTTCATAGTCCAACCCCCTCATCTCCGGTATCAGCCTAGTGAATCTCTGCACTCCCTCCAAGGCCAATATATCCTTGCGCAAGTGCGGCGACCAAAACTGCACACAGTACTCCAGTTGCGGCCTCACCCGTACCCTGTACAGTTGCAGCAAGACCTCCCTGCTTTTATATTCTATCCCCCTCGCTATAAAGGCCAGCATCCCAATCGCCTTCTTGATCACCTGCTGCACCTGCAGACTGGGTTTTTGCGACTCATGCACAAGGACCCCCAGGTCCCTCTGCACAGTAGCATGCTGCAGCTTTTCACCCTTTAAATAGTAATCCCTCCTACTATTATTTCTGCCAAAGTGGATAACCTCACACTTGCTAACATTGTACTCCATCTGCCAGGTCCTCGCCCACTCGCTCAGCCTATCCAGATCCCTCTGCAGACTTTCCACACCCTCCGCACAATTTGCTTGTTTGTGCTGGTTCTTTCAAAGACTATCCGATCCCACTCCCTTCCCATCGATAGGATGAGAGAGGAATTGGCGAATGTAGATTGGGGGCGCAGATTGGGAGGTAGGTCTGCTGAGGAACAGTGGAGGATCTTTAAGGAGATCTTTCTTGGTGCTCAGCAGAAATTTATTCCAATGGTATAAAAGGATCATGGGAGAAGAGATAATCAGCCGTGGAAAATGAAGGAGATAAAGGAGAGTATTAAATTAAAAGCTGATGCGTTTAGAGTGGATAAAAGTAGTGGGCGAGAAGAGGATTGGGAGAGGTTTAAATATCAACAAAGAATGACGAAGAAGTTGATAAACAAAGGAAGGATAAACTATGAATCTAGGCTAGCGCTAAATATAAAAAAGGATAGTAAGAGTTTTTATAAATATTTAAAAAGGAGAAGGCTGGCTGTGGTGAATGTTGGACCCTTAGAGGATGAGAAGGGGGATTTAGTGGTAGGGGATGAGGAAATGGCTGAGGCCTTGAATAACTTTTTTGCTTCGGTCTTCACGGAGGAGGACACGAATAGTTTGCCGGGTGTTAACGATGAAAAGATGGTAGGAGTGGAGGGCCTGAATGAGATCATTGTTACTAGAGAGGCAGTGCTCGACAGACTAGTGGGACTGATGGTAGACAAGTCCCCAGGACCAGATGGAATGCATCCAAGGGTTCTGAAGGAATTGGCAGAGGTGATAGTGGATGCCTTGGTGATTATTTTCCAAACCTCGCTGGATTCCGGGGAAGTGTCAGAAGATTAGAAAACGGCTAATGTTACGCCGCTGTTTAAAAAGGGTAGCAGGCAAAAGGCAGGGAATTATAGGCTGGTTAGTTTAACATCTGTTGTAGGAAAAATGCTTGAATCTGTAATCAAGGAGAAAATAGCGAGGCATCTTGAGGAGAATTTTTTGATAGAGCAGACGCAGCTCTTTAAGGGGAAGTCATGTCTGACGAATTTTTCTTTAAGGGGAAGTCATGTCTGACGAATTTATTGGAATTGAGGATGTGTCTACTGCGATGGATATTGGGGAACCAGTGGATGTGGTGTTTCTCGATTTTCAGAAGGCGTTTGATAAGGTGCTGCACAAAAGGTTGTTACAGAAGGTTAGGGGGCATGGAGTTGGGGGTAGGGTATTAGCGTGGATAGGGGATTGGCTGTCAAATAGGAGGCAGAGAGTGGGGGTTAATGGGTGCTATTCGGATTGGCGGTTGGTGACTAGTGGAGTGCCCCAGGGATCGGCGCTGGGGCCTCAGCTATTTACCATTTATATAGATGATCTGGAGGAGGGAGCCAAGTGTAAGGTGTCAAAATTTGCTGATGATACAAAGATAAGTGGAACAGCAAATTGTGCGGAGGGTGTGGAAAGTCTGCAGAGGGATCTAGATAGGCTGAGCGAGTGGGCAAGGACCTGGCAGATGGAATATGATGTTGGCAAGTGTGAGGTTATCCACTTTGGTAGGAATAATGGTAGGAAGGACTATTACTTACGTGGCGAAAAGCTGAACATGCTACAGTGCAGAGGGACCTTGTGGTCCTTGTGCACAAGTCGCAAAAACCCAGCTTGCAGGTGCAGCAGGTGGTCAGGAAGGCAAATGGGATGCTGGCCTTCATAGCGAAGGGGACTGAATATAAAAGTAGAGAGGTCTTGCTGCAACTGTACAGGGCACTCGTGAGGCCGCAGCTGGAGTACTGTGTGCAGTTTTGGTCGCCGCACTTGTGCAAGGATATTTTGGCCTTGGAGGGAGATCAGAGGAGGTTCACATGGCTGATACCGGAGTTGAGGGGGTTGAGCTATGAGGAGAGGCTGAATAGACTGGGCTTGTACTCCATAGAGTTTAGAAGGATGAGGGGAGATCTCATTGAGACATATAAAATGATGAAAGGGATGGATAGGGTAGAGGTGAAGAGGTTCTTCCCGCTCAGAAAGGACAGCAGGACTAGAGGGTACAGCCTCAAGATAAGGGGGGGGGCAGTTTAGAACAGAGTTGAGGAGGAATTTCTTCACTCAAAGGGTGGTGAATCTCTGGAATTCTCTGCCTCTTGAAGTGGTGGAGGCTGCCTCGCGGATGTGTCTAGGGCAGTGGATGGAGGAGAGCCGGTGGATGTGGTCTTTCTGGATTTTCGGAAGGCGTTTGACAAGGTACCTCACAAGAGGTTATTGCAGAAGGTCAGGGGACATGGAGTTGGGGTAGGGTGTTAGCGTGGATAGAGGATTGGTTGTCAAATAGGAGGCAGAGAGTGGGGGTCAATGGATGCTATTCGGATTGGCGGTTGGTGACTAGTGGGGTGCCCCAGGGGTCGGTGCTGGGGCCTCAGCTATTTACCATTTATATAGATGATCTGGAGGAGGGAACCGAGTGCAGGGTGTCGAAATTTGCTGATGACACCAAGATTGGGGGAAAGGCAAATTGTGCGGAGGGTGTGGAGAGTCTGCAGAAGGATCTAGATAGGCTGGGCGAATGGGCCAGGAAATGGCAAATGGAATTTAATGTTGGCAAGTGTGAGGTGGTCCACTTTGGTAGGAGGAATGGTAGGAAGGACTATTACTTACGGGGCGAAAAACTGCAGCAGGCGACGGTGCAGAGGGACCTCGGGGTCCTTGTGCATGAGTCGCAAAAACCCAGCTTGCAGGTGCAGCAGGTGGTCAGGAAGGCGAATGGGATGCTGGCCTTCATAGCGAAGGGGATTGAATATAAAAGTAGGGAGGTCTTGCTGCAGCTGTATAGAACATAGAACATAGAACATAGAACATTACAGCGCAGAACAGGCCCTTCGGCCCACGATGTTGCGCCGACCAGTTACAAAACAATGACCCGCTAGCCTAAACCAATCCCTTTTCATCCATAAACCTATCCACAGATCTTTTAAACGCCCCCAAACTAGGTGCATTTACAACTGCAGCTGGCAGGGCATTCCAGTCCCTCACCACCCTCTGGGTAAAGAACCTACCCCTGACATCTGTCCTATAACTACCCCCCCTTAATTTAAAATCGTGCCCCCTCGTGTTAGCTTTCTCCATCCTAGGAAAAAGGCTATCACTATCTACCCTGTCTAAACCTCTAATCATCTTATATGTTTCAATGAGATCCCCTCTTAGCCGCCTTCTTTCCAGCGAAAACAACCCCAAATCTCTCAATCTCTCCTCATAGGATCTCCCCTCCATACCAGGCAACATCCTGGTAAACCTCCTCTGCACCCTCTCCAAAGCCTCTACATCCTTCTTGTAATGTGGGGACCAGAACTGCACACAAAACTCCAAGTGCGGCCGCACCAGAGATGTGTACAGTTGCATCATGACGCTACGACTCCTAAATTCAATCCCCCTACCAATAAACGCCAAAACTCCGTATGCCTTCTTAACAACTTTATCTACTTGATTCCCAACTTTCAGGGATCTATGTACACATACACCTAGATCCCTCTGCTCCTCCACACTATTCAAAGTCCTCCCGTTAGCCCTATACTCAACACATCTGTTATTCCTACCGAAATGAATTACCTCACACTTCTCCACATTAAACTCCATTCGCCACCTCTCAGCCCAGCTCTGCAACCTTTCTAAGTCATCCTGCAAACTATGACACCCTTCCTCACAATCTACCACACCTCCGACTTTGGTGTCATCAGCAAACTTACTAATCCACCCAACTATACCCTCATCCAGATCATTAATAAAAATTACAAACAGCAGTGGCCCCAAAACAGATCCCTGAGGCACACCACTTGTAACCGAACTCCATGTCGAATATTTCCCATCAACCACCACTCTCTGTCTCCTATCTGCTAGCCAATTCCTGATCCAATTACCTAGATCACCCCCAATCCCATACATCTGCATTTTCTGCAGAAGCCTACCATGGTGAACCTTATCAAACGCCTTGCTAAAATCCATATACACCACATCAACTGCCTTACCCCTATCCACCTCTTTGGTCACTTTCTCAAAGAACTCGATAAGGTTAGTAAGGCATGACCTACCCGCTACAAAACCATGCTGACTGTCTCTAATCAACTCATTACTTTCCAAATAACTATAAATCCTGTCTCTAATAATCCTTTCCAAAACCTTACCCACCACAGAAGTAAGACTCACCGGTCTATAATTCCCAGGGAAGTCCCTTCTCCCCTTCTTAAACAATGGGACAACATTTGCTGTCCTCCAATCTTCTGGTACTATACCAGAGACTAACGACGACCTGAAGATCAGAGCCAGAGTCTCCGCAATCACCCCTCTTGCCTCCCAAAGAATCCTAGGGTAAATCCCATCTGGACCAGGGGACTTATCTATTTTCAAACCCTCTAAAATATCCAGCACATCCCCCGTATCAACTGCAATACTATCTATTTCACACCCCTGCACCCCAGTGTCCTCCTCAGCTACATTCCTGTCCCCTTGCGTGAACACCGAAGAGAAATATTGGTTCAACGCCTCTCCAATCTCCTCCGGTTCCACACACAACTTCCCTCTACTGTCTGTAACTGGCCCTAATCTTGTCCTAACCAACCTTCTGTTCTTGACATACCTGTAAAACGCCTTAGGGTTCTCCTTAATCCTATCAGCCAAAATCATCTCATGCCCTCTTTTGGCCCTTCTTAACTCCCTCTTCAACTCCCTCCTAGCCAATCTAAAACTTTCTAATGCACTACCTGAGCCCTCAAGCCTCATCCGAACATAAGCCTCCTTTTTCTTCCTAACCAACGAATCAACTTTTTTGGTGCACCACGGTTCCCTGGGCCTACCAAATCCTCCTTGCCTGACAGGGATATACTTATCACAGACCCGCAATAGCTGCTCCTTGAAAAATCTCCACATCTCGGATGTTCCCAGTCCCTGTAATCTCCCATTCCAACCAATGCTTCCTAATTCTCTCCTAATAGCTTCATAATTACCCTTCCCCCAGCTGAAACTACTGACCCGAGGTTCATGCCTATCCCTTTCCATCACTAAGGTGAACGTAATCGAATTGTGATCACTATCCCCAAACTGTACACCAACTTCCAAGTCTAGCACCTGGTCTGGCTCATTACCGAGCACCAAATCCAATATAGCCTCACCTCTCGTCGGCCTATCTACATACTGAGTCAAAAAACCTTCTTGCACACTTTGAACAAAAACTGACCCCTCTAACGAGCCAGAGCTGTAGCAATTCCAATCTACATGAGTAAAATTAAAGTCCCCCATAACAATTACCCTATTACTTTCACTCCTTACAAGGATCGACTCCGCAATCCTTTCCTCAACCTCTCTAGAACTTTTTGGAGGTCGATAAAAGACTCCCAACAGGGTGACCTCTCCTCTCCTATTTCTAATCTCCGCCCATATTACCTCAACAGACAAGTCCTCATCAAAGTTCCTCTCTGACACTGAGATACAGTCCTTGACCAATAATGCTACCCCACCCCCCCTTCTACCTCCTTGTCTACTCCGATTAAAGCATTTGTACCCCGGGACCTGCAACATCCATTCCTGACCCTGCTCTATCCAAGTCTCAAGTATAGGGCAAGTATATCCAATGCCCTATCCAAGTATAGGGCATTGGTGAGGCCGCAGCTGGAGTACTGTGTGCAGTTTTGGGCGCCGCACCTGCGCAAGGATGTTTTGCCCTGGAGGGAGTGCAGAGGAGGTTTACTCGGCTGATACCGGAGTTGAGGGGATTGAGCTATGAGGAGAGGCTGAATAAACTAGGCTTGTACTCGTTAGAGTTTAGAAGAATGAGGGGAGATCTCATTGAGACGTATAAGATGATGAATGGGATGGATAGGATAGAGGTGGAGAGACTGTTCCCGCTCAAAAAAGACAGTAGGACTAGGGGGCACAGCCTCAAGATAAAGGGGGGGCGGTTTAGAACAGAGTTGAGGAGGAACTTCTTCACTCAAAGGGTGGTGAATCTCTGGAATTCTCTGCCCGTTGAAGTGGTGGAGGCTGCCTCGCTAAATATTTTTAAGAAACGGGTTGATGGGTTTTTGATAAGAGAAGGGATTAAGGGTTATGGGGAGAGGGCAGGAAGGTGGAGCTGAGTCACGACAGATCAGCCATGATCTTATTGAATGGCGGGGCAGGCTCGAAGGGCCAGATGGCCTACTCCTGCTCCTATTTCTTATGTTCTTAAGATGCGGGTAGATAGGTTTTTGATAGGCAAGGGGATTAGGGGTTATGGGGAGAAAGCGGGAAAGTGGAACTGAGCCACTTCAGATCAGCCATGATCTTATTGAATGGCGGGGCAGGCTCGAAGAGCTAGAAGGCCTACTCCTGCTCCTATTTCTTATGTTCTTATCTGCCCATTCCCCAACTCCCTTTTCCAATTCCTACTGAACCTCTTTCCACCGCCCTTTCCCGCAGCTCCTTCAACTGAGGTCTCTCTAGGCAGCTGGCTGAGATAAACTGCCATGAGTGTCAATATAGACACTGGGAATGACTTCACATTTGTACTTTTCACTTGGATTGGAGCAATGATATGAGAGTTTGGGCACTAACAGGTGGATTTCTCTATTCCAGTCATGGCTGAGCTGTGTAGTCGCTGGGATAAATTGCCAGTGCGTCAGGCAAGACAGAAGGCTGACCTATGAAATACTCCGTGACTGATCCTGACAAATCCTTCCTGACTTGTGCTGAATTTGGCCAGGCCAAAATACAACCAGCAAAACTACTAGAACAACCATGTGATCCTGCAGCATTGGACTGGAACAGCCAACCTTCCAGCTATTCACTCCCAAAGAGCCCACATTCCCAATGACCGCTGATATCAGAGTCAAATCAGCTCCTCAACCTCACTAATCATCCTAGCTGCCTCGCTGAGATATGGGGGGGAACGTGAGGGAGGTGGAGGCAAGACGAGGGAGAGAAAGGTGGGGAGGGGGAGAGATGCGGGGGAGGAAGAGGGGGAGGTGAGGGAGGAGGAGAGAGGTGGGGAGGGGGAGGCGAGGGAGGAGGAGAGGTGGGGAGGGGGAGGAAGGTGGGGAGTGGGAGAGAAGCGGGGAGGGAGAGGTGAGGTGGGGGGAGATGGGGGCCGGCAGACAAGGTGGGGGAGGGAGGGAGGGTGAGGTAGGATGGGGAATGGAAGGGGAACCATGGTGGGGGTGGGAGGGTGAGGCAGGTTGGGTGGGGGGGGGAGTCAATTCTCTTCAAATGGCTTTTCTCTCAGTTCTGTGCTTATACTCAGTGGAATTTAGAAGGATGAGACAGGATCTTATTGAAACATATAAAATCCTGATGGGACTGGACAGGTTCGATGCGGGAAGAATGTTCCCGATGTTGGGGAAGTCCAGAATTAGGGGTCATAGTCTAAGAGTAAGGGGTAAACCATTCAGGACTGAGATGAGGAAGAACTTCTTCACTCAGAGAGTTGTGAACCTGTGGAATTCTCTCCCACAGAAAGCTGTTGGGGCCAGTTTGTTAGATATGTTCAAGAGGGAGCTGGACGTGGCCCTTGTGGCTAAAGGGATCAAGGGGTCTGGAGAGAAAGTGGGAGTGGGATACTGAAAGTACATGATCAGCCAGGATCATATTGAATGGTGGTGTAGCCTCAAAGGGCCGAATGGCCTCCTCCTGCACCCATTTTCTATGTAAACCTTCCTTCCAAGACAAGCGGATAAGCTGCTCAGAGTAAATACAGTGGGACAGGGCTCGGGAGCTCGATGAACGCAGCTCCAACCTCTCGCAAACAGACAAATAAACTTTGAACATCATGGAAGCTGGGAAAATTAATCGAATGGATTTAGTTTAAAAAATCTGACTTGATCACAAATTCTCACGTTCTGTAATATCACTTTAACTGCAATAAAATCTCTCAGAGCTGGAGTTTTAGCGCTACGCTTGGAGCAGTTTAAACATTACACTCCCATCTCTTACATAATCAGTGCCAGAAATCACAACACACTTTCCCCGTGACATAACCCCAGCAACATACGGAGATTCTCCACAGAAACACATTTATACAGCTCAGTGCACAAGCAGGTCACTCAATCCATCTCAGTCTGGGGGTTTATCTACTAACTGAAACTCTGACAATCTTCCCTCATTTAAACATATCACATCCCGTTCCATTCCTGTCTCCCTTGTCTGTTTATCCCCCGGAATGTATCTGTGGAATTTACTCTCCGCGGGAGTGTGTTCCACCTTCTCACCACTCTCCAGATAAAGAGGTTCCTCTTGAATCCCCCACTGGATGATTAGTACTATATTATGTTCATAATTCTTAGTTTTGAATTCCCCCACTCGTAAACATCATCTCGAAATCTACCTTTCAAACCCTTTCAAAGACGTCTATCAGGTCACCCCCTCAACACTCTCTTTTTGAGACAGTCAGTTAGCAAATATCACTGAGCAGAGACCAGTGCCCTGTGTGTCTCTAATGAACACAGAGACCAGGGCCAGGATATTTTAACCTTTCCCTTCCTACTATTCGAGTAGGATGGTGGGAAGGAAAAGGTCATGAATGTAGCCCAATCCATCACGCAAACCAGCCTCCCATCCATTGATTCTGTCTACACTTCCCATTGCCTCAGCAAAGCAGCCAGCATAATTAAGGACCCCACACACTGCGGACATTCTCTCTTCCACCTTCTTCCTTCAGGAAAAAGATACAGAACTCTGAGGTTATGTACCAACCGACTTAACAACAGCTTCTTCCCTGCTGCTGTCAGACTTTTGAATGGAGTTGCCGTGCATTAAGTTGATCTTTCTCTACATCCTAGCTATGACGGTAACACTACATTCTGTACTCTCGTTTCCTTCTCTATGAGCAGCATGTTTTGTCTATATAGCGCACAAGAAACAATACTTTTCACGTATGTTAATACATGTGACAATAATAAATCAAATCGAATCAGCAGTGGGTGGGTGGCAAATAGTCTCTGCCCCAAAGCTGAGCGTATTAATTGGCAGGAAGTGGGGTTGGCCCTTGGTCCGGAGGAAGTCCCACCTCAGACAGCAATCGGTCAATCTGATTGGCCAGTAGTGAGTTCCTGCAACAGCAGACATCACAGTGGATGGCACAGGAACTATGAACAGATCCCAGGATGCAAGGCTGGGATTTCCTGCTCCTGTTCCTGATGGGTGGGTTTAGCAGTGTGAATGTAAAACATCAGGAGAATTTCTTAGACATGTTGCAGCCAGGACATGAGTTAGTTGCTGACAATATATGGAGAAAGGGTAGTCCTTGGCAGACAGATGCTAACCAACAAGTTTCTCTCTCTTTGGTACTGCGCGCAATTCCTGGGAGGGGGTAGAAACAATGACTTGTGGGGGAGTGGGCGTGGCTCCTGAGGGTGCACACAATTCCCTGGGGTGGGCACGACACCAATAATCTCAGCCAGTTTCAGAACTGTAACATCATTCAGGATCCACAGTGGCGCAGGGTTGGCTCCTTGGGGACCTGGGCTACTCACTGGGGAGGTGGTTGGTGAGGCCTCTGCGGAGTGCGGCTGAGACTGAGGTTCATTCTGCAGCTCACTCTCTGGGGGAACAGAGCATCGCAATGATACTGAAGGTGAGGCCTGAACCGGTGTGGTGGAGAATGCAATGAAATCCACATTGCTGTCTCCTGCTGCACCCTACATAACCTGGCACTGCATCGGGGGAGGGACTGTCTACGAAGGAGATGTACGCCTCCTTAGAGGGGGAGAATGTCAAAGGGGATGAGGCTGGGAAGGTTGCACTCTAGCAAATGTGACACTACTGTTTAAAAAAGGAGGTAGACAAAAGGCAGGTAACTATAGGTCGGTTAGCTTAACTTCTGTAGTAGGGAAAATGCTTGAATCTCTCAAGGAAGAAATAGCAAGATATCTGGATGTAAATTGTCCCATTGGTAAGACACAGCATGGGTTCATGAAGGGCATCATGTTTGACTAATTTGGTGGAATTCTTTGAGAACGTTACATGTGCAGTGGGCAATGGGGATCCTGTGAGTGTGGTGTATCTGAATTTCCAGAAAGCATTTGATAAGGTGCCGCACCAAAGACTGCTACATAAGATAAATCATAGAATGCTACAGTGCAGAAAGAGGCCCTTCGGCCCATCGAGTCTGCACCTGAACACAGGCTTCTAACTTTAGTCATTTCAATTTAATCATCCCTCAGCTTCCTCTGTTGCAAGTCAAACCTTATCCTATCCAATGATTCCTCATCGCAAACGTTCTCCAACCCAGCAATATGCTCAGAAGTCTCCTTTGTACCATCTCAAATGTGACCCCATCCTTTCTGCAGCGTGCAAACAGAACAGGACACAGATTTCATTTGATTTGATTTATTATTGTCACAGGTATTAGTACACAGTGAAAAGTATTGTTTCTTGTGTACTACACAGGCAAAACATACCATTTATAGAGAAGGAAAGGAGACAGTGCAGAATGTAGTGTTACAGTCACAGCTAGGGTGTAGAGAAAGATCAACTTAATGCGAGGTAGGTCCATTCAAAAGTCTGACGGGAGCAGGAAAGAAGCTGTTTTTGATTTGGTCGGTATGTGACCTCAGACTTTTATATCTTTTTCCCGACAGAAGGATGTGGAAGAGAGAATGTCCTGGATGCGTAGGATCTTTAATTATGCTGGCTGCTTTGCTGAGGAATGGGAAGTGTAGACAGAGACAATGGATGGGAGGCTGGTTTGCATGATGGACAAGGCTACATTCACGATCTTTTGTAGTTCCTTGGGATCTTGAGCAGAGCAGGAGCCATACCAAGCTGTGATACAACCACAATACTCTCACTGTGACCCAACTGATTTCTGAATCATTCAGAGGGCCCACAGTGTCTGTGCTAGTCAGAATACTACTGTGTTGTACAGTTTTGGCATAAACTCCCCAATCATATTCTACACCTTGCTGTTCTGCTACCTTCTAGTGAACATACACACCAATGTCCCCCTGTTCCTCTGCATCGTTCAGTAACCTAGCTGGATCATTCCAGCCCCAGCGATGGTGCAGCCCCGTTCATTCCGGCAGGATCTTCCAGCCCCAACGATGGTGCAGCCCCCATTCATGCCAGCAGGATCTTCCAGCCCCAACGATGGTGCAGCCCCGTTCATTCCAGCAGGATCTTCCAGCCCCAACGATGGTGCAGCCCCCATTCATGCCAGCGGGATCTTCCAGCCCCAACGATGGTGCACCCTGTTCATTCCAGCAGGATCTTCCAGCCTCAGCAATGATGCATCCCTGTTCATTCCAGCAGGATCTTCCAGCTCCAGCAATGGTGCACCTCTGTTCATTCCAGCAGGATCTTCCAGCCCCGGCGATGGTGCACCCAGCCATGGGTTTCTCAGCAGCAGGGGGGTGCATTCATCAGGGAACCCCATTAACAATAGCAGAGATCTTGTGGCTGACCAATGACAGGCTGCGTGGAAGGTCCCCTCTTGTTTACTGGGTATTTCCTTATCTTCCCAAATGTTTTACCTCACACTTATCCAGAATAAACTCCATCTATCGCTATTCCCTCCACCTGATTGGCCCATGCAGCTTTTTCCTCAATGGAGAATCACCTGCAAACCTAATCACGGCATTCTGGTCAAGATCACCAACTTTCTTCACAAGCAACAGGGATCCAGCTGTAAACCCTGTGGGAACCGAATGGAAACAGCCACATAAACACCCATCGACCATCCCTGTCACTGACACAATCTCAATCCACTGGATCCCACGGCTCCGAATTTTCAGACCAGCGTGTGGAATCTAGTTCAAATCATTAAAGATTTCATCAAACACGCTCCCCGAATCGACCTCAATTGATCAAACACAATCCTTCCTTATCCAATCCCGGCTGACTGATTAATTTGGGATTGTTGTTGATACTCTACTGTCTCTTCAATTTCTACAGGTAATAATAAATCAAATGTAACTCCCAACTTTCTCTTTGAGAGTAGTCATGCAGGTGAATTTTAGATAGTCACATGAATAATGTTTCTATAATTGCCTCTTAGTGTCCCAAGATGTGTAGATTTCAGAGATTAGCGGAGTAAATATGTGGGGAGAGGGCCTGGGTGAGATGCTCAGTCGGAGAGTTCATGCAGACTTGATGGGCCGAATGGCCACCTTCTTCACTGTAGGGGTTCTATGATTCCATTTGCCTTCCTGCTTACTTGCTATACGTGAGTCAGGCTGGTGAATCTTTGGAATTCTGTACCCCAGAGGGATTTGGAGACTCAGTCATTGACTATGTCTAAATCTGAGGTCAATTAACATTCACATAGAATCACATGCAGGGATATTGGGATAGAGCAGGATGATGGCACTGAGTTGAGCCAATGGCAGAGCAGAGTAGCCTATTGCTGCTCCTGTCTTCCTATCCATAGGGACACCCTGATCCCTCTGCAGCATTCCACAATCTCTCTCCATTTAAATCACTATCTTCTTTTGCAGGATCTTCCAGCTCCAGCAATGGTGCACCCCTGTTCATTCCAGCAGGATCTTCCAGGCACGGTAGCACAGTGGTTAGCACTGCTGCTTCACAGCTCCAGGGTCCTGGGTTCGATTCCCGGCTCGGGTCACTGCCTGTGTGGAGTTTGCACATTCTCCTCGTGTCTGCGTGGGTTTTCTCCGGGTGCTCCGGTTTCCTCCCACAGTCCAAAGATGTGCGGGTTAGGTTCATTGGCTATGCTAAAATTGCCCCTTAGTGTCCTGGGATGTGTAGATTAGCAGGTAAAATGTGTAGGGATATGGGGATAGGGTCTGGGTGGGATTGTGTTCGGTGCAGACTCGATGGGCCGAAGGGCCTGTTTCTGCACTGTAGGGTTCTATGCTGGTTCTTTTGTAATCTTCCTGCCTCAGTCAACAATCTGTTGCACATTCTCTCTGTGGAGTTTGCACATTCTCTCTGTGTCTGCGTGGGTTTCCTCCAGGTATTCTGGTTTCCTCCCACAGTTCAAAGATGTGCGGGTTAGGTTGATTGGCCATCCTAAATTAATAAGAACATAAAAAGTGGGAGCAGGAGTGTGCCATCTCGCCCTTCGAGCCTGCCCCGCCATTTAATAAGATCATGGCTGATCTGAAGTGGCTCAGTTCCATTTTCCCGCTTTCTCCCCATAACCCTTAATTCCCTTGCCTACCAAAAACCTATCTACCTGTGACTTAAATATTTTTAGCAAGGTAGCCTCCACCACTTCAACAGGCAGAGAATTCCAGAGATTCACCACCCTTTGAGTGAAGAAGTTCCTCCTCAACTCCGTTCTAAACTGCTCTCCCCTTATCTTGAGGCTGTGCCCTCTAGTCCTGCTGTCCTTTCTGAGCGGGAAGAATCTCTCTACCTCTACCCTATCCATCCCCTTCATTATCTTATACGTCTCTATAAGATCCCCTCTCATCCTTCTAAACTCTAACGAGTACAGGCCCAGTCTATTTAGTCGCTCTTCATAGTCCAACCCCCTCATCTCCAGTATCAGTCTAGTGAACCTCCTCTGCACTCCCTCCAAGGCTGATATATCCTTGCGCAAGTGCAGCGACCAAAACTGCACACAGTACTCCAGCTGCGGCCTCACCAATGCCCTATACAGCTGCAGCAAGACCTCCCTGCTTTTATATTCTATCCCCCTCACTATAAAGGCCAGCATCCCATTCGCCTTCTTGATCACCTACTGCACCTGCAGGCTGGGTTTTTGCGACTCATGCTCTAGGACCCCCAGGTCCCTCTGCACCGTAGCATGCTGTCCCTTAGTGTCCCGGGATACACAGGTTAAAGGGATTAGTGAGTAAAGATGTAGGGATATGGGGGTAGAGCCTGGGTGGGAGTTGTTGGTGCAGACTCGATGGGCTGAATGGCCTCTTTCTGCAGTGTAGGGTTCTACAATTCTAATCTCACAATGTCCCACATTTACACCATCTCCTAATTATTAGTTCACTCACCAAATCTATCCACATCACTTTGCAGATCTGCCGCCTCTCTACATCAGAATGAAGCTCAGCAGTGGGCAAATTCACCCCTCCCTCTGGGTCTACATGGTGATCTGCAGGACTCTCTATGAGACTATCTATACACATTAACAGCCAGTCTCTCTCTCAGTAGCTGCCTCACTATCTCTCTCTCGATGTAATTATCCCTCTCTCAGTATCTGGGTAATTCGGGCTCTGTCTCCATGGGAATTATTCTCACTGTCGCGGGATGATCACGTCATCAGTGGAGGCAATTCCTCTGACATCATCATTCTGCGACTTCCGTTCTGCTCTGATGGCATCAGTTTGCGCCGGAACCGGTTGGACAGTCCCGGAGTCAGAGCGACGCAGCTTCGGCCCCAAGTGACCCCCCCCCCCCCCCCCCCAACCCCCGGCCCCGAGTGACCCCCCCACAATCTCCGGCCCCGAGTGACCCCCCCCACAATCTCCGGCCCCGAGTGACCCCCCCCACAATCTCCGGCCCCGAGTGACCCCCCCCACAATCTCCGGCCCCGAGTGACCCCCCCCACAATCCCCGGCCCCGAGTGACCCCCCCCACAGTCCCCGGCCCCGAGTGACCCCCCCACAATCCCCAGCCCCGAGTGACCCCCCCACAATCCCCAGCCCCGAGTGACCCCCCCACAACCCCCGGCCCCGAGTGACCCCCCCCACAGTCCCCGGCCCCGAGTGACCCCCCCACAATCCCCAGCCCCGAGTGACCCCCCCCCCACAATCCCCGGCCCCGAGTGACCCCCCACAATCCCCGGCCCCGAGTGACCCCCCCACAACCCCCGGCCCCGAGTGACCCCCCCACAACCCCCGGCCCCGAGTGACCCCCCCACAATCCCCGGCCCCGAGTGACCCCCCCACAATCCCCAGCCCCGAGTGACCCTCCAAATCTCCGCCGCCGCCATGCTGAAAGCTGTCATTCTGATTGGCGGCTCCCAGAAAGGTACCTGTCAGGGGGCGGGTAAGGGGAAATGGGGGCGGGGTCAAGCCCAGAGAGGGGGCCAATACCCGGGGAGGGGTGGGGAAGCGTGGAGTCAGTGCTCGGGGGGGGGGGCGCGGGGTCAGTGCCCGGAGGGGGGGGGGCGGGGACAGTGCCCGGGAGGGGGGGGCGCGGGGTCAGTGCCCGGGAGGGGGGGCGCGGGGTCAGTGCCCGGGAGGGGGGCGCGGGGTCAGTGCCCGGGAGGGGGGGCGCGGGGTCAGTGCCCGGGGGGGGGGGCGCGGGGTCAGTGCCCGGGGGGGGGGGCGCGGGGTCAGTGCCCGGGGGGGGGGGCGGGGTCAGTGCCCGGTGGGGGGGGGGGGCGGGGTCAGTGCCCGGGGGGGGCGGGGTCAGTGCCGGGGGGGGCGGGGTCAGTGCCCGGGGGGGGCGGGGTCAGTGCCCGGGGGGGGGGGGGGGGGGGTCAGTGCCGGGGGGGGGTGCCCGGGGGGGGCGGGGTCAGTGCCGGGGGGGGGGGGTGCCCGGGGTGGGGTGGGGTGGGGGGAAGCCCGGGGTCAGTGCCCGGGGTGGGGGGAGGGGGAAGCGCGGGGTCAGTGCCCGGGGTGGGAAGCGCGGGGTCAGTGCCCGGGGTGGGGTGGGAGGGTGCCCGGGGTGGGGTGGGGGGAAGCCCGGGGTCAGTGCCCGGGGTGAGGGGAGGGGGGGGAGCGCGGGGTCAGTGCCCGGGGTGGGGGGAGGGGGGGGAGCGGGGGTCAGTGCCCGGGGGGGGAGGGGGGGGAGCGCGGGGTCAGTGCCCGGGGTGGGGGGGGAGGGAGCGGGGGTCAGTGCCCGGGGTGGGGTGGGGGGGTGCCCGGGGTGGGGTGGGGGGAAGCCCGGGGTCAGTGCCCGTGGTGGGGGGAGGGGGAAGCGCGGGGTCAGTGCCCGGGGTGGGAAGCGCGGGGTCAGTGCCCGGGGTGGGAAGCCCGGGGTCAGTGCCCGGGGTGGGGGGAAGGGGAAGCGCGGGGTCAGTGCCCGGGGTGGGAAGCGCGGGGTCAGTGCCCAGGGTGGGGGGGGCGGGGAAGCGCGGGGTCAGTGCTCGGGGTGGGGGGGGGGGAGCGCGGAGTCAGTGCCAAGGGTGGGGGGAGGCGCGGGGGTCAGTGCCCAGTGGGTGTTTCTAGAAGCTTCACTGATGATCGAGAGCAGGCTACATGTGGCCGCTTGGGTTTCTCCTGTTTCTAGTGGACAGCCTCTCTCTGGGTGAATACTTCAGCCTTATTTTTCACACTGATGTGCTGGGCTCCTCGATCATTGAGGATGGGGATATTTATGGAGCCTCCTCTTCCAGTGAGTTGTTTAATTGTCCACCACCATTCACAGCGGGATGTATCAGGACTGCAGAGCTGGGATCTGATCTGTTGGCTCTGGAATTATTTAACTGTTGCACCTGAGTTGACCATTGGCTGATCTCACCAAGCATGGAATTTGAGTGGAAATTGGGTCTGGTTGACGTGTTTTGTTGTTGCTACAGTTAGAATTGCCTGTGAGACAGTCAGACTCACCGCACGGACACACGGCACTGGGATACATTGTTGAGAATTACTGAACGAAGCAGCTCAGGAATCCATTCAGCTCCGAGCTGTCCAATTAGTGCCTCACACCCCTGCAAAATTAGTCTTTAAATTGGGGCCAGTGTAGAGCTTTACTCTGTATCTAACCCCATGCTATACCAGTCCTGGGAGTGTTTGATGGGGACAGTGTAGAGGGAGCTTTACTCTGTATCTAACCCAATACTGTACCTGTCCTGGGAGTGTTTGATGGGGACAGTGTAGAGGGAGCTTTACTCTGTCTCTAACCCCATGCTGTACCTGTCCTGGGAGTGTTTGATGGGGGACAGTGTAGAGGGAGCTTTACTCTGGATCTAACCCCGTGCTGGACCTGTCCTGGGATACCAGTCCTGGGAGTATTTGATGGGGGGACAGTGTAGAGGGAGCTTTACTCTGTATCTAACCCAATGCTGTACCTGTCCTGGGAGTGTTTGATGGGGACAGTGTAGAGGGAACTTTACTCTGTATCTAACCCCGTGCTGTACCTGTCCTGGGAGTGTTTGATGGGGGACAGTGTAGAGGGAGCTTTACTCTGGATCTAACCCCGTGCTGGACCTGTCCTGGGATACCAGTCCTGGGAGTATTTGATGGGGGGACAGTGTAGAGGGAGCTTTACTCTGTATCTAACCCCGTGCTGTACCTGTCCTGGGAGTGTTTGATGGGGGACAGTGTAGAGGGAGCTTTACTCTGTATCTAACCCCATGCTATACCTATCCTGGGAGTGTTTGATGGGGGGACAGTGTAGAGGGAGCTTTACTCTGTATCTAACCCCATGCTATACCTGTCCTGGGAGTGTTTGATGGGGGACAGTGTAGAGGGAGCTTTAGTCTGTATCTAACCCCGTGCTGTACCTGTCCTGGGAGTGTTTGATGGGGACAGTGTAGAGGGAGCTTTACTCTGTATCTAACCCCGTGCTGTACCTGTCCTGGGAGTGTTTGATGGGGGGACAGTGTAGAGGGAGCTTTACTCTGTATCTAACCCTGTGCTGTACCTGTCCTGGGAGTGTTTGATGGGGGACAGTGTAGAGGGAGCTTTACTCTGTATCTAACCCCGTGCTGTACCTGTCCTGGGAGTGTTTGATGGGGGACAGTGTAGAGGGAGCTTTACTCTGTATCTAACCCAATGCTGTACCTGTCCTGGGAGGAACAGATATGTAGGCAGATTTTGGCAAGGTGTAAAAATAACGGTTATTGTGGTGGGAGATTTTAATTTCCCCGATATTACTAAGACTCACTTAGTGCTAGAGGCATGGATGGGGCAGAGTTTGTAAGGAGCATCCAGGAGGCCTTCCTGAAACAGTATGTCGATAGTCCAACTAGAAAA
Organism: Prionace glauca; assembly: GCA_037974335.1. Classification (NCBI taxonomy): domain Eukaryota; kingdom Metazoa; phylum Chordata; class Chondrichthyes; order Carcharhiniformes; family Carcharhinidae; genus Prionace; species Prionace glauca. Next base: position 107,851,833 of record CM075731.1, read on the forward strand.
GGGCCGTTCTGGACATGGTATTGGGAAATGAGCCTGGCCAGGGGGTCTATGTTCAGTAGGGGAGAAGTTTGGGAACAGTGACCACAATTTAGTAAGCTTTATGGTACTAATGGATAAAGATAAGTGAAGTCCTCAAGTTAAGGTGCTAAATTGGGGGAAGGCTAATTACAACAATATTAGGCAGGAACTGAATAATGTAGATTGGGAACAGATGTTTGAGGGCAAATCAACATCTGGCATGTGCGAGGCTTTCAAGTGTAAGTTGATAGGGATTCAGGACCGGCACAGTCCTGTAAGGATGAACATAGAACATTACAGCGCAGAACAGGCCCTTTGGCCCACGATGTTGCGCCGACCAGTTACAAAACAATGACCCACTAGCCTAAACCAATCCCTTTTCGTCCATAAACTTATCCACAGATCTCTTAAACGCCCCCAAACTAGGCGCATTTACAACTGCAGCTGGCAGGGCATTCCAGTCCCTCACCACCCTCTGGGTAAAGAACCTACCCCTGACATCAGTCCTATAACTACCCCCCCTTAATTTAAAGTTGTGCCCCCTCGTGCTAGCTTTCTCCATCCTAGGAAAAGGCTACCACTATCCTCCCTGTCTAAACCGCTAATCATCTTATATGTTTCAATAAGGTCTCCTCTTAGCCGCCTTCTTTCTAGCGAAAACAACCCCAAATCTCTCAGTCTCTCCTCATAGGATCTCCCCTCCATACCAGGCAACATCCTGGTAAACCTCTTCTGCACCCTCTCCAAAGCCTCTGCATCCTTCCTGTAATGTGGGGACCAGAACTGCACACAAAACTCCAAGTGCGGCCGCACCAGAGTTGTGTACATTTGCATCATGACACTGCGACTCCTAAATTCAATCCCCCTACCAATAAACACCAAGACACCGTATGCCTTCTTAACAACCTTATCTACTTGATTCCCAACTTTCAGGGATCTATGTACACATACACCTAGATCCCTCTGCTCCTCCACACTATTCAAAGTCCTCCCGTTAGCCCTATACTCAACACATCTGTTATTCCTACCGAAATGAATTACCTCACACTTCTCCACATTAAACTCCATCCGCCACCTCGCAGCCCAGCTCTGCAAACTTTCTAAGTCACCCTGCAAACTATGACACCCTTTCTCACAATCTACCACACCTCCGACTTTGGTGTCATCAGCAAACTTACTAATCCACCCAACTATACCCTCATCCAGATCATTAATAAAAATTACAAACAGCAGTGGCCCCAAAACAGATCCCTGAGGTACACCACTCGTAACCAAACTCCATGACGAATATTTACCATCAACCACCACTCTCTGTCTCCTATCTGCTAGCCAATTCCTGATCCAATTACCTCGATCACCCCCAATCCCATACATCTGCATTTTCTGCAGAAGCCTACCATGGTGAACCTTATCAAACGCCTTGCTAAAATCCATATACACCACATCAACTGCCTTACCCCTATCCACCTCTTTGGTCACTTTCTCAAAGAACTCAATAAGGTTAGTAAGGCACGACCTACCCGCTACAAAACCATGCTGACTGTCTCTAATCAATTCATTACTCTCCAAGTAACTATAAATCCTGTCTCTAATAATCCTTTCCAAAACCTTACCCACCACAGAAGTAAGACTCACCGGTCTATAATTCCCAGGGAAGTCTCTTCTCCCCTTCTTAAACAATGGGACAACATTTGCTGTCCTCCAATCTTCCGGTACTATACCAGAGACCAACGATGACCTGAAGATCAGAGCCAGAGGCTTCGCAATCACCTCTCTTGCCTCCCAAAGAATCCTAAGGTAAATCCCATCCGGACCAGGGGACTTATCTATTATCAAACCCTCTAAAATATCCAGCACATCCCCCGTATCAACTGCAATACTATCTAGTCAGATACTCTGACTAGGAGATTACAGGGACTGGGAACATCCGAGATGTGGAGATTTTTCAAGGAGCAGCTATTGCGGGTCTGTGATAGGTATATCCCTGTCAGGCAAGGAGGATTTGGTAGGCCCAGGGAACCGTGCTGCACTAAAAAAGTTGATTGTTGGTTAGGAAGAAAAAGGAGGCTTATGTTTGGATGAGACTTGAGGGCTCAGGTAGTGCATTAGAAAGTTTTAGATTGGCTAGGAGGGAGTTGAAGAGGGAGTTAAGAAGGGCTAAAAGAGGACATGAGATGACTGACTGATAGGATTAAGGAGAACCCTAAGGCGTTTTACAGGTATGTCAAGAACAGAAGGTTGGTTAGGGCAAGATTAGGGCCAGTTACAGACAGTAGAGGGAAGTTGTGTGTGGAACTGGAGGAGATTGGAGAGGCGTTGAACCAATATTTCTCTTCGGTGTTCACGCAAGGGGACATGAATGTAGCTGAGGAGGACACTGGGGTGCAGGGAGCTAAAAGGGGTCACGAGAAAGCATTGGCCTACAGGATTGAGGAAAATCCCAAGGCTTTTTATACATATATAAAGAGGAAGAAGATAGCCAGGGAGAGGTTTGGCCCACTGAAAGGCAAGGGAGGGGATCTATGTGTGGAGCCAGAGGAAATGGGTGAAGTATTAAATGAGTATTTTGCGTCAGTATTCACCAAAGAGAAGGACTTGGTGGATGATGACTCTGGGAAAGGATCTGTAGACAGTTTGATTCATGTTGAGATCAAAAAGGAGGAAGTATTGGGGTTCTTGAGAAACATTAAGGTAGACAAGCCCCCAGGGCCTGACGGGATACACCCCAGAATACAGAGAAAAGCAAGTGAGGAAATTGCTGGGGCCTTGAAAGGAATCTTTGTATCCTCACTGGCTACAGGGGAGTCATGATTTGAGATGCCGGCGTTGGACTGGGGTAAACACAGTAAGAAGTCTCACAACACCAGGTTAAAGTCCAACAGGTTTATTTGGTAGCAAAAGCCACAAGCTTTCGGAGCGCTGCCCACAGACTCACCTGACGAAGAGGAGGTCCTGGAGGATTGGAGAATAGCCAATGTTCTTCCTTTGTTTAAGAAGGGTACTAAAATAATCCAGGTAATTACAGGCCGGTGAGCCTTACATCAGTGATAGGGAAATTATTGGAGAGAATTCTTCAAGAAAGATTTATTCCCACTTGGAAATAAGTGGATATATTAGTGAGAGGCAACATGGTTTTGTGAAGGGGAGGTTGTGTCTCACGAACATGATCAAGTTTTTCGAAGAAGTGATGAAGATGATTAATGAGGGTAGGGCAGTGGATATTGTCTACATGGACTTCAGTAAGGCCTTTGACAAGGTCCCTCATGGCAGACTGGTGCAGAAGGTGAAGTCGATCGGGATCAGAGGTGAGGGGGCAAGGTGGATACAGAACTGGCTCAGTCATAGAAGACAGAGGGTAGCAGTGGAAGGGTGCGTTTCTGAATGGAGGGCTGTGACAAGTGGTGTTCCTCAGGGATCAGTGCTGGGACCTTTGCTGTTTGTAATATATATAAATGGTTTGGAGGAAAATGTAACTGGATTGATTAGTAAGTTTGCGGATGACACAAAGGTTGGTGGATTTGTGGATAGCGATGAGGACCATCAGAGGATACAGCAGGATACTGATTGGTTGGAGACTTGGGCAGAGAGATGGCAGATGGAGTTAAAATCTGGACAAATGTGAGGTAATGCATGGGATGGGAATAGAGGGATATGGTCCCTGGAAGGATAGGGGGTTTTAGTTCAGTCGGGGGCAGCATGGTTGGTGCAGGCTTGGAGGGGCTGATGGGCCTGTTCCTGTGCTGTAAATTTCTTTGTTCTTTGGGAGTGTTTGATGGGGGACAGTGTAGAGGGAGCTTTACTCTGTATCTAACCCCGTGCTGTTCCTGTCCTGGGAGTGTTTGATGGGGACAGTGTAGAGGGAGCTTTACTCTGTATCTAACCCCGTGCTGTTCCTGTCCTGGGAGTGTTTGATGGGGACAGTGTAGAGGGAGCTTTACTCTGTATCTAACCCCGTGCTGTTCCTGTCCTGGGAGTGTTTGATGGGGACAGTGTAGAGGGAGCTTTACTCTGTATCTAACCCCGTGCTGTACCTGTCCTGGGAGTGTTTGGTGGGGGGACAGTGTAGAGGGAGCTTTACTCTGTATCTAACCCCGTGCTGTACCTGTCCTGGGAGTGTTTGATGGGGGGACAGTGTAGAGGGAGCTTTACTCTGTATCTAACCCCGTGCTGTACCTGTCCTGGGAGTGTTTGATGGGGGGACAGTGTAGAGGGAGCTTTACTCTGTATCTAACCCCGTGCTGTACCTGTCCTGGGAGTGTTTGATGGGGGGACAGTGTAGAGGGAGCTTTACTCTGTATCTAACCCCGTGCTGTACCTGTCCTGGGAGTGTTTGATGGGGGGACAGTGTAGAGGGAGCTTTACTCTGTATCTAACTCCGTGCTGTACCTATCCTGGGAGTGTTTGATGGGGGGACTGTGTAGAGGGAGCTTTACTCTGTATCTAACTCCGTGCTGTACCTGTCCTGGGAGTGTTTGATGGGGGGACAGTGTAGAGGGAGCTTTACTCTGTATCTAACCCCATGCTGTACCTGTCCTGGGAGTGTTTGATGGGGGACAGTAGAGGGAGCTTTACTCTGTATCTAACCCCGTGCTGTACCTGTCCTGGGAGTGTTTGATGGGGGACAGTGTAGAGGGAGCTTTACTCTGTATCTAACCCCGTGCTGTACCTGTCCTGGGAGTGTTTGATGGGGGGACAGTGTAGAGGGAGCTTTACTCTGTATCTAACCCCGTGCTGTACCTGTCCTGGGAGTGTTTGATGGGGGGACAGTGTAGAGGGAGCTTTACTCTGTATCTAACCCCGTGCTGTACCTGTCCTGGGAGTGTTTGATGGGGGGACAGTGTAGAGGGAGCTTTACTCTGTATCTAACCCTGTGCTGTACCTGTCCTAGGAGTGTTTGATGGGGGGACAGTGTAGAGGGAGCTTTACTCTGTATCTAACCCCGTGCTGTACCTGTCCTGGGAGTGTTTGATGGGGGGACAGTGTAGAGGGAGCTTTACTCTGTATCTAACCCCGTGCTGTACCTGTCCTGGGAGTGTTTGATGGGGGGACAGTGTAGAGGGAGCTTTACTCTGTATCTAACCCTGTGCTGTACCTGTCCTGGGAGTGTTTGATGGGGGGACAGTGTAGAGGGAGCTTTACTCTGTATCTAACCCCGTGCTGTACCTGTCCTGGGAGTGTTTGATGGGGGGACAGTGTAGAGGGAGCTTTACTCTGTATCTAACCCCGTGCTGTACCTGTCCTGGGAGTGTTTGATGGGGGGACAGTGTAGAGGGAGCTTTACTCTGTATCTAACCCTGTGCTGTACCTGTCCTGGGAGTGTTTGATGGGGGGACAGTGTAGAGGGAGCTTTACTCTGTATCTAACCCCGTGCTGTACCTGTCCTGGGAGTGTTTGATGGGGGGACAGTGTAGAGGGAGCTTTACTCTGTATCTAACCCTGTGCTGTACCTGTCCTGGGAGTGTTTGATGGGGGGACAGTGTAGAGGGAGCTTTACTCTGTATCTAACCCTGTGCTGTACCTGTCCTGGGAGTGTTTGATTGGATACTGGGTTCCTGAAACAGTTGTATTTTTGCAGGGACGCGATTCCGCCCTTTGTCCTTCGAGGTTCCAAAGCCCCTGTTTCCAGTGGCTGGTGTCCCGATGATTCAGCATCACATTGAGGCTTGCTCAAAGGTAACATATTCCCTTCTGTTTCACTGGCATGAGTTATCAAATAGAAAGTGGTGGGTGCCCGGAACGCACTGCCAGAGGAGGGGGTGGAAGCAGGCACATTAACAACATTTAAGAGACAGCTGGATGGGCACAGGAATAGGAAGGAAATAGAGGGATAGGGATCGTGTAAGGGTAGAAGGTTTCTTCAGTTTAGTTCGGGCATCATGATCAGTACAGGCGTGGAGGGCCTGTTCCTGTGCTGTACTTTTCTTTGTTCTCACCATGTTGCTCTTTGCCTCTCTGCAGGTTCCGAATATGAAGGAGATTTTATTAATCGGGTTTTATCAGCCAAGTGATGAATTGAACCGTTTCCTCTTATTGGCCACGCAGGAGTTCAAAATCTGCATAAGGTAGAGGAAAATCTTCCTGTAAGCGCTGTGTTTGTAAAACTACAATATCAATGTCAGACACAGACAGAGTGAACAGTACATTCCAGGTACGCAGTGTTTAAAGGGCAGTCAGCAAGAGCATGCACGTGTGGCAGATCCTTCTGACTCTCTCATCAACACCAGACCGTTTTGCTCGATTGCTGATTTGAAGTTTGTTTGTTCAGGCACATCAGGATTCACCGTTGAACCAATCAGAACACCTCGCAGTGCCGTTCCTCTAACCACAACCTAACTCCCTGCCAGCTTACTATCTGATTATATATTCACAAACCCTGCTGAGTTACACTCACTGTGATAGCCTGCTGTGTTATTCTCACTGCAATGGCATGCTGCATTACAGTCACGTTACGTTACGTTACAGTCACAGTGGCTCCCTGCCGCGACAATGAAACAATATCAGAGGATTAGGATAAGTATATTGTATCGGCTCAATGAGTTGAGTAGAATGTGTGAACAGAATGAAAGAAAGATAGTGATATGAGGGGTTTCAGCTACACCAACTGCAAGTTCCTGGATAAGCCGGGATTGTTCTCTTCAGATAAGTTTTAGAGGAGAATTAATAAAGGCGTTCAAAATTATACAGGATTTTGAAACAGTAGAAAAGGATAAACAGGAAGTCTGTAACCAGAGGGACAGATTAAAGAGAATGGGTAATAGAAGCAGACAGAGAGAAGAGCGGAATTCTTTTCCACAATGAGTTGTGATCTGGAAGGTGCTGACGGAAAGAACGGTGGTAGCAGATTCCATTGGAACTTTCAATAGAGAAATGGACAAAGAGCTGAAGGGTAATAATTTGTCAGTTGATGAGAAAGAGGACGTCCCAGCACAATAAGCTGAATAACCTTTTTAAATTTGATTTATTATTGTCACATGTGTTAGTATACAGTGAAAAACATTGTTTTTTGTGCACTGTGTAGACAAAGCTTACCATTCATAGAGAAGGAAAGGAGTGAGTGCAGGATGGAGCATTACAGTATAGCTAGGCTGAAAGAAAGGTATGAGAAAGTTAGGGTGGCACGGTGGTTAGCAAGGCTGCCTCACAGCACCAGGGACCCAGGTTCAATTCCCGGCTTGGGTCACTGTCTGTGTGGCACCTGCACGTTCTCCCCATCTCTGTGTGGGTTTCCTCTGGGTGCTCTGGTTTCCTTCCACACTCCAAAGATGTGCAGGTTAGGTGGATTGACCATGTTACATTGCATCTTAGTGTCAGGAGGACTAGCTAGAGTGAATGCATGGGATTATGGGGATTGGGTGAGGGTGGGATTGTGGTCAGTGCAGACTCGATGGGCCGAATGGCTCTTTCTCCACGGTATGGATTCTATGATTCTGTGGTAATTGACATATTTGTAAGTGGAATGAGTTTCCAATAGTAATCTGAACAAAGTGCTCCTTCTTCATGTCCTTTTTGCTGCCAGGTATCTCCAGGAATATGTTGCTTTGGGCACTGGTGGTGGGCTGTACCACTTCCGAGACCAGATCCTGTCAGGAAACCCGGAAAGGTTCTTCGTCATGAACACAGATGTTTGCTCGGAGTTTCCATTGATGCAGATGATGGAATTCCAACAAGCTTGTGGACAAATCAACTCCTTTGTTATGTTGGGGACAACTGTAAGGAAACAGATGTGATCTTTATGTAAAAGCTGGGTAATTCAGGGGTTAGAGAGGGCAAGGGGGGGGGAACTGGGTCAGGGGCAAGGGGGGGACTGGGTCAGGGGCAAGGGGGGGACTGGGTCAGGGGCAAGGGGGGGGGACTGGATCAGGGGCAAGGGGGGAACTGGGTCAGGGGCAAGGGGGGAACTGGATCAGGGGCAAGGGGGGGGAACTGGGTCAGGGGCAAGGGGGGAACTGGGTCAGGGGCAAGGGGGGGAACTGGGTCAGGGGCAAGGGGGGGACTGGATCAGGGGCGAGGGGGGGTACTGGGTCAGGGGCAAGGGGGGAACTGGGTCAGGGGCAAGGGGGGGACTGGATCAGGGGCGAGGGGGGGGTACTGGATCAGGGGCAAGGGGGGGTACTGGATCAGGGGCAAGGGGGGGTACTGGATCAGGGGCAAGGGGGGGTACTGGATCAGGGGCAAGGGGGGGTACTGGATCAGGGGCAAGGGGGGAACTGGGTCAGGGGCAAGGGGGGAACTGGGTCAGGGGCAAGGGGGGAACTGGGTCAGGGGCAAGGGGGGAACTGGGTCAGGGGCGAGGGGGGGGAACTGGGTCAGGGGCAAGGGGGGAACTGGGTCAGGGGCAAGGGGGGAACTGGGTCAGGGGCGAGGGGGGGGAACTGGGTCAGGGGCAAGGGGGGGTACTGGGTCAGGGGCAAGGGGGGAACTGGATCAGGGGCAAGGGGGGAACTGGGTCAGGGGCGAGGGGGGAACTGGGTCAGGGGCAAGGGGGGAACTGGATCAGGGGCAAGGGGGGAACTGGGTCAGGGGCGAGGGGGGGGAACTGGATCAGGGGCAAGGGGGGAACTGGGTCAGGGGCAAGGGGGGAACTGGGTCAGGGGCGAGGGGGGGTACTGGATCAGGGGCAAGGGGGGAACTGGATCAGGGGCAAGGGGGGAACTGGGTCAGGGGCGAGGGGGGAACTGGATCAGGGGCGAGGGGGGGTACTGGATCAGGGGCAAGGGGGGAACTGGGTCAGGGGCGAGGGGGGGTACTGGATCAGGGGCAAGGGGGGAACTGGGTCAGGGGCAAGGGGGGAACTGGATCAGGGGCAAGGGGGGGGAACTGGGTCAGGGGCAAGGGGGGAACTGGGTCAGGGGCAAGGGGGGAACTGGATCAGGGGCAAGGGGGGAACTGGGTCAGGGGCGAGGGGGGGTACTGGATCAGGGGCAGCGGAGGTTGGTTCTGGGGTGGGGGTTGGTTTTAGAGTGGAGGTTGGTTCTGGGGCAGGGGAGGCTGGTTCCGCTTTTGGGGTGGGGATTGTTTCTGGGGTGGGGGAGGCTGGTTCAGGGTGGGGGAAGGTAGTTTGGAGTGGGTTTGGAACGTGCTGTCGAAGGAGCCTTGGTGAGTTGTTGCAGTATTATTTTTATTTGTTCATGCAGTTGGACACCATGGTTAGACCAGCATTTATTGCCCAATCCTTGTTGTCCTTGAGAAGGTGGCCTGCCTTCTTGAACTACATATAGAACATAGAACATTACAGCACAAACAGGCCCTTCGGCCCTCGAGTTGCGCCGATCACATCAACCCCACCAATCTATAGACCTATCTATAACCCCCAATCCCATTAAACCCCATATACTCATCCAGAAGTCTTTTAAAAGACCCCAGCGAGTTCGCCTCCACCACCGATGACGGCAGCCGATTCCATTCACTCACCACCCTCTGAGTGAAAAACTTACCCCTAACATCACCTCTGTACTTCCCTCCCCGCACCTTAAATCTGTCCTCTCGTAGCGACCATTTCAACCCGGGGAAATAGCCTCTGAGAGTCCACCCTATCTATTCCTCTCAACATTTTATAAACTTCTATCAGGTCGCCTCTCAACCTTCGCCTCTCCAGGGAAAAGAGTCCCAGCTCCCTCAACCTATCTTCGTAAGGCATGCCTCCCAGTCCAGGCAACATCCTTGTAAATCTCCTCTGCACCCTTTCAATAGCTTCTACGTCTTTCCTATAGTGAGGTGACCAGAACTGCGCACAGTACTCCAAATGAGGCCTGACGAGGGTCCTGTAAAGTTGCAGCATTACCTCCCGACTCCTAAACTCAATCCCTCGATTAATGAAGGCCAGTACACCATACGCCTTCTTGACCACCTCCTCCACCTGCGAGGCAGGTACCTATATAGTATAGGTACACCCACAGTACTGTTTGGAAGGGAGTTCCAGGATTTTGCAGGAATGGTGGTATATTTCCAAGTCAGGATGGTGAGTGACTTGAAGGGAAACTTCCAGGTGGTGGTGTTCCCTGGTATCTGCTCCCCTTGTCCTTCTAGATGGTAGCAGTCCTGGGTTTGGAAGGTGCTGCCTAAGGAGCCTTGGTGAGTTGCTGCAGTGCACCTTGCAGATGGTGTACATGGCTGCCACTGTGCGTCAGTGGTGGAGGGAGTGAATGTTTATGGTTAACGTGTCGATCGAGCGGGGCTGCTTTGTCCTGGATGGTGTCGAGCTTCTCGAGTGTTGTTGGAGCTGCACCCATCCAGGCAAGTGGGAAGTGTTCCATCACACTCCTGACTTGTGCCTTGTGGATGGTGGACAGGCTTTGGGGAGTCAGGAGGTGAGTTACTCATCGCAGTATTCCTAGCCTTTGACCTGCTCTGTTAGCCACTGTGTTTATATGGCTGGTCAATGGCAACCCCCAGGATGGTGATCGTGGGGGATTCAGCAATGGTAACACCATGGAATGTCGAGGTGATATGGTTAGATCCTCTCTTTTGGAGATGGTCACTGCCTGGCACTTTGTGACGGTTGTGTGGCAGAGTTGTGTGGTTATTAATCCTTCTCCTGGCGAATCTCTGCAGGCGAACAGGAGACAGTCGATGAACTATGGCTGCATTGTGGAGAATCAGCAGACGCATGAGGTGAGCAAACTGCTTTCAACAATTCCAGCAACTGTTAACTCGTTAGAATCCATCCGCTCCCCATCTCATTCACTACAGTCTGTTCCTATAACAGTGTATGTACACAGAGTTTACAGCACAGAAACAGGCCATTCGGCCCAACTGCTCTGTGCCTGTTCCACATGGAAATCGTCGCACCTTATTTCATCTCACCCTATCCACAAATCTTTCTATTCCTTTCTCCACTGTAATGCTCTGACGAAGGGTCATCCAGACTCGAAATGTTGGCTCTATTCTCTCTCCACAGGTGTTGTCAGACCCACTGAGATCTTCCAGCATTTTGTGTTGTTTCGGATTCCAGCATCTGCAGTAATTTGCTTTTATCCTCTGAATGTATCTCCATGATTCACGTCAGCCGCTCCCTGTGGTGGCAAGTTCCATATTCTCACCACTCTCTGGGTAAAGAAATTTCTCAGTTCTGGGACCCACACCTCAGGAAGGAGATTTGGGTCCTGGAGGGGAATAGCTCAGATTCCCCAGAGTGACCCCGGGGCTGAAAGGGTTAAATCCCGAGAATAGCTCACTCAGACTCGACTTGTATTCCCTCGAGTGTAGAAGATTAGGGGGTGATCTAATCGAGGGGTTTCAGACGGTTAAAGATCGAGTCGATAGGAGCAAGGGGACAGAGCCTTCAAACTGGAGCCAGGCAGTTCAGGGGGGAATGTCAGGAAGCACTTCCTCACACAGAGGGAGCGGGAATCAAAAACTTTCTTCCCAGAAAAGCTGTTGAGAGTGAGGGTCCACGAAGCTTTTAGGATTGAGATTGATAGTGTTTTGTCAATAAGAGTATGAAGGATATAGGTCATTGTCTGTGTGGAGTTCGCACATTCTCCCAGTGTCTGCATGGGTTTCCTCCAGATGCTCCGTTTTCCCCCGTCCATCTGAAAGATGTGCAGGTTAGGTGGATTGGCCATGCTAAATTGCCCCTTAGTGTCAGGGGGATTAGGAGGGTAAATGTATGGAAAAGAACAACAAAGAACAATCCAGCACGGGAAACAGGCCCTTCGGCCCAACGAGCCCGCGCCGCCACATCACCCTGCACCTATTCTACCCTGCATGGCTACGAATGGAACCCTACTCAGTCAGATTCAGGGAAGAAATAGTGTCAATTTGGTAAAAACCGATTAGCCTGAGAGCACATTTTTGGGGTGTGGGAGGAAACCGGAGCGCCCGGAGGAAACCCACGCAACCACAGGGAGAATGCTCAAACTCCCACAGACACAGGCCCAAATCCATGTGCCTGCACAGCCAGCAGTGCTAGTCACTGAGCTGTTGCGGCGCCCATCTACCGGTCCAGGATCAAGCACACACACCGACACGAAGTTCTAGGCCACTCCTGGAACTTCCAAGAGCAGCCCACGCACGACCCGCCGTGTGAATGCCCCTCGTTTGACACGAGGTGGACCTCCACCTGTGGAATAAAGTCAAAATATTAATCTTACAGCCTGCCTTTCCGGTGTCTCCCGAGGTTTAACCCTATTTAATATCCCCTACCATATCCCTCCATTCTCGTTTCACTCATGTGCCTATCTAATTGCATCTTAAACGAGTCCAATGTTCCTGCCTCCACCACCCTACTCGGTAGCGCGTTCCAGACCCCTACAACTCTCTGCGTAAAGAACCTTCCTCTCACCTCCAAATTATACCTCTCCCCCCTCATCCTTAAATGATGACCTCTCGTGTTTGTATCTAGTCTAGGGAGCAGTCTCTCACTATTAACTCTATCCATTCCCTTCATTATCTTATATACTTCTATCATGTCCCCTCTCAATCTCCGCCTTTCCAAGGAGAATAGTCCCAGTTTCTTCAACCTCTCCTCGTAACCCAGTCCCCCCATGCCAGGCAACATTCTGGTAAACCTCCTCTGCACCCTTTCCAGAGACTCCACGTCCTTCCGGTAGTAAGGTGACCAGAACTGGACGCAGTACTCCAAATGCGGTCTAACCAACGTTCTGTACAACTGAAGCATTAGACAGCAGCTTTTATACTCTATGCCCCTTCCTATAAAGGCCAACATCCCATAAGCCTTCCTAACGACCTTCTCCACTTGTGATGCAACCTTCAAGGATTTGTGAACCTGCACTCCCAGGTCCCTCTGTATGTCAATACTCCTAATCGGCCTCCCTTTAATCTCATAGCTCCTCTCTGCATTATTCCGTCCAAAATGCATCACCTCGCATTTGTCAGGATTAAATGCCATCTGCCACCTATCTGCCCACTGCACCAACCTATCTATATCCTGTTGTATCACCTGACACTCCAGTTCCGTACCCGCCAACCCTGCCATCTTGGTGTCATCAGCAAACTTGCTAATCACACCACCTACGCCCTCTTCCAAGTCATTTATGTAGACTACAAAGAGGAGAGGTCCCAGTACTGAGCCCTGCGGCACACCACTGGTCACTGACCTCAAGCCCGACAAGGTCCCTTCCACAACTACCCTCTGTTTCCTATTTCCCAGCCAGTTCTCAATCCACCTAGCTACCTTGCCTCGTATCCCATGCGCCTTAACCTTTTCTACCAGCCTACTGTGAGGGACTTTGTCAAACGCCTTACTGAAATCCATATAGATGACATCAACGGTTCTCCCATCATCAACCGTTTTTGTCACCTCCTCAAAGAATTCCACCAGATTCGTAAGGCAAGACCTCCCTCTAACAAAGCCATGTTGCGTATCCCTAATCAGATCGCAACGCTCCAAATGCTCATACATCCTACCCCTAAGTATTTTTTCCATTAACTTCCCTACCACCGACGTCAAACTCACCGGTCTATAATTCCCAGGGTTATCCCTACTGCCTTTTTTGAACAACGGGACCACATTTGCTACCCTCCAGTCTTCTGGGACCTCACCTGTGTCCAAAGAAGAGACAAAGATTTGCGCCAGAGGCCCAGCAATTTCATCTTTCGCCTCCCTAAGCAGCCTGGGATAAATACCATCAGGCCCCGGAGCTTTATCCGTCTTTACGCTACCTAAAAGCCCTAGCACTTCCTCTCTCGTAATAACTATATCCTGCAAATAAACCTCCACTCCCTCCAAGAGACCACACGATTCCAAACCCCTCTCCTTTGTGAATACCGACGCAAAGTATTCATTCAGGAGCTCCCCCATCCCCTCCGACTCAATACACAACTCACCACTCTTGTCCCTAAGAGGACCAATTTTCCCTCTAACTACTCTCTTGCCTCTGATATAGGAATAAAATGCCTTTGGATTTTCCTTAATCCTACCAGCCAAAGCCATCTCATGCCCTCTCTTTGCCCTTCTAATTCCCCTTTTTAGCTCCCTCCTACTCTCGCTGTATTCTTCCAGCGCACTCTCCGTACCCATTTGTTTTGACCTAACATACGCCTCCCTCTTCTTCCTGACCAAGTCTTCAATATCCTCCGTAATCCACGGCTGTCTAATCCTTCCTTTCCCATCCTTTCGCTTAACCGGAACATACCTCCCCTGCAACCATTTCATTTTGTCCCTAAATGCCTCCCACTTGCCAACCGTGGACTTGCCAGCTAACAGTCCCTCCCAATCAGTTTGCTGCAGCTCCCTCCTAATCCTGCCATAGCTCGCCTTTCCCCAATTCAGCACACTCCCACTCGGACGGCACTCGTCCCTTTCCATTTTTATCCTAAAGTAGACGGACTTGTGATCACTGTTCGCCACATGTTCGCCTACCTCTACCTCACCCACCTGCCCAGGTTCGTTTCCCAACACTAGATCCAATATAGCCCCTCCCCTAGTCGGGCTAGTTACATACTGCTCTAGCGACCCTTCCATAACACAGTTCACAAACTCCTCTCCCTCCATACCCCCAGCTCTAGGCCCCCTCCAATTCACTCCAGGAAAATTAAAATCACCCACTACAACCACTCTGTTCTTCCTGCACCTGTCCAAAATGCCCCTGCAAATGCCTTCCTCCACTGACTTTGGGCTGTTGGGTGGCCTATAGTACACCCCTAGCAATGTGATCTCTCCCTTTTTATTCCTCAACTCCACCCACACTGACTCAATCCCTATCTCTTCCCTATCGTCCTCCCTCTGCACTACTGTGATGCTTTCCTTGACTAACAGTGCCACCCCTCCTCCTCTCTTCATCCCTCCTCTGTCACACCTAAAACACTTGTACCCAGGAACATTCAGCTGCCAGTCCTGCCCCTCCCGTAACCACGTCTCCGTTACAGCCACCACATCTAACTGCCTCACAAACATCAAGGCCCCAAGCTCATCCGTTTTCCCTACCACACTCCTAGCATTGAAACAGACACAGTTCAACCCACAAGTGTCCCTCAGAACCACCTTCTCCCTGATACTTTTCCTTTCACTCGACTCTCTCCCAGCCACCTCCCCACCCCCCCTCCATATTAGTTTAAACCCTTCGTAAACACCCCAGCTAACCTCCCCGCTAAGACATTAGTTCCCCTCCCATTCAAATTCTCCTCACCCTTCCTGTACAATTGCCCTTCTCTCTTAAACACCTCCCAGTGATCCACAAAAGTAAAGCCCTCTACCCTACACCAATCCCTCAACCATGCATTCAGCTGCATGATCTCTTCATTCTTCGCCCTGCTGGTACCGGGCAGCAACCCAGAGATTGCCACCCTGGAGGTCCTACTCTTTAGTTTGACCCCCAACTCCTTAAATTGCCTACGTACCTCTACCCTACTCCTCCTTCCTATGTCCCCCTCCCCTACATGTACTATGGAGTTGCGGGAATTGGGCCAGGGTGGGATTGTGTTCTGAGCAGACTCGATGGGCCGTATGGTCTCCTTCTGTACTGAAGGGATTCTGTGAATAAAATGCCATTTTTAAATTAATTCCCCAGAGATATGTGTCACTGGCTAGACCAGCATTTATTGCCCATCCCTAAATGCCCTTGAGAAGGCGGTGATGAGCTGCCTTCTTGAACCCGCTGCAGTCTGGGGTGCTGTAGGTACACCCACAGTGCTGTTAGGGAAGGAGTTCCAGGATTTTGACCCAATGACTGTGCAGGAATGGTGACATCTTTCATAAGAACATAAGAAATAGGAGCAGGAGTAGGCCATCTGGCCCTTCGAGCCTGCCCCGCCATTCAATAAGATCATGGCTGATCTGTCGTGGCTCAGTTCCACATTCCCGCCCTCTCCCCATAACCCTTTATCCCCTCTCTCATCAAAAACCCATCAACCCGCTTCTTGAAAATATTTAGCGAGGCAGCCTCCACCACTTCAACGGGTAGAGAATTCCAGAGATTCACCACCCTTTGAGTGAAGAAGTTCCTCCTCAACTCCGTTCTAAAACGCCCCCCCTTTATCTTGAGGCTGTGCCCCCTAGTCCTACTGTCTTTTTTGAGCGCGAAGAGTCTCTCCACCTCTATCCTATCCATCCCATTCATCATCTTATACGTCTCAATGAGATCTCCCCTCATTCTTCTAAACTCCAACGAGTACAAGCCTAGTTCATTCAGCCTCTCCTCATAGCTCAACCCCCTCAACTCTGGTATCAGCCTAGTAAACCTCCTCTGCACTCCCTCCAAGACCAAAATATCTTTGCGCAGGTGCGGCGCCCAAAACTGCACACAGTACTCCAGCTGCGGCCTCACCAATGCCCTATACAGCTGCAGCAAGACCTCCCTACTTTTATGTTCAATCCCCTTCGCTATGAAGGCCAGCATCCCATTCGCCTTCCTGACCACCTGCTGCACCTGCAAGCTGGGTTTTTGCGACTCATGCACAAGGACCCCGAGGTCCCTCTGCACCGTCGCCTGCTGCAGTTTTTCGCCACGTAAGTAATAGTCCTTCCTACCATTCTTCCTTCCAAAGTGGACCACCTCACACTTGCCAACAAAATTCCATTTGCCATTTCCTGGCCCATTCGCCCAGCCTATCTAGATCCTTTTGCAGACTCTCCACACCCTCCGCACAATTTGCCGTTCCCCCAATCTTGGTGTCATCCGCAAATTTCGACACCCTACACTCGGTTCCCTCCTCCAGATCATCTATATAAATGGTAAAAAGCTGAGGCCCCAGCACCGACCCCTGGGGCACTCCACTAGTCACCATCCGCCAATCCAAATAGCACCCATTGACTCCCACTCTCTGCCTCCTATTTGACAACCAATCCTCTATCCACGCTAACACCCTTCCCCCAACTCCCAACTCCAAGTCCCCTGACCTTCTGCAATAACCTCTTATGAGGTACTTTGTCAAACGCCTTCTGAAAATCCAGAAAGACCACATCCACCGGCTCTCCTCTATCCACCGCCCTAGACACATCCTCATAGAACTCCAGTAAATTTGTCAGACACGACTTCCCTTTAATGAAACCGTGCTGCATCTGCTCTATCAAGCAATTCCCTTCAAGATGCCTCGCAATTTTCTCTTTCCAAGTCAGGATGGTGAGCGGCTTGGAGGGTGTCCGGGTCCCGGATCTGAACCCTGGGGTATGTTATAAAGCCAGATAGAACCCAACGATCTTTTTATTTTGGCATAAATGTGACAAAGGAGTACTTTGTTCTCTGAGTAATTCTACTGCCAAATTTGGGATATTTTATAGTAAAACACTCTTTATTCAATAACAGTTAATTATAACTCTTAACAAATGAAGCATTAATAATTGAACAATATTTTTAAATCAAAAGAAACAACTTTAATCTGTAACCTTTTACTCTTTCGGTTCCAAATAAGCAACATTCCTGTTACAGAGGAAGTTGCCACTTTAAGTACAGTTAGCAGTTATAGATATACTTGCTATAGCGAGTGTAATTTGTCTTGAAGCTTTCAGAGAGAGAGTTTCAGCAACTTGCAGAAAACCTCTGTCTTCAAGCAATTCCCAGCTGAAACTGAAAAGCTGTTTCTCTAATACAGACCTAGCTCTTCCCATTAACCACATCATCACATGGCCCTGCGTACCTCAACACACCTATTTTTTAAATCAAAATCCCTAGGAAATCTTCCATGAACAAAAATTCATTAGCTCCATCCTAAGTAAACAATACATGGCCCGCTCTCCCAGCATCTGAGCTAAATGTTTTCCAGACACACCAACTGCCTGCAGAATAGAGCTGAATCTGTAAACAGCCCCCTTAGACATTAAAAAATATATATACAGCAATAGCACACAATCAATCACAAGAGGGACCTCCAGGTGGGGATGTTCCTAGGTACCTGCTGCACTTGTCCTTCTAGGTGGGGAGGTCATGGTTTTGGAAGGTCCTGCCTCAGGAACCTTGGTGAATTCCTGCAGGGCATCTTGTAAATGGTGCACTTTGGTGGTGGTGGTGGTGGAATTGAAAGGTGGATGGGATAACAATTAAGTTTTTATTCATTCATGGGACATGGGCATTGCTGGCTGGCCAGCACTTATTGCCCATCTGTAGTTGCCCTTGGAGGTCAGTTGAGAGTCAACCACATTGCTGTGGCTCTGGAGTCGCACGTAGGCCAGACAGGTTAAGGACAGCAGATTTCATTCCCGAAAGAACATTAGTGAACCAGCTGAGTTTTTCCAACAATTGACAATGGTTTCATGGTCATCAGTAGATTATTAATTCTATGTGCCATGGTGGGATTCAAACCTGGGTCCTTGAGTTTTGCTGTGTTTAATCTAACGATATTACCACTAGGCTATTGTCTCCCCAGAGTGGGCTGCTTTGTCCTGGGCGTATCGAGCTGATGAGAGTAGTCCAGGGTACAGGTAGTTAAGGAGGAGGTTCTCCAACGTGCTCTGAGTCTCAGTGAAACTCTCTGCCTCTTCCTCCAGATACTTCACTATGTGGAGAAACCAAGCACGTTTGTCAGTGACATCATCAACTGCGGAATTTACCTATTCACGCCGGATATTTTCCAGCACATCGGAGAAGTGTTCCAGAAAAACCAGCAGGATCGCTCCATGTAAGTACATCGAGTGTATGAGGGGCTGGAACAAGGTCAATCTGTCCACCAGCTCCCACTCCCAAGTCTCACTTTTCCATCATGTTCCCATTAACCACATCTGATCTTGTTCCAAAATCGGGTTATAGATTCAAACACCACTAAAGGATGATGTGGAGGTGCCGGTGTTGGACGGGGGTGGGCACAGTAAGAAGTCTCACTACACCAGGTTAAATTCCAACAGGTTTATTTGTTATCATGAACTTTCAAAGCTCTGCCTCTTCAACAAGGAGCTGTGCTCCGAAAGCTCGTGATACCAAACAAACCTGTTGGACTTTATAACCTGGTGTTGTGTGACTTCTTACTGTGCCCATTAAAAGTTTTGAGTGATTGAGTCAGAGGAGGCCATTTGGCCTAATTCTACCTCTTCTGCTGTCCAGTAAGTTCTCCCCTCTGCTCTTTCCTCGCAACCAATAGCCAGCATTTGTTGCCCATCCCCCTCGAACTGAGTGTCTCACTCAGCCATTTGAGGTAGTTCAGAGTCAACCATATTGCTGTGGCTCTGGAATCACATTTAGGTCAGACTGGGTAAGGATGGCAGATTTCCTTCCCTAAAGGACATTAGTGAACCAGACGAGTTTTTACAACAATCAACAATGGTTTCATGGTCATGAGTAGATTCTTAATTCCAGATACTTTTTAATTGAATTCAAATTTCATCATCTGCGTTAGATGGCAGGATTCAAACCCAGGTCCCCAGAACATTAAACTGGATTTGTACTAGAGTGATAATGCCATGGTGCCACTGTCTCTCCATCAAGCTGACATAGTACACAACCGGGGGAGCACCGCACAGTCAGAGAGTCAGCGCCGGGGGAACGCCGCACTGTCAGAGGGTCAGTGCTGAGGGAGTGCCGCACTGTCAGAGGGTCAGTGCTGAGGGAGTGCCGCACTGTCAGAGGGTCAGTGCTGAGGGAGTGCCGCACTGTCAGAGGGTCAGTGCTGAGGGAGTGCCGCACTGTCAGAGGGTCAGTGCTGAGGGAGTGCCGCACTGTCAGAGGGTCAGTACTGAGGGAGTGCCGCACTGTCAGAGGGTCAGTACTGAGGGAGTGCCGCACTGTCAGATTGTCAGTGCTGAGGGAGTGCCGCACTGTCAGAGGGTCAGTACTGAGGGAGTGTCGCACTGTCGGGGTCAGTGCTGAGGGAGTGCCGCATTGTCAGGGGGTCAGTGCTGAGGGAGTGCCGCACTGTCAGAGGGTCAGTACTGAGGGAGTGCCGCACTGTCAGAGGGTCAGTACTGAGGGAGTGCCGCACTGTCAGAGGTCAGTGCTGAGGGAGTGCCGCACTGTCAGAGGGTCAGTGCTGAGGGAGTGCCGCACTGTCAGGGGGTCAGTACTGAGGGAGTGCCCCACTGTCAGAGGGTCAGTGCTGAGGGAGTGCCGCACTGTCAGAGGGTCAGTACTGAGGGAGTGCCGCACTGTCAGGGGGTCAGTGCTGAGGGAGTGCCGCACTGTCAGAGGGTCAGTACTGAGGGAGTGCCGCACTGTCAGAGGGTCAGTGCTGAGGGAGTGCCGCACTGTCAGAGGGTCAGCGCTGAGGGAGTGCCGCACAGTCAGAGGGTCAGCGCCGGGGGAGCAGTACTCTGCACACTTGTGATTCCAAATAAACAATTTAACCTGGTGTTGTGCGACTTTAAGAAGCATTTCATTGGCTGTAAAATACTCTCACTGCCTGAGGTACTGAAGGGTGCTATAGAAATGCAAGTCTATTCTTTTATCTTTCTGCTTGCAGTCCTTCTCCACTGAAGCTGTGGCAGGGAAATACCAAGCTCTGTTTGACCCTGTTCCCAAAACAAGTTGTTATCCCGGATTAATTGAGGCCTCGGATTTTCCCCTGATGAGTGGTGACAGAGACTTGCTGACCATATCAGAGAGCAGCTAGGGGTCAGTCACATGTCGGCCGGACCAGGTGAACGAGGCAGATTTCCTTCCCAGTTCCATGGCTGTTATTACCGAGGCTAGCTTTTTATTTGTGTTTTGTTTTACTGATTTATTCTTTCTAAGTAATGCAGTGTATTTGACCTCTCTGGCTGGGATTTTATAACCTCGCTCAGGCGAAGCTCATAAAATCCCGCCTAAAGCAAACGGAGAATTCCGTTCTGTGAGTCTCGTCCATCCCAGTAAAACTCCAGCCGGAGTCTCTGTCTGGATTACTCGGATTGTGAGTTCCGAAACTGTGAGCACAGCACTGAGTGGAGAGCAGAGCTCTCAGTCCTGGGTTGACAGGATTGCCTCGTTAGGTGAGTAGCTCGAATGTCGTGTTGCACCCTGTGAGGCTGTTAATCCTCGTGGTGTTTCACAGTGGCCTCAAATACTGGAGAATCCAGGAACATTCACTGCTTGTTCTGCTTCAGTGCAGCGCAGCGTTTGATTGTTGCTCCTGTTCGGCTGCGTGTCTGTATACAGGAGGCAGGGGCTTGACTTCACCATGGAGATTTCTCATTGCTCCTCTCTCTCTCTCTCTCTTGCCCCCGATACGCTTTCTTCACCTTTGCCCCCACCCTCAGGTATTCTTACTCTGAGTAAGTTTGGTGTGTGAGTGTAGTGTGCTTCTTAATGCTAACACATTCTCATCCAGGACAGGCACTGAGCAACTCCCTCTTCCTCTCAATAAGAACGACTAAAGAAATATTCATCAATTCCCATCAACAAAGTCCTTTCAAAGGTGTCAGAACAGAAATCATTAACAGTGAGTGGGTGGGTGTTCAAAAAGCTAACAGGATGCTGCCCTTTACCCCGGGGGTATAAAGGGGAGGCAGTGAGATGACAGTTATAGAAAGCTCTGCCCCCCCCCCCTGGTCCGGAGTAACTGGCTTCTGTTCTGGGACCCACACCTCAGGAAGGAGATTTGGGTCCTGGGGGGGGAACAGCTCAGATTCCCCAGAGTGACCCCGGGGCTGAAAGGGTTAAATCCCGAGGACAGCTCACTCAGACTCAGCTTGTATTCCCTCGAGTGTAGAAGATGAGGGGATGATCTAATTGAGGGGTTTCAGATGGTTAAAGGATTTGATTGGGGGGGGTGGAGTTAGGTTAGGTTGGGGGGCGGTGGGGGTCCTGGACAGGTGGACAGAACCTTAAAATTCAAGCTGGAGCATTCAAGGGGTTAATTCTCGTCAGAAATATAGACCAATGTGGGGCAGTGGAGTGAAGGTTCACATTAACCAAGGTCTAATGGAATGATAGGCCAGATTCGGGAGGTTGAATGGCCTTCTATCAAGCTGAAACTCTATTGGCTGGCTGTTTCACTACCCCTGCCGATAGGTCATTATCCAGCCAGCTCCACACTGATTGGCTCTGTTCTCGAATATTTTCCTCCATTTTCCATACCCATCACTCTATGCCTTTGATTCACTCTCTCTCTGTGTCTATCCCACAGCATCCTCCCTCTCTCTGTGTCTATCCCACAGCAACCTCCCTCTCTCTGTGTCTATCCCACAGCATCCTCCCTCTCTCTGTGTCTATCCCACAGCATCCTCCCTCTCTCTCTGTCTATCCCACAGCATCCTCCCTCTCTCTCTCTGTGTCTATCCCACAGCATCCTCCCTCTCTCTCTCTGTGTCTAAACCACAGCATCCTCCCTCTCTCTCTCTGTGTCTATCCCACAGCATCCTCCCTCTCTCTCTCTGTGTCTATCCCACAGCATCCTCCCTCTCTCTCTCTGTGTCTATCCCACAGCATCCTCCCTCTCTCTCTCTGTGTCTATCCCACAGCATCCTCCCTCTCTCTCTGTCTATCCCACAGCATCCTCCCTCTCTCTCTCTCTGTCTATTGTATTCATCTGCTCGCCTGGACACACAGTTCCTCCGTCAACACTTTCGTTCCTTTATTCTATTTCTCAATATTTCTCTCTTCCTGGTTGGTGGCTGTACCTTTCGCCAGCTGGAATTCCCTCCTGAAACCTCTGTACCCCATTAATAAACTCGTTAAAACCAGCTTCTGATAGCTTCCTATGTGGCTCAGTGCCCCATTTAGGTAGACAGTGTCTGTGAAGCAGCAATGGTCTTGATGTTTCTCTACCCCTCGCATACTCTGTATTGTGACTGTCGTTCTGTCTCTGCCACAGTCGCTCTCTATGCCAGTCCCTATTTCTCCTTCTATCACAGCCACTCATTCTCCATATCTGTGCCTGGATGGGAAGCTGTGCGGATCAGTAGTTGCTGCTGCTTGCTGCACTGAATGTTTCTAGTTTAGCAAAGTAGAGCAAAGTTTCCAAAAACTGACACTGTTGATGGAATGGGCGTGTGCTGGGAATGTGGTGTGTGGCTGGAATGGGTGGGGGAAGGAGGGCATATTTAAAAAGTTTGTTTTATTATAAGGCACAAGTAGGCTTACATAAACAGTAACTTCATTGCAGTGTTAAAATCCCCTGGTCACCGCTGTCTGTTCGCGTACACTAAGGGAGAATTTAGCATGGCCAGTGCACGAAAGCCACGTGGACACGGGGAGAATGTGCAGACTCTGCACAAACAGTGACCCAAGCCAGGAATCAAACCTGGTTCCCTGGCACTGTGAGACAGCTGTGCTGACCACTGCGCTGCAATGGATGGGGGTGGGGTGGGTGTGCAGAGTTGGAATGACCCAGGGGTTGAATGTGGAATGGGGAGAAACATGGGCCAGAATGTATGTAGGGGGTTGGGGTGAGTTTGGCATGTGGTTGGAATGGGGAGGACGGAAAGGTGGCCCGAATGTGGGGGGATTGGGTGGCTGGGGGAGGGATGCAGAGTAACTGGGGTCTCTGACTGGGTCATAGAGCGTGGCTCTGGCATTGGACTCCATCCCCTCTGTGGGTGGGTCTGTGGGTCAGTCCCCCCTCAGTGGGTGGGTCTGTGGGTCAGTCCCCCCTCAGTGGGTGGGTCTGTGGGTCAGTCCCCCCTCAGTGGGTGGGGACAGCACATGAACAGCAGCTTCCTGGGACAGGGCTGAGAGGTGGAGAAAGTTTCCGTCTCCCCCCTCTGGGACTGTTCTCCACCCCCTAGGGTACTGTCTTAATCCTGCCTGTTCCCCCTCCCCTGGGTGTTCTCTGCCCCACTCTCCCCCCCCCGGGGTGGGGAGTGTTTGATGTGGGGAGGGTGTGGGTGTGTGTCTATCTGATGAGTTGGTCTCTGCAGAGAGGAGAGTGCCAATGGCTGGCAGCGCGTTGAGGTGATCCGCCTGGAACAAGACATCTTTACCAGCATGGCCGGCTGTGGCTCCCTGTATATATACAAAACAGACGGCTTCTGGAGTCAGATCAAATCAGCCGGGTGAGTGTAAACACACAGAGTGGCTATCGGGAAGGGAGGGAGGGGGGAGCCCACCGAGAGCTGGGTGGTTGGGGGGGTTGCGGAGAAGAGCATCAGATCAATGGAATGGGGGAATGAAAATGGAGGGAGAGGCTCAGGGTGGGGGTTGGTGGGGTCCCCATTCACAGTGAGGGGCAGCCCCTTCCTCTGAGACTGACAGATGTGGCACTAGGATGAGGTGAGGGGGAGGGAGGGGCAGCCCCTTCCTCAGCAAATAACAGAATCTCTGCGTCACTCTGCAGGTCTGCCATTTATGCCAACCGGTTGTATCTGAATCGGTATCAAAGTACACATCCTGACCGTCTGGCCCAGAATAGCCAGGGGGGGCCCAGAATCATAGGTAAGTGTGTAAACAATAACTACTTACATTTATTTAACACCTCGAATAAAGTATTCCAGTGAGTTTGACAGGAGCCAGGCTGACGCTGTGCTGGGTAGGGAAGTGACTAGAAGCTTCTCCACAAGTGTTGAGGGAAGTGAGAGGGAGGAGGGTGGGTTTGGGAGGGAGCTGAGGTTGGAGCGTAGACACCTACCAGCCACCAGTGACAGAACGATGGAAATCAGAGATAGGTCAGAGTTAGAGGAACGCTGAGATCTGTGTTGTAGGGCTGGAGGAGGTTCCAGATGAAGTGGGGAGGGATTACGAGAGTAAAGAAGTCAGTTTCTATGGGAAACAAAGGGAGAGGTTCAGAAAGCTGATGGCAGAATGTAACGCTGTCTCTGATCCTTTTATTAACAGGAAATGTTTATATCCATCCAACAGCAACTATCGACCCTACAGCTGTGGTGAGTATCCCTGAGAAAGATCACAGCACGGGGGAGGCCATTCATTGCTATTTAACCAGTCTCACTCCCCTTGCACTCTCTCCATAATCCTCACAATCTCTCAGTAAACTATTTCTCCAATTCCCTTCTGAAAGTTCCAATTGAATCTGGCAGCACGTTTCAGATCCCAATGTGCTGTGGGAAGAATTCTCTTCATCTTCCCCTTGAGTCATTTGCCAGTTTGCTGTATCTGTAGCCCCTGGTTCCCAGCCCCTCCGCAGCAGAAGGCACCCCCTCCGTGGCATGTTCAGGTGACCTGTGCTAACATCTCCTATTTTCTGTCATTTCTCCACAGCTGGGTCCAAATGTCACCATCAGCATGGGAGTGATGATTGGAGCTGGAGTTCGAGTCAGAGAGTCCATCATTCTGCACGGAGCCTCACTGCAGGTAGCACAAAGCTCCCAACGTCAAATACAATCCACGGACAGGGTGGGATCCCAGGGGCAACTAGACAGGGGCTAACGGCAAGGTTCAGTATGCAGAATAAGCATGGGAACAAATACACTTACTGTAGCACACACTGGCTTATCAAAGTGATACAACCTTGTACAAAACATAACATTCCCTGTTTGTTTTACACGATGTTACACTCAATCAATTCAGAGTCAGAGATTCCCAAAACAATTACAGGTATTATCAACTGCTGCCAGTGCTAAAATTCCCTCTACACTGTCCCCCATCAAACACTCCCAGGACAGGTACAGCACAGGGTTAGATACAGAGAAAAGCTCCCTCTACACTGTCCCCCCATCAAACACTCACAGGACAGGTACAGCACGGGGTTAGATACAGAGTAAAGCTCCCTCTACACTGTCCCCCATCAAACACTCCCAGGACAGGTACAGCACGATACAGATACAGAGTAAGTCCTCCTGGGGGATGTGAGGGTAACACAGTTGCTGGGGAAGGGTTGGATCACAGGTGGGGAGGGGGATGTTGTTGGATGATGTGGGTGAAATGGGGTTGGTTTGCTGGGAGTTGATTGCAGGAAAAGCCAATGACCTTTCTTTTCCAGGATCACAGCTGTGTGCTGAACTGCATTGTGGGCTGGGATAGTTCTATCGGAAAATGGTCAAGAGTTGAGGGAACCCCCAGTGACCCCAACCCCAATGACCCCCATGCGAAAATTGACAGCGAAACTCTCTTCAGTGATGGGAAACTCAACCCTTCGATCACCATTCTTGGTAAGAGGAGTAACAGTGTGATTAAAAACAACGATGTAATATAGCACAAGATTTAATGCACCCTCGGTACTGACCCTCTGATGATGTGGCGCTCCCTCAGCACTAAACAACTTTCCCTGACAGTACAACCCTCCCTGGGTACTGATCCTCCAATTGCGCTGTCCCCCCTCAGTGCTGTATTGAGGGATGAGTCTTGGTTAATGGACCCCCGTCTCTGTGTTTGGACTTGAATCTGTGAATTGGGACTGTTTCCTCTGAGTTATTGTTGCCTCTGCCTACACTAAGTAATTTACATTTTGCTCTCTGCAGGTTGTAACGTCAGTATTCCTGCTGAGGTGATTATCCTGAACTCCATCGTCCTCCCGCACAAAGAACTGAATCGCAGCTTCAAGAATCAGATCATTCTGTAGCCAGAACTCATCTCCTCACTCACTCTATCAGGTCAGAGTGTAGTCCAACATTGCTGTGGGTCAGCGTCTGACCCGAGAACACAACAGCAACTACTTTTGCACTCGGTCAATTTGTGCCTCTATTTTCCGAACGTTATTTTGCAGAAAGATATAAATCTATTTAATTTTCAATTACATAACTGGAACTGGCTTTTGGAATAATCAAACCCAGTCTTTCTCCAACCCACACTGCTGTACGTTGATGATGCTGGGTTTGTTATCGGGGATATGGTGCTTTCTGTAGGTGTACCAGCCCTGTGAGTGAAGGTGGATTGCTAAAAAAAAAATACTTTGGGATAATGGTGAATGGTGGCATTCTATAAAGGCAGCTGTATCAGTGTACCGTTAACCTGAGGGATGGTTAATATAGACAGGTTGTCTGGGAGCTTTGAGATTAAGGGGCATGCATTTGCAATGAGAACCTACAGCAAGGTTGGATTTGCAAGTAATTAGATTGGGTTTTAACAAATTATGCAAGGAGCAAGATAAGGACTGGGCCTTTCCAGTGTTAAATTTCAACGAGGAAGATAAGGGACTTCTGCAACCTGTGAAAATTGTAGACAGTTCTGGTCACCCTATTATGAAAAAGATATTAAACTAGAAAGAGTGCAGAAAAGATTTATTAGGATGCTACTGGGACTTGATGGTTTGAGTGAAAAGGAGAGGCTGAATCGACTGGGACTTTTTTCTCTGGAGCTTAGAAGGCTGAAGGGTGACTTTATAGAGGTCTATAAAATGATGAGGGGCACAGATCAGCTAGATAGTCAATATCTTTTCCCAAAGATTGGGGAGTCTAAAACCAGAGGGCATAAGTTTAAGCTGAGGAGGGGAGAGATACAAGTGTCCAGAGGGGCAATTTTTTCAGAGTGAGTGTCTGGAATAAGCTGCCAGTGGTAGTAGTAGAGGCGGGTACAATTTTATGTTTTAAAAAGCATTTAGATAGTTACATGGATATAGAGGGATATGGGCCAAACGCGGGCAATTGAGATTAGCTCAGGGGTTTTAAAAAGAGCAGCGTGGACAGGTTGGGTTGAAGGGCCTGT
This sequence comes from Prionace glauca, assembly GCA_037974335.1. Classification (NCBI taxonomy): domain Eukaryota; kingdom Metazoa; phylum Chordata; class Chondrichthyes; order Carcharhiniformes; family Carcharhinidae; genus Prionace; species Prionace glauca. The sequence goes on from CM075731.1 coordinate 107,879,186, forward strand.
TTCTATGTTGTAAACCTCTGATTCTAATTATTAAATTTTATTTGACCCAAAAGAAGTGAAGGCAATTAGAAAACAAGAGATTTTAATATTTTGGAAAAGTTACATTCAAATAGATACTGAGGACAGTGGAATCAGATGAAAAGAGGAGAGGATTATGTGTGGAAAGATAGTGGAGGTGTGTTTGTTGGGTCATGGTCTGAGACTCAATACTGAGAGAAATCAAACAGTCCCAAACAGTACCCCGAATCCTCAGACTGACTTCCCCACCATCAGGAACATCCTTCCTGCATCTACTGTCTATTCCTGTTGGAATTTTACAGGTTTCTACAAGGTCCCACCTCATTTTTCTAAATGAGTGGGTAACTGTTTGAAAATGTCTGTTTTCCAAACAGTTTATTTCCACAGCAGAGTAGGGAGTGTTTGGAGTTGGGGTGTTACCTTTAGGAAAGGTACAGCAGTTTTTCCTTGGACAATTACTGGATTCTAGTTAAAAATCTATCAGGGAAGTATTGCCAGGTAGTTTGTGTTTTCCGATTGTGGGTTTTGGGGGGGCAGGGATGACGGTGGGAAATAATTTGCAAGACTGTGGATGCTGGGTTCTTATTAATAAATCTAAATTTTAATAAACCTTAATTTTTAAAAATCCTGCAAGTGTTACTGGAATTCTGTGCTTCTGGGATCAGTACTCTTTTTCTCCTTGTATTCACACACACTTCTGCAATAGCAACCACTTTATACAGTTGCACTAAGCTTTACCCCACCTCATTTTTCCAAATTCCAGCAAATATAATCCTAACCAATGAGGGCGGCACGGTAGCACAGTGGGTTAGCACTGCTGCTTCACAGCTCCAGGTTCCTGGGTTCGATTCCCGGCTCGGGTCACTGCCTGTGTGGAGTTTGCACATTCTCCTCGTGTCTGCGTGGGTTTTCTCCGGGTGCTCCGGTTTCCTCCCACAGTCCAAAGATGTGCGGGTTAGGTTCATTGGCTATGCTAAAATTGCCCCTTAGTATTCTGGGATGTGTAGGTTAGAGGGATTAGCAGGTAAAATGTGTAGGGATATGGGGATAGGGTCTGGGTGGGATTGTGTTCGGTGCAGACTCGATGGGCCGAAGGGCCTGTTTCTGCACTGTAGGGTTCTATGTTAATCTCATTATGTCAGTCCCACAGTCTTGTACACTTGCCCTGAACTCCCTCTGGAATAAAAACATCTTTCCTCAGATAAAAGACCAAAACTATATGCAATATTCCAGGTGTGGTCTCACCAACAACCATGGTAACAACACATCCCTACTCCAATCCTCTCGCTATGAAGGCCAACAATTCAGTTTGGTTTAGCACCTGCACATCTATCGTCAGTGACTGGGGCACGAGGACACCCAGGTCCCACCGGATGTTCTCCTCCTAATTAGGAATAATCCACCTTCCCATTTTTGCTACCAAAGTGGATAACTTCACATTTATCCAAATTATACTGAATCTGCCAATCACTTGTCCACTCATTCATCCTGTTCCAATCACACTTAAAGGATCTCTCTATCCTCCTCCCAGCTCACCCTTCACCCAATTTTGTCAGGAGTTGAAAAATCAGCAAAAACAAAATAATCACAGGGAAAGATGGAGATTTTATTTCACACCCAGTTGTAATCTGGAAGCTGCTGATACTAATAACTTTTGAAAGAGTAATTTTGCAGGGGTGTGAGGCACTAATTGGACAGCTCGGAGCTGAATGGGTTCCCGAGCTGCTTCGTTCAGTAATTCTCAACAACGTATCCCAGTGCCGTGTGTCCGTGCGGTGAGTCTGACTGTCTCACAGGCAATTCTAACTGTAGCAACAACAAAACACGTCAACCAGACCCAATTTCCACTTGAGATCCACGCTGGCTGAGATCACCCAATGGTAACTCAGGTGCAACAGTTAAATAATTCCACAGCCAACAGATGAGATCCCAGCTCTGCAGTCCTGATACATCCCACTGTGAATGGTGGTGGACAATTAAACAACTCACTGGAAGAGGAGGCTCCATAAATATCCCCATCCTCAATGATCGAGGAGCCCAGCACATCTGTGCAGATAACATAAGAACATAAGAAGTAGGAGGAGGAGTAGGCCATCTTTAACTTTAACTTGGGACTTTAAACTTTACTAATATTGATTGGAATAGCTATCGCTCTAGCTCATTAGAGGGGTCAGTTTTTACACAAAGTGTGCAGGAAGGTTTTTTGACTCAGTATGTAGATAGGCCAACTAGAGGTGAGGCTATATTGGATTTGGTGCTGGGTAATGAGCCAGACCTGGTGCTAGACTTGGAAGTTGGTGTGCATTTTGGTGATAGTGACCGCAATTCGGTTACATTCACCTTAGTGATAGAAAGGGATAGGCATGAACCTCGGGTCAGTAGTTTTAGCTGGGGGAAGGGTTATTGCCTGGTATGGAGGGGAGATCCTATGAGGAGAGACTGAGGGATTTGAGGTTGTTTTCATTAGAAAGGCGGCGGCTAAGAGGGGACCTTATTGAAACATATAAGATGATTAGAGGTTTAGGTAGGGTAGATAGTGATAGCCTTTTTCCTCTGATGGAGAAAGCTAGCACGAGGGGGCATAGCTTTAAATTAAGGGATGGTAGTTATAGGACGGATGTCAGGGGTAGGTTCTTTACCCAGAGGGTGGTGAGGGACTGGAATGCCCTGCCAGCTGCAGTTGTAAATGCACCTAGTTTGGGGGCGTTTAAGAGATCCGTGGATAGGTTTATGGACGAAAAGAGATTGGTTTAGGTTAGTGGGTCATTGCTTTTTAATTGGTCGGCGCAACATCGTGGGCCGAAGGGCCTGTTCTGTGCTGTAATGTTCTATGTTCTATCTAGCCCTTCGAGCCTGCCCCGCCTCAGATAAGACTGAAGTATTCACAACAATCTTCAGCCAGAAGTTCCAACTGGATGATCCATCTCCGGCCTCCTCCAGCAGTCCCCAGCATCTCAGGTACCAGTCTCCTGCCAATTCGATTCACTCCCTGTGATATCCAGAAACAGTTGGAGACAGTGGACACTGCAAAGGCTACGGGCCCTGATAACATTCCAGCAATAGTACTGAAGACTTGGTGTTCCAGAACATTCCACACCCAAGCCAAGTTCTTCCAGTACAGTTACAACACTGGCATTTACCAAGAAAATTGCCCAGGTGTGTCCTGTACACAGGGAGCAGAACAAATCCAACTGGCTAATTACTGCCCAGTCTACTCTCGATCATCAGTAAAGCTTCTATTTTCTGTGTATTTCTATAGCTCTTGGGACTGAAGGAACACAGCAATACTGGGGGGTAAGGCAGGGTCAGACTTTTGAATGTGAACATCAATCACAATCATAATGGTGGAGGAGCTCAAAGGGCTGAATGGCCTACTCTGAATTTCCATATATGTTTCTAAGTGATGGAAGGGTCATCGACAGCACTATCCCCAGCACCTGCTCAGCGACGCCCAGTTTGTGTGTTGCCAGGGGGTCACTCAGCTCCTGACCTCATTCCAGCCTTGGTTCAAACATGGACAAAGGAGCTGAATTCCAGAGGGGAGGTGAGAGTGACAGCCCTTAACATCAAGGCAACATTCAACTGAACGTGACTTCGAGGAGTCCAAGCAAAACTGGAATCAATTGGTATCAGCGGGAAAACTCACCACTGGTTGGAGTCAGACCCGGGACATAGGAAGGTGGTTGTGGATGTGGAGGGTCAGTCATCTCAGCTCCAGGACATCACTGCGGGAGTCCCTCAGGGGAGTGTCCAAGGCCCAACCCTCCTCAGCTGCTTCACCAATCACCTTCCCTCCATCGTAAGGTCAGAATTGGGGATGTTGACCGATGATTGCACAACATTCAGCATCATTCACGACTCCTCAGATACTGAAACAGATCATATCCAAATGCAACAAGATCTGGACAATATCCAGGCTTGGGGTGACAAATGGCAAATAACATTCGCACTACACAAATACCAAGCAATGACCATCACCAATAAGACACTCAAACCACCACCCCTTAACATTCAATCATGTAACCATCACTGAATCCCCCACTGTCAACATCCTGGGGGTTACCATTGACCAAAAACTGATCTGGACCCAGCCATATAAATACTGTGGCTATCACAGCAGGTCAGAGGCTGGGAATTTTACAGTGAGTAATTCACTTCCTGTCTCCCCAAAGCCTGTCCACCATACACAAGGCACAAGTCTGATGTAATACTCCCCACTTGCCTGGATGGGCGCAGCTCCAACAACACAAGACATAGAACATAGAACATTACAGAGCAGAACAGGCCCTTCAGCCCACGATGTTGCGCCGACCAATTACAAAACAATGACCCACTAACCTAAACCAATCCCTTTTTGTCCATAAACCTATCCACAGATCTCTTAAATGCCCCCAAACTAGGCGCATTTACAACTGCAGCTGGCAGGGCATTCCAGTCCCTCACCATCCTCTGGGTAAAGAACCTACCCCTGACATCCGTCCGATAACTACCACCCCTTAATTTAAAGCCATGCCCCCTCGTGCTAGATTTCTCCATCAGAGGAAAAAGGATATCACTACCTACCCTATCTAAACCTCTAATCATCTTATATGTTTCAATAAGATCCCCTCTTAGCCTCCTTCTTTCCAGTGAAAACAACCCCAAATCCCTCAGCCTCTCCTTATAGGACCTCCCCTCCATACCAGGCAACATCCTGGTAAACCTCCTCTGCACCTTCTCCAAAGTCTCCACATCCTTCCTGTAATGTGGGGACCAGAACTGCACACAGTACTCCAAGTGCGGCCGCACCAGAGTTGTGTACAGTTGCAACATGACGCTGCGACTCCTAAATTCAATCCCCCTACCAATAAACGCCAAGACACTGTATGCCTTCTTAACAACCTTATCTACTTGATTCCCAACTTTCAGGGATCGATGTACACATACACCTAGATCCCTCTGCTCATCCACACTATTCAAAGTCCTCCCGTTAGCCCTATACTCGACACATCTGTTGCTCCTACCGAAGTGAATTACCTCACACTTCTCCGCATTAAACTCCATCCGCCACCTCTCGGCCCAGCTCTGCAACCTGTCTAAGTCTTCCTGCAAACTATCACACCCTTCATCACTATCTACCACATCTCTGACTTTGGTGTCATCAGCAAATTTACTAATCCACCCAACTATACCCTCATCCAGATCATTAATAAAAATTACAAACAGCAGTGGCCCCAAAACAGATCCCTGAGGCACACCACTTGTAACCGAACTCCGTGATGAATATTTACCATCAACCACCACTCTCTGTCTCCTATCCGCTAGCCAATTCCTGATCCAATTCCCTAGATCACCCACAATCCCATACATTTGCATTTTCTGCAGAAGCCTACCATGGTGAACCTTATCAAACGCCTTACTAAAATCACATAAGACCATTCGGGAAAAAGCAGCCCCGCTTGATTGGCATCACATCCAATCCCTCCACCAAGCCACAGTGACAATCACGTTCAAACCCATGACTGCAATCACCTAGAAGGACAAGGGCAGCAGACACCTGGGAACACCCCCCCACCTGGTGGTTCCCCTCCCAGTCACTCACCATCCTGACTTGGAAATATATCACTTTCTTCACTGTCATTAGGTCAAAATCCTGGAATTCCCTTTCTAACAGCACAGTGGGTGTACCTACACCTCGGACTGCAGTGATTTAAGGCGGCAGCTCACCACCACCTTCCCAAGGACCGTTAGGGATGGGGAATAAATGCTGGCCAATCAGCAACGCCCATGTCCCACAAATGAATAAAAGCAGATGCTAATTTGGAAGTTGGATTTTCTCTTGCTCTGTGGGATTTATGATGATGACAGGTTAGAATTCCAGTCACTTGAGCTGTTGGGGACTCGAGAAACATCAGTGTTTGAGCTCAGTGCTGGTATCGGAGTCTCAAACTCCCCTCCCTCCTTCCCCACCTCCCCAATCTTCCGACAGACCGGGGGACAAATTATTTCAAAATAAGAGGATTGGTGAATGCAATTATTTTATTACAGCGCAGACAATGACAGGCATAGTGTCAGAAAACATGTCCTTCTCTCCCGCGCCCCCCCCCTTCTCCTCACCCCCCCTGATTTACTCCCCCATCTCCCCCTCCCCCATCTCTATAATAATCCAGGAAATGCATCAGGAGCAGGGAGTTCAGCTGTGCACTCTCCTCCAACCCAATCCATACCATCCGTTCACACTCCCCTCCAGGGCACTCCCAGCTCCTCCCCCCTCACCCCAGCCCGGCTTTCCGCACCCCCCCCCCCCCCCCCCCCCCCTCCCACCCACCGGCCAAAACAGAGAAACAGCAAAAGGGAAACGCGAGGCATTGATTTCCTGACTGTGTCAGAGGGAACCCGGGAACAGGGTATGTTCCAGGCTGTGGATTTTACATAGTGGGAGATGTTCCGAGAAGGTTCTGGAAGACTTTGCTTTGTCACTTTCATGTTTAACTCAGGGTCGGTGACTGGAAAATCTTTCCAGACCTGTTGGAATAGGAAGGCAGATACATTAATGACAGAAACCCCTCAGGTCTCTCTCTCTCTCTACCCTCCCACTCTCCCTCTGCTGCTACTCACATGGTGAGGAGGGCAGGGTGTATACAGCAGCTGGGAGACTGGTTAATCATCTCAGCAACTTCAGGGGAGGTCAGCGGTTTAAACAAGTTCCCTAGGGAAGGACAGGAGAGAGATTAGAGGCCAGGAAGATAAGGAGAGGGGAATGGAGGGTGCAGGGCTGACACCAACACCACTCCCACTGCCAATCAGAAGACACCACTGGAGTCCAAACACCAGGAGAACACCACACTGAGCACCGCGACACCGGCCCAGGGACCGAGACGTGATGAATGACCAATTCTGTAATTCCGAGAACTCCCAGAATTGATCCAGGTTTTCCCAGTCAGACCTGCTCAGGTGGGCTCTGTGTTCCGATTGGCTGCTGACTACACTTTAGCTAAGGTGTGTCTCATCAGCATCATTATGTTAATCTGTGCGGCGCACACGCACACGCGCGCACGCACACGCGCGCACACACACGCGCGCACACACACGCGCGCGCACGCACGCGCGCACGCACGCGCGCACGCACGCACGCGCGCACGCACGCGCGCACGCACCCTCCCCTCCCCTCCTCAAGCTGACCTCGGCCATCACTCACTACAGGCAGACATACAAACTCCAATCATTCCACCCTCAATTTCCTCGTTAGCTTCACCGAGACTCAAGGCCTGACCCCAAAGAGCAGCACCCTCACCCGATGGGAGTTGGGTGTTGCTGGGACCCCCTTGGCCAGTCTCCTGTCCCACCAGCTGGTTCCAGTAATCGGAGGACATGGAGAGAAGCTGCTCCATAACCTGAAGGAAAGAAGAAAATACAACAGCAGTGAAGTGATAGAGAGAGCGCAACCCGAGTTCTCCAAAACATTACAACAGGACACTTCGGAATACAGTGCTGAAACTACACAGCGGAAATTCACCTAAACTCTCAAAGAATGTCCCAATCCCACCACCTCTATCAGAGACGGACAAGAACAGCAGATACATGGGAACACCCCCACCCAGAGGTTCCCCTCCAAGTCACTCACCATCCTGACTTGGAAATATATTACCGTTCCTTCACTGTCACTGGGTCAAAATCCTGGAACTCCCTCCCAAACAGCACTGTGGGTGTACCTACACCTCAGGAACTGAACCAGGTTCAAGAAGGCAGCTCACCACCACCTTCTCAAGGGGCAATTAAGCATGGGCAATAAATGATGGTCTATCCAGCGATACCCACATCCCGGGAAAGTTGCCAATCTCAATTTTCCCTTCACCAGTGAGTGAAATGGGGTTAGATACAGAGTAAAGCTCACTCTACACTGTCCCCATCAAACAGTCCCAGGACAGGTACAGCACGGGGTTAGATACAGAGTAAAGCTCACTCTACACTGTCCCTTCCATCAAACACTCCCAGGATAGTAGAGTTTCCCTCTCGAACGTTCAAACATTCCAAAATAAATCTTCCCACCATTTCTGGACTTTCTTGCTGTCTCCTCGCTCTCAAAAACTCACCCTGCGACTCCAGAACAGTCACTCTGCCATTCACCTCCTGCACCCCCTGATGTATCCACCAGGAGGCACATGGTCACCTCTTTCAGTCAATAGCTGCCCAGCCTGAGTCTCCCCCTGCGGTAAGACTCTCTTCCCCCTCCAGTCTGTGTCTGTCCTCCCCATCTCTCTCTCTCTCTTCCCCTCTACCCTTCTTTATTTTGCCATTTTTACAGTTCGATTGGTGCAGGGTGTCCAGTGTTCCGAACATCTCCCAAACACACTGGGACGTGTGTGAGTGTTAGAGCCACAGGGGGGGTGCTGAGAAAGCAGGAAGACAAAAGGGAGAGATGGGGAGAAGCAGAGGGATTATTCCAGAGTTTGGAAGCTGGAAAACTGGAGGCAGAACGGAGAAGCAATGAAATTCAGGGAGGTGGACAAGGGTTCAGTATTGGAGAACGGTGTTAGAGGGTGATGGCCCTGGAGGAGTTTGGAGAGAGAGGGAGGGGAGGGAGAGGCTGGAAGAGGGATAGAAAATGGAAGAGCAGCTACGGTGAAATAATCAAAACCAACGTCGGAAATCAAGAATCCAGCATGAGTCCTGATGCAGGATCTTTAACACAAACTGCTAATCAGTGCCAATGTACAGAATCTGCCCAGTGCCCTAGAACCCCTACAGTGCAGAAAGAGGCCATTCAGCCCATCGTATCTGCACTGACTCTCCAAAAGACCATCACTCTCCCCTATCTCCTTTACCCTGTGTATTTACCATGACTAATTCATCTTACCTACACATCTTTGGATTTCGGGTGCAACTCAGGGCACCAGCAAATCCCCAAGGCTCCTTAGGCAGCACCTTCCAAACCCACAACCACTTCCATCTAGAAGGACGAAAGCAGCAGATACCTGGGAACACCCCCACCCGGAGGTTCCCCTCCGAGTCACTCACCATCCTGACTTGGAAATATATCAGACATTCCTTTGCAGTTTCACGGTCAAAATCCTGGAATTTCCTCCCTAACAGCGCTGTGGGTGTACCTACACCACTTTGCCTGCAGCGGTTCAAGGCAGCAGCTCACCAGCACCTTCTCAAGGGGTAATTAGGGATGGGCATTAGATGCTGGTCTAGCCAGCGACACCAACATCCCAGGAATGAATTCAAAGATTATTTTCCTTTTGTGGAGGTGAATGGTGACAGGTGGTAAATGGAACAGTGTGTGGATTTAATTCCATCTAATTTCATTTTGAATGATAGATTCACTTTGGGAACAGTGTGTAAATGGGTTAGTGTAATGACTCCCCAGTGCACTGAGACAGTTACAGCCTGGCAATGTTCTGTATCAGTGTGTGTTTGCCTTTGGATAGAACAAAAAAAAAATCCAAAAATCACTGTCCGATTTCAGTGTCTCCCTCACGGATACTGTCCCTCCTCCCCTCTCCCCAGCCTCCAAATCAGATCCACTCTGACATACCCTCCAGGGAGGCACCATCACCCCCTCACTGTGTTGACTTGATTTATTATTGTCACGTGTATTAACATACAGTGAAAAGAATTGTTTCTTGGGCATTATACAGACAAAGCATACCATTCATAGAGAAGGAAACAAAAGAGAGTGCAGAATGTAGTGTTACAGTCACAGCGAGGGTGCAGAGAAAGATCAACTTAATGTGAGGTAGGTCCATTCAAAAGTCTGACAGCAGCAGGGAAGAATGGGATGGGGTGTGGAATATACTGCCTGCTGTGATAGTGGAGTCGGACACTTTAGGAATTTTTAAGCGGTTATTGGATAGGCACATGGAGCACTCCAGAATGATAGGGAGTGGGATAGACTGATCTTGGGTTCGGTCATAGCTCAGCACAACATTGTTTCTATGTAATCAAATTGCTGTGACTCTGGAATCGCATTTAGGCCAGACTGGGTAAGGACGGCAGATTTCCTTCCCTAAAGGACATTAATGAACCAGGTGGGTTCATCCTGACAATCGATAATGGTTTCATGGTCATTGATAAACTTGTAATTTCACTATCCGCTGCGGTGGGATTTACATAAGAACATAAGAAATAGGAGCAGGAATAGGCCATCTGGCCCTTCGAGCCTGCCCCGCCATTCAATAGGATTTGAATCTGGGTCTCCAGATTACTAATCCAATGACAATATCACTACACCATTGCCTTCCTGTATGGCTTTCATTGAGCTAGCACAGGCAGAATGGGCTGAACAGCCTCCCCCACGCTGCTTCATTCTATATCCTTACCCTTCCACCTTCAGTTGCTTGAACTTTTCCATCTCATTCCCTCCCTTCCAAAGCTCCAATGGAACAGAGTCATCGAGGTTTACAGCATGGAAACAGGCCCTTCGGCCCAACTTGTCCATGCCGCCCTGCAATAGGGCAGTCAAACCCTAGAACCAGTCCCCCCACCAATCAGAGTCCCGATGATTGGACACTAACCTTTGGTTGGCGTTTTGTGTCCTCGAAGACCTCCAGCGGGTTTGGGTTGGGGTGGGAATGGCCCACGATAGTCGGACCAAAGATCCTGGCAATGCTGTGTTTATCCATTCGACACTCAGGACTCGCCATCACCCTGGCAGGGAATAGACAGAGGGGCAGAAATCATTGCTCTGTCTACCTCCTCACTGACGAAACCCCAAACCAGGCCTTACAACCTGAACACCTGCTAAACAGGCTCTAGGCACTTGCACAGACCTCAACCTGGGACCACCCCAACTACAGCACTCCCCCCACAGCTCCCACCCCCCTCCCCAGCCACAGCACCCCCTCCCCTCCCCAGCCACAGCACCCCCAGTGCCACGCTCAGTCCAGGTCCTGCCTGCTCCTCTGGTACAGGTTGAGAATCCAACGGCACAATTCACCATCAACCCAACATAGTAGCCATTCATTCCATTTCTGCTTGTGGGATCTTGCTGTGTAAAACTCTGCTGAAATCCTTCCTACACTGCACACAAAGACCAAGATGCTTTGCAGTTACATAGAAAGACAAATCATAAGAACATAAGAACATAAGAAATAGGAGCAGGAGTAGGCCATCTGGCCCTTCAAGCCTGCCCCACCATTCAATAAGATCATGGCTGATCTGTCGTGACTCAGCTCTACATTCCCGCCCTCTCCCCATAACCCTTAATCCCCTCTCTTATCAAAAACCCATCAACCCGTTTCTTAAAAATATTTAGCGAGGCAGCCTCCAGCACTTCAACGGGCAAAGAATTCCAGAGATTCACCACCCTTTGAGTGAAGAAGTTCCTCCTCAACTCTGTTCTAAACCGCCCCCCCTTTATCTTGAGGCTGTGCCCCCTAGTCCTACTGTCTTTTTTGAGCGGGAAGAGTCTCTCCACCTCTATCCTATCCATCCCATTCATCATCTTATATGTCTCAATGAGATCTCCCCTCATTCTTCTAAACTCTAACGAGTACAAGCCTAGTTTATTCAGCCTGTCCTCATAGCTCAATCCCCTCAACTCCGGTATCAGCCTAGTAGCACAGTGGTTAGCACTGCTGCTTCACAGCTCCAGGGTCCTGGGTTCGATTCCCGGCTCGGGTCACTGCCTGTGTGGAGTTTGCACATTCTCCTCGTGTCTGCATGGGTTTTCTCCGGGTGCTCCGGTTTCCTCCCACAGTCCAAAGATGTGCGGGTTAGGTTGATTGGCTATGCTAAAATTGCCCCTTAGTGTCCTGGGATGTGTAGGTTAGAGGGATTAGCAGGTAAATGTGTAGGGATATGGGGATAGGGTCTGGGTGGGATTGTGTTCGGTGCAGACTTGATGGGCCGAAGGGCCTGTTTCTACACTGTAGGGTTCTAATCTAATCTTCTAATTTTCTAATCTAAACCTCCTCTGCACTCATAGAACATAGAACATAACAGCGCAGTAAATCTGTAAAACACGAGGACGTGAACCTTGATCTGGTTGGAGAACATTACGAGCATCCAACCAGCTTGTGATCCGAGGACCTTACCTCTGAAGGTGGATGATGAGGAAGGCCAGTGTGTCTCGGTTAGCTCGGGGCAGGCTGTGTACAGCCTGGCTCAGGTTCCTGCTACTCTGGTCATCTGGGAGAAATACAGAGAGAGAGAGAGAGGAAGACAGTATAAACCCAGGCTGGAACCTCACTCTGCTAACGGGACACTCAGCATTCCTGAATTCCTGCCCAACTGCACACCGGGAATATCTTCAACACAGACAGCTGGGATTCATGGCAGCTCTTGTCCTTAAAAGAATCAAAGCCAGTCTGCAAAGTAACACCCAATTCACCATAACAGGTGACAGGTGATGTTGCCAGGGGTGTGACCACATTGACCTGGGACTGATTGAAGCTTCCTCCCCTACAGGACATTGGTATCCCATTGGGTATCTCTACTCTGGACAAAACCAGAGATGTGTGTGTTCAAATCCAAACATTCCCAAATTAAAATCATCACCAGTGGAATATTCATCACTGGTATTTACCCCACACCCCATTCCTGGCTGGTATGTATCCCCACCCCCTGCCCCACACATTATCACTGAGCTAACATCATTCAGTGAATTCACATTAAAGAAAATCAAACTAAATTTCCCACCTTTCGTGTTTTTAAGAAACTGGCAATGGTTTAATCAAGAAATTCTCACATTTCCAATCCTCTGATTAACTCCCGTTGCCAGTAACCAAGACTTTGATCTCAGCCAATGGACCAATAGCTGGGGAGAGCACAGTTCACGTGGGAAAGTGCAATTAGACTGGGTGGCCTGTTTAATCAGCCGAGCTAGTACCAACCCGACAGGCCAAATGGTCACTTTTTGTGCTGTAAACTAAGGTTAAAGAGACAGAAACAGTTAAGTTTGTTTCACAGTTTGATTAAATCAAACTCGGAGCAGTGAACATGTGTCTACATTAGACACACGGATGGGGGTCATGGGACTGGAGTGGAAAGAATGTCAGAGCAGAGAGATTCCAACCATCAGGAAGGGTTAGAAATCCAACCTGGTGACAGGGACCAAGGGAACACCGAGGGAGGGACCTGACGGAGGTTTTTAAAACAACACAGAATGTTTTAAAGCTGAACAGAGATGATGTTTCACTTGGCTGGGGGAAAACGGTGAGGCAAATAGTGTCATTTATCTATCCAGATATAAATCACTCATTAGGGATTGGGTACATTTAGGCATGTGGGAATATTTATCCAAACATAAAACACTTGTGGCCATCAGCAGCAGAGCTGTGTGTATGTGCTCCTCCCACAGCTAAAGTGAGACAAAGATGGGGTCACATGACATTTCCCTGTGATGTCAGGCTGCGAATCCTTAAGGATCTATTGGACCAAAAATAGTGCGGCTGGATTGAAACGGAATCTGGATAACAATGGAGGGATAGAGACGAGGAGGCCCAACACCAGCACAGAACAGATGGACAGAAAGGCCTCTTCCTGTGGTGTTAATCCCATAAACATCCAGGAAGGATCCAACATTGGGAATAAAATCCAATCTGTGTACAGAATGTTACAGAACACGGGCAACAGGAAGCTGTTCCCTGGAGGGGCAGGACGGCCGCACCCCCCTGCCCCCACACTGGGCAGACTCCCCCTTACCCGTCACTGCCCCCCACCCCGCCCCACCCCCGCCCCCCAGGAGGGACCGCCTTACCCGTCACTGCCCCCCCCCGCCCCACCCCCACCCCCCAGGAGGGACCCCCTTACCCGTCACTGCCCCCCCCCACCCCACCCCCACCCCCCAGGAGGGACCGCCTTACCCGTCACTGCCCCCCCCCCCGCCCCCCAGGAGGGACCGCCTTACCCGTCACTGCCCCCACCCCCGCCCCCCCCCCCACCACCCAGGAGGGACCGCCTTACCCGTCAGTGCCCCCCCCACCCCACCCCCACCCCCCAGGAGGGACCCGCCTTACCCGTCACTGCCATGAACATCGAGTGGAGCTTGAAAGGTGACGAGAGGTTCTTTCAGTTTGCGGAGAAAGTCTTTCAGTAACCCACAAACCACGTGGATGTTGGAGACTCGGCTCAGCAACGGGAGACCCTTCCCTCGCACATAATTCTCTTTCAGCTCCCTCACAATCCGTTCCCCACCCGGTACCACGGTAAATCCCAGGCTGGGGGGGGGGGGGGAGAGAGAGGCAGTGTCAGAACAACAGACCAACCCAACACACCGCAGCCCACTCACACCCCCACCCACACTCCCACTCACACCCCCCACCCACACCCACACCCCCACCCACACCCCACCACACACTGGGCCTGCTCAACACAAAGCAAATGGAACCAGGGAGGCTCATACACCCCCCTGCCCCCCCCACCCCCCCACCCACTGACCATCTGATACTCCCTCAGTAGCAGTTAACCCACAAACAGGTCCCCCAAAACCCTCGCACGGATCACAGCTCGAGTGTTACCCCAGACAGACACACACAGACTCTCACTACTCTCTGCACAAAGTTTCTCACCTCCTGCAATCCCCTCTGTTCAATTTCATTGATACAATGGATGACCAGAGATGGGATCATGGGACTGGTCAGTGGAGCAAAATCAGCAACTGTTCCCTGGAAGAGAGTGTGTGTCAGCGTTAATAATTACAAACTGACCGGTCAGTACAGCAGGCAAAACCCCATTACTCAGGCTGCCCCTCTCTCAGGGTCACACTCCTGAACATTTAACCATCTCTCTGCTTCCTCAAGCTGCCAGGATATTGAACCTGGAAACACCCCTCCGCCCCCCCCAATCCCCCTTCCACACCCCCCCCCCACCCCAAATCCCCCCTCCGCACCCGCCACCCTCCACCCAAATTGGCATGAAGACCAACTCACTCCAACTGCTCAATGGCTCTGCTCTGGCTGGACTGCAGGGAGAGGCAGACATTTCCTCACTGAGGTCAGACGCAGGGATCACAGATTGGGATCATCACCATCTCACTCCAACATAGAACCCTACAGTGCAGAAACAGGCCCTTCGGCCCATCGAGTCTGCACCGAACACAATCCCACCCAGACCCTATCCCCATATCCCTACACATTTACCTGCTAATCCCTCTAACCTACACATCCCAGGACACTAAGGGGCAATTTTAGCATAGCCAATGAACCTAACCCGCACATCTTTGGACTCCAACCTCAGCTCAGCTGTAACCCTCATCCACGCCCACGGTTCCTCACAAACTCCCTCCCAAATTCTACTCTCTGTGAACTTGAGGTCATATGAGACCACATCCTAGTTCACCGCCCCCACCCCCTCCCTCACTCACACTGACCTGCATCAGCTCCTGCTCCCAATGTCTTCATTTTTAAACCTCAATTTCAAATCCCTCCACCGTCTCCTCCAGCCCTACAATCCTCAGTCACTCCACCCTCCTCGAACACTGGCCCTGGGACATCTGAAATTTCCATTTCCAAATTGGCTGCCAAACCTTCAGGAGTCTTGACCCAGAGCTCCGGAACCACTCAGATCCACTCTCCCTCCCTGTCCCATTTCCCCAGCACCTTAACGTCTGATTTTATTCCAGGCCCCAATATCTCCAAACTCAACAAGGAAATAAAAACAGAAAATGCAGGATAAACTCAGCAAACCTGCAACATCTGAGAGAGTTAATAAAACTTCACGCTACCAGGGAACCGGATGCAGGTTCCGAGTTTGGTAAGTGGGAGAGTTTAAATTGAATATTTCAGATTCCCGGCACCCACAGGATTTTGTTTTATTCAGCGTTAAATAAATAATGTTCGATAATCATCCAATCAAGGTTCTGGAGACAAAACCAGAAAATGCTGGAAAATCTCAGCATCTGTGGAGGGAGAAGAGAGCCAACATTTTCCAGTCTGGATGACCCTTCATCAGAGCAAATAAAAACTGGAAATGGGATGAGATTTACACAGGGCTGGGGGGAGGTGATACAAAACACACCAGCTTAAAGGCTCTGTGCCTTAACGCACGGAGCATTCACAATAAAGTGGATGAACTAATCATACAGCTAGATGGAAATGTGTACGATATAATTGGGATTACAGAGACATGGTTGCAGGGTGACCAGAGATGGGAACTGAATGTGCCGGGGTATTCAGTATTTAGGAAGGATGGGCATAAAGGAAAAGGGGGTGGAGTGGCGCAGCTGGTTAAAGAGGAAATTATCACAATAGTGAGACAGGTTATTAACTCTGACAATGTGAAGGCTGTATGGGGAGAGTTGAGAAATACCAAGGATGTCAGATATAGACCCCTAAACTGCAGTGGTGCTGTTGGGAATGGCATTAAACATGAAATTAGAGATGTATGTGATAAAGGAATATCGGTGATCATGGGTGATTTTAATCTGCACATGAATTGGGCAAATCAAATTAGCCACAATGCCGTAGAGGAGGAATTCCTGCAGTGTATACGGGATGGTTTTCTTGACCAATATGTGGAGGAACCAACTAGAGAGCAGGCCACCTTAGACTGGGTACTGTGTAATGAGAAGGGAATCATTGCCAATCTAACTGTACGAGACCCTTTGGGAATGAGTGACCATAACATGATGGAATTTTTTTTATCAAGATGAAGAGTGAAGGAGTTGATTTGGAGACTAGGGAGCTGAATCTTAATGAAGGAAACTATATGAGGCGTGAGTTGGCCTTGATTGATTGGGGAGAGTTATTTAAAGGGATGACAGTGGATAGGCAATGGAAACATTCAGGGAACGCATGGGGGAACTGCAGCAACTGTTTATTCCTGTCTGACACAAGAGCAAAAGAGGGCTAATCCATGGCTTACAAAGGAAATTAGAGAGATCCAAGGAACAAACATACCAATTGGCCAAGAAAAATATTAGATCTGAGGATTGGGAGCAGTTTAGAATTCAGCAAAGAAGGACCAAGGGATTGATTAAGAAGGGGAAAATACAGTATGAAAGTTACCTTGCAGGGAACATAAAGACTGACCAGAGTTTCTATAGATACGTGAAGAGAAAGAGGTTGGTGAAGACAAATGTAGGTCCCCTACAGACAGAAATGGGGGAATGTATAATAGGGGACAAAGAAATAGCCAAATGACTGAATACAAACTTTGGTTCTGTCTTCACAAAAGAGGACACAAATCAAATACCAGAAATGTTGGAAAATGCAAGATATAGTGAGAAGGAAGAACTGAGGGAGATCAATATTAGTAGGGAAATGGTGCTGGGAAAGTTGATGGGATTGAAGGTGGATAAATCCCCAGGACCTGATAATCTACATCCCAGAGTACTTAAGGAAGAGGCTCTAGAAATGGCGGATTAATGTCAGATGCAGTATAATTTGGATAAATGAGAGATTTTTGCTTCCAAAAAGTGAATAACAAGAAGGCAGATTATTACCTGAATGACTGTAAATTGGGAGAGGGGAGTGTGCAGAGGGACCTGGGTGTCCTTGTGCACCAGTCACTGAAGGTAAGCGTGCAGGTGCAGCAGGCGGTAAAGAAGGTAAATGGTAAGTTGGCCTTCATTGCGAGAGGTTTCGAGTACAGGAGCAGGGATGTGTTGTGATTATACAGGGGCCTTGGTGAGACCACACCTAGAGTATTGTGTGCAGTTTAGGTATAGATAGAGTAAACAGAGGTAAGCTATTTCCTATGACAGAGACACACAGGACAAGGGGCCATGGGCTTAAGGTGAGGGGGGGAGAGGTATAACACAGATATTAGAGGGAGGTTTTTCACACAGAGGGTAGTGGGGGTATGGAATGCTCTGCCAAGTAAGGTGGTGGAGGCAAACACCCTAGAGTCCTTTAAGAGTAACTTAGACAGGCACATGAGTGGGTTGGAGATGGGTGGATATAGGAGATTGTTTTAAATAAGGGTCATTAGCATTGGGGCGTCCCTGGTAAGGTAAATGGATATGGTATGAGAATAATGTTTTTTCTCTTTTCATTCACAGGTTTTAAGTCGGTCCACCTTGTTGTCCAACGAGGGGCATACACTCGATGGGTCGTACTGGGGCTGCTCTTGAATGTTCGAGATTGGCCTAGTGCTTCATGTCATTAGTGTGTGCCTAAACTGGACCAGATACTGGGCAAGACGACAGCTCAGTGACTATCACTGTTTGCTGTGCAGACACATGGATTTGGGCCGGTGTCTGTGGGAGTTTGCGCATTCTCCCTGTGCTTGCGTGGGTTTTCTCCGGGTGCTCCGATTTCCTCCCACACCCCAAAGATGTGCTATTAGGCTGATTGGCAGGAATAAATTGTCCCTAAATCAGTTTCCCTCAATCTGGATGGCCATAAAACATTAGACAGGGGTCGTGGGTGGAGAGGGGGACTGGTGGTGTTGAGATGGCGACGCGGGCTCATTGGTCCAAAGGGCCTGTTTCCCAGGCTGTTTTTGTTCTTTGTTCTTTTCTGAGGAAGGATGTTCTTGTTCTCGAGGGAGAGCAGCGAAGGTTTACCAGGCTGATTCCGGGGATGGTGGGACTGATGGATGAGGAGAGATTGACCAGGTTAGGATTGTTTTCACTGAAGACAAAATGTGATGGTGGTTGGAATCTCAGAGACGTAGGGTAGATACAGGGAGGATATTGTCAATGGTGGGGAGTCCGGAGTCTGAGGATTCAGGGTAGACAATTTAGGACGTTGTGAGACATTTCTTCATTACCACAGGAAGTAGCTGACGCTGAAATGTTGAATATATTCAAGAGGTGTCTGGATATAGCACTCAGGGCAAATGGGATCAAAGATTACGGGGAGAAAGCAGGATTAGGCTATTGAGTTGGACGATCAGCCATGATCATGATAAACATAGAACATAGAACATTACAGCACAAACAGGCCCTTCGGCCCTCAAGTTGCGCCGATCGCATCAACCCCACCAATCTATAGACCTATCTATAACCCCCAATCCCATTAAACCCCATATACTCATCCAGAAGTCTTTTAAAAGACCCCAGCGAGTTCGCCTCCACCACTGACGACGGCAGCCGATTCCAATCACTCACTACCCTCTGAGTGAAAAACTTACCCCTAACATCACCTCTGTACTTCCCTCCCCGCACCTTAAATCTGTGTCCTCTCGTAGCGACCATTTCAACCCGGGGAAATAGCCTCTGAGAGTCCACCCTATCTATTCCTCTTAACATTTTATAAACTTCTATCAGGTCGCCTCTCAACCTTCGCCTCTCCAGGGAAAAGAGTCCCAGCTCCCTCAACCTATCTTCATAAGGCATGCCTCCCAGTCCAGGCAACATCCTTGTAAATCTCCTCTGCACCCTTTCAATAGCTTCTACGTCTTTCCTATAGTGAGGCGACCAGAACTGCGCACAGTACTCCAAATGAGGCCTGACGAGGGTCCTGTAAAGTTGCAGCATTACCTCCCGACTCCTAAACTCAATCCCTCGAGACGTAAATAGTGGAGCAAGCAGTGTATTGTTGCAGCGAGATTGAGGTGGGGTTTGAGAACTACAGGTGGGTGGAGCTGGAGAAAAGGAGAGAAATTGACAAAGATATCTTGGACAAAAAGACAAATCTTGAGTATTTTCTGTTTTGTTTCAGATTCAAAGGCAAGTTGTTGTTGTTGCAGAGACAATGTGAGGAATTCTTCCATCTGGTTCCTTACCTAACATAAGTAGGAGCAGCAGTAGGCCATCTGGCCCTTCGAGCCTGCCCCGCCATTCAATAAGATCATGGCTGATCTGTCGTGGCTCAGTTCCACCTTCTCGCCCTCTCCCCATAACCCTTAATCCCCTCTCTTATCAAAAACCCATCAACCCGCGTCTTAAAAATATTTAGCGAGGCAGCCTCCACCACTTCAACGGGTAGAGAATTCCAGAGATTCACCACCCTTTGAGTGAAGAAGTTCCTCCTCAACTCCGTTCCAAGCTACTCCCCCTCCCCCATCATCTTGAGGCTGTGCCCCCTTCGCCCTGCTATCCTTACCTGGCCATTTTTGACAGAGGTCAGAGTGAAATTGGGGGCACAAAGTGCGGGACATCGATCCTTACAGTCTGGGTGTGACACCACATTGCAGAAACGACACTTCAGCGCCATCCTCCCAAATCTGATCCGTTTCCCACAGGGAATGCACACCTCCGGCATAATGACCTGAGACACACAAGAGAAGCCAGCGTCAGACACAGGAGCAGCTGGATGGTCAGCACGGTGATACGGAATTAGCTGTCAGACTGACCAGGAATTGTATTTCACAACAAAATGTTAAATTGATGTCTCCTCAAGCCTCCTCCACCAATCAACAAGGTCACTGCTGGTGTGACTGTGACCCGAACGGTACATTCCCCAGACCCCCGGTTTTGACTCCCTTATTAATCACAAATCCACCCACCTCTGCCTCCTATTCATTGGGCCAGAGCTCCACCAACACTCAGACCTCAAAGAATTTCCACCATCTTCACTAAGAGATCCCAAACCCTAGCCTCTCCCACCAGGAGAAACATCCTCCTAGAACCTGTCAAACCTCCACCTCACCATCCATTTGTTTCAATAAAATCACCTCAGCCTCGCCCAACCCTCGCCCCCCCCCTGCTCACCTTCGCCCAACGTTTGCTCCCTAGCAAGCCCTCGCCCCCCCCCCCCTCCCCCTGCTTCCTAGCTCACCCTCTCCCAACCTTCCCTCCCGAGCTCACCCTCACCCCCCCTGCTCCCTAGCTCACCCTTGCCCCCTCCAGTCCACGTTTGGTGAACTGCTTCTAGTGTCATTTCTCAAGTGGGGAGACAGTACTCCAGATGTGGCCTCATTAATACCCTGTATAAGCTGGAGTACTGTGTGCAGTTTTGGTCGCCGCATTTGCGCAAGGATATTTTGGCCCTGGAGGGAGTGCAGAGGAGGTTTACTCGGCTGATACCGGAGTTGAGGGGGTTGAGCTATGAGGAGAGGCTGAATAAACTAGGCTTGTACTCGTTAGAGTTTAGAAGAATGAGGGGAGATCTCATTGAGACGTATAAGATGATGAATGGGATGGATAGGATAGAGGTGGAGAGACTCTTCCCACTCAAAAAAGACAGTAGGACTAGGGGGCACAGCCTCAAGATAAAGGGGGGGCAGTTTAGAACAGAGTTGAGGAGGAACTTCTTCACTCAAAGGGTGGTGAATCTCTGGAATTCTCTGCCCGTTGAAGTGGTGGAGGCTGCCTCGCTAAATATTTTTAAGAAGCGGGTTGATGGGTTTTTGATAAGAGAAGGGATTAAGGGTTATGGGGAGAGGGCGGGAATGTGGAACTGAGTCACGACAGATCAGCCATGATCTTATTAAATGGCGGGGCAGGCTCGAAGGGCTAGATGGCCTACTCCTGCTCCTATTTCTTATGTTCTTAAACAAAACAACTCAACTTTGATATTCCATTCCCTTTGCAATAAAAGGCAACATCCATTTACCTTCTTAATCACCAGCTCTACCTGAAAACCAGTTTGTACCAGGACACCAGATCCCTCTGTCCCAGCCCCGGAGAGGAGGGTTGTGTGTCCCAGTCAGTTAGAAAGTCATTCCACACATCCTCATCCTCCAATAAACGGAGCTATCGACCTGAGCATTAACTATTCTAAACACAACGGTTTCAGTAAGTGAGCCTCATTTAGCCAACACAAAACCAGTGTCCAGGAACAAAAGGAAATCTTGATTTCAGGATTCCAGCCGTCATCCAACATCGGGGAGCGATGGGAGGTTTGTCACATGACCTTCCCAAGCCACACGGCAGAGCTGAACTCCGGCAATTACTGTTTGATCTCCAAAGTGAACCAGGCTCCAGGTAACAGCCTGTCCGTCTATCAAACTGGTGGCAACAGAAGGAACTCTGACCCTCGTCAAACCTGCCAACAGCTGGAACCTTGTGACTCATATCTCCCAAGGCTCAGTCTCTGCACTGGGCTTTTCCCATTGAGGAAATCTCTCTGGAAAGACGGATCACTCTGTAATTAGTGCACTGCACTGCAAGGAGCTTTCCATTAGACTTCTGACTCTGAACACTGGCTTTGTTTTTATTTTGGTCGAGCCCTGAACTCTCTGCATTTACATAAGTGAGAAGGGGTTGAAGATGCCAAACCTCACTCGCACATGTAAAAATACACCAACACTTTTATTTTATCTTACCTGTGGATGGTTGAGAGAGATTCAGAGAACTGGGGAAAATCTGCTACTGTTTCAGAAGGGGGGGGGAAATCAGAATGAGAAACTCCTTTCAGTCTGGGGAGATGGTGGGGAAATCAGGGCAGTTTAAATCATCCTCCCTAACACCCGCTGCACCGTGAGGCCTTGTCCTGTGCAGCAGGCCCTGGACTGGTGGATTCCCACATCTACAGAATCCCCTTTATCCACACCCTGCCTGTTACTTCCTCAAAGCTCACTCATCAGCCGGGATTCTCCGGTCACGCCCGCCTCAAAACTGGAGAATCCTGCCCGAGGTTAATGGATCTTGACACATTCCGCCCCTCACCCGCTACAATTCCTGTGGCAGGCGGGATGGGAGAATTCCGTCAAATTATTCTTCCGTGTAGCAATGTCGATTCTACCTCATCGCTTACGATTCAAATATCCTTCTGGATACCTCGTTAATAGATTCCGGAATTTTCCCAGTATTCTCCCAATGACTGACCCTTAGCTTCCCGATTTCCGCCTCTCTCCGCCCTCGGATGAAGATGACACATTGGCTCATCTCCCTCCTAATCTCAGTGGCACCAGCCCAATCGGAGTGTGCCATCTTACCGTTTTGGAGACAAAGTTGTGGGGTCTGCTTTGAGCTGCCTTCCCAGGGGTTGTGAATAGATCGGGAGGTGTCGGGGCACTCAGGAGGGTCTGTCGGTTTTCCACGATGCGCTTCTCTGGAATCTGTTCTGTAACGGAAATTAAATCGAGTTTCCCAGCTCACCACACTGGAGTCGCTTCAGATACTAACAGTGTGGATCTTTCTCTGCAATTAGCAACCACCGACACGCCTCAGTTCCTGGCGGCTGTGTAGAGGTTCAGATCGATCCCGAAAGGCAGGCGTTACCCCATGTTCGGAGCGGAGAGAGAATTGGGGGGGGGGGGGTGGGGGGGGGGTTTGGCAAGTTAATCTATTCTGGAGGGGGAGGGGGAGGGGAAGGAATTAAATAAAAAAACATTCTGGGGGTCTTCTCAACGTGAATTCTCCAACGTGTGGAGAAGTGTGAGGTAATTCATTTCGGTAGGAATAACAGATGTGTTGAGTATAGGGCTAACGGGAGGACTTTGAATAGTGTGGAGGAGCAGAGGGATCTAGGTGTATGTGTACATAGATCCCTGAAAGTTGGGAATCAAGTAGATAAGGTTGTTAAGAAGGCATACGGTGTCTTGGCGTTTATTGGTAGGGGGATTGAATTTAGGAGTCGCAGCGTCATGATGCAACTGTACACAACTCTGGTGCGGCCGCACTTGGGAGTACTGTGTGCAGTTCTGGTCCCCACATTACAGGAAGGATGTAGAGGCTTTGGAGAGGGTGCAGAGGAGGTTTACCAGGATGTTGCCTGGTATGGAGGGGAGATCCTATGAGGAGAGACTGAGAGATTTGGGGTTGTTTTCGCTGGAAAGAAGGCGGCTAAGAGGGGATCTCATTGAAACATATAAGATGATTAGAGGTTTAGACAGGGTAGATAGTGATAGCCTTTTTCCTAGGATGGAGAAAGCTAGCACAAGGGGGCACGACTTTAAATTAAGGGGGGGTAGTTATAGGACTGATGTCAGGGGTAGGTTCTTTACCCAGAGGGTGGTGAGGGACTGGAATGCCCTGCCTGCTGCAGTTGTAAATGCACCTAGTTTGGGGGCATTTAAGAGATCTGTGGATAGGTTTATGGACGAAAAGGGATTGGTTTAGGTTAGTGGGTCATTGTTTTTGTAACTGGTCGACGCAACATCGTGGGCCGAAGGGCCTGTTCTGCGCTGTAATGCTCTATGTTCTATGTTCTATGAATTAGAAGCAGATTGTTAATGGCTTGGGGCGGGGAGGGGGGGTCCACAAAGACAGTACGGGTGGGGGGGGGGGGGGGGGGAGATTTGGGAGAGATGGCCCCAAGTGCGAAGGGAGTGGGGATACTCAGGTGGCCCGAGGAGTGTAGGGGGGGGGGGGGGGGGGGGGGGGGATATTACAAAGTGAGAGGGGGAGGTTATGGAGGGAATTGGCAAAAAAAAGGTGAAAATTTGAGTGTTGCAGGGTCAGAGGTCAGAGGTGAATGGGGTGTCACCAAGCCCAGGATCTGAAGCTGGGAAGGAAGAAGTTTAGTGATCCCGGGAAATGTTCCGATCCTCCACCTTCTCTGATCCACAAACCTGCCAAGCTGGGGAGTTGCCTGTGCCACTCTCCACGCCGGCGACGAACTCGTTCCCTCGGAGAGTCCGTACGGCCCTCGCACACACTCCCTGTTTTACTGCCCACTGCGTCACCATCCTGGAAAAATCAACAACAAACAGATTTGCATTTCTATAGCACCCTTCAGGACTACCAGAGTATTTCCAGCCAACTGAATACCTTTTGCAGCGTAGTCACCGTATCATGGAGGAAACGCGGTCAGCAATTTGTACACAGCAAGATCCCACAAGCAGACACGTGTTAATGACCCAATCATGTGTCAATGTGATGCCAGCCAGGATTAATATTGGTCACAACATCAGGAGAAAAAAAAACTTTCCTGCCCCATAGTCACCTTCACACACACAGAAATAGAACCTCCAACTCATGGGAAAGATAGAGGAACACATTAGGGAGAGATGCACAACTTCTTTGCAAATCTATAACTAGGACTTTTAATTATCCTAATATGGGTTGTGATTGAGGTCGTGTAAAGGACACAGAGTGTTGAGGACAATGTTCTATATCAGTTAAGTTTCTGACCTAATGAAAAGACTATTAGACTTGGTTCTTGGGAATGAGGCAGACTGAATCAAATGTTGACAGGAGAACATGACAGGGATGTTATCAGAAAGCTTAGGTAAGCAAGGTACAATTTACTTGGAGGAGAGGGAAAGAAAGATCAACCTCAACAGGACAAGAATGGATCCTGTCCAGGGATTGGCAGACAAACCTACAACTGAACAATGGGCTGCTTCTTGGGGAGAAACCTTAGACTCCACTTATCTCAGCAGGGGGCATGTAGGGCAAACAAATCCAGAGCTCTCAAAATTGAGAGCAGAATGAATAAGTATTCTGATGAGAGATTGATAATACAGTCAGGCTGCTTATAGAAACTTCAGAGGAGATGTGAAAGAAAGAAGCAAATAGTAAGTAGGAGAGGAAACTGGCAGCTAACAAAAGACGTAAAAATGGTAACATGGCGATAAATTCAGCATCTGTGGAGCAAAATTAAACAATCCAATGTGACTTCACAGAACTGTACCAGGCAGATCATTTGACATCAGTATAGGAAGTGTAACTGACACCAGCAACACTGTCAACCCAAAGTCCTTCTCAATAACATCTGGGAGCTGATGCCAAAATTGGGGAGCTGTCATTCAGGCTAGTCAGAGCCTGACAGTATCATACAGAAACTTACCATTCCGGAATGTGTCCCATCCCAAAAGCAGGAGAGATGCAGGCGGCACTGTGCTATACAGTCAGGAGGGGGTTGCCC
Source organism: Prionace glauca (assembly GCA_037974335.1). NCBI lineage: Eukaryota > Metazoa > Chordata > Chondrichthyes > Carcharhiniformes > Carcharhinidae > Prionace > Prionace glauca. Next base: position 107,904,772 of record CM075731.1, read on the forward strand.
TGGGAATCCTCAGCATTGACACCGGACCCAACGACATCTGGTGGCATCAGGTCAAAACACGGGCAAGGAAACCCGCTAATTACCATCGGCCGTGCCACGATCCGACAAGTGGGTCATTGTCAGGTGAACAAATCATAAAAGGGAAATGCAGCAAGCTATCCTAACTCTTGTACCCCTGAGAAGAAGATATATGTTCTGAAGTCTGAAGCCATAAACTGTAGTAACACCTTTGGGGATTTTAAATATTACATTTAAACAGAAGCAAAAAACTGAAACACACTTGGTTAAAATTAGTCTCAGAACGTCCCCATAAATACTTCCAATGTCGTTAAACTCACAAACACATACCATCTTCAGCAATAGATTTGTGAAGTACAAAATCTATTTAGCACAAGACAATCTCACTGCTGTAGGGAAGCACTGAGATGTGCCTTCTCTCTCTCCCATTCTATACATTTTAAATAAACCCTGCTTTCTGTACAACACACACACTTTTCGGAGTTGGCCGGGCAGCTGCCTGACTTTGCAATTTCACAATCTCTCTCACACGTCATTTCGGGAGATCTTCCATGGTCACACCCAGCACAGCTCACATCTTTCCTTTAGGATCGTCCTTTTCCATCTCAATTCCTTGGGATATCGCGGGGACGAAATCCTGGAACTCCCTCCCTGACAGCACTGTGCAATCCATGTGGTGTAGGTACACCCAGTGATTCATGAAGGCAGCTCACCACCCACCTTCTCAAGGGGCAATTAGGGATGGGCAATAAACACTGGCCTTGCCAGTGATGATGTGGAGATGCCGGTGTTGGACTGGGGTGGGCACAGTAAGAAGTCTCACTACACCAGGTTAAATTCCAATAGGTTTATTCGGCAGCACGAGCTTTCAGAGCACTGCCCCTTCATCAGGTGAGTGGGGAGTTCTGTTCACAAACAGGGCAAATAAAGACACAAACTCAATTTACAGAATACTGATTAGAATGTGAGTCTTTACAGGTAATCTAGTCTTAAAGGTACAGATAATGTGAGTGGAGAGAGGGTTAAGCACAGTTTAAAGAGATGTGTATTGTCTCCAGACAGGACAGTTAGTGAGATTTTACAAGTCCAGGCAAGTCACGGGGGTTACAGATAGTACGACATGAACCCAAGATCCCTGTTGAGACCGTCCTCATGTCTGTGGAACTTGGCTATCAGTCTCTGCTCAGCGACTCTGCGCTGTCGTGTGTCGTGAAGGCCGCCTTGGAGAATGCTTACCCGAAGGTCAGAGGCTGAATGCCCGTGACCACTGAAGTGTTCGCCAACAGGAAGGGAACAGTCTTGCCTGGTGACTGTCGAGCGATGTTCATTCATCCGTTGTCGTAGCGTCTGCATGGTCTCCCCAATGTACCATGCTTCGGGACATCCTTTCTTGCAACGTATCAGGTAGACAATGTTGGCCGAGTTGCAAGAGTATTTACCATGTACCTGGTGGATGGTATTCTCACGTGTGATGATGGTATCCATGTCGATGATCCGGCATGTCTTGCAGAGGTTGCTGTGACAGAGTTGTGTGGTATTGTGGTCACTGTTCTCCTGAAGGCTGGGTAGTTTGCTGCGAACAATGGTCTGTTTGAGGTTGTGTGGTTGTCTGAAAGCAAGAAGTGGGGGTGTGGGGATAGCCCTGGCGAGATGTTCGTCTTCATCAATGATATGTTGAAGACTCCGGAGAAGATGTTGTAGCTTCTCCGCTCCGGTGAAGTACTGGATAACGAAGGGTACTCTGTCCACTGTGTCCCGTGTTTGCCTTCTGAGGAGATCGGTGCAGTTTTTCACTGTGGCACGTTGGAATTGATCCATGAGTTGACACCATATCCTGTTCTTATGAGGGCATCTTTCAGGGTCTGGAGGTGTCTGTCACGATCCTCCTCATCTGAGCAAATCCTGTGTATACGGAGGGCTTGTCCATAGGGAATAGCTTCTTTAACATGTTTAGGGTGGAAACTGGAGAAGTGGAGCATTGTGAGATTGTCTGTGGGTTTGCGGTACAGTGAGGTGCTGAGGTGACCCGTCCTTAATGGAGATGCGTGTGTCCAAGAATGCAACTGATTCTGGGGGAATAGCCCATGGTGAGTCTGATGGTGGGGTGGAATTTGTTGATATCATCATATAGTTGTTTCAGTGATTGTTCACCATGAGGCCAAAGGAAGAAAATGTCATCGATGTATCTAGTGTATAGCATCGGTTGAAGATTCTGTGCGGTGAAGAAGTCTTGTTCGAACCTGTGCATGAAGATGTTGGCATTTTGAGGTGTGAATTTGATCCCCATGGCTGTTCCGTGTGTCTGGATGAAGAACTGGTTGTTGAAGGTGAAGACATTGTGGTCCAGGATGAAGCGGATGAGTTGTAAAATCTGGAGATTGGCAGTTATCGGCGTTAAGTACTGAGGCAGTTGCAGCAATGTGGTGGTGGTGGAGGATGCTGGTGTAGAGCACCGAGACATCCATTGTGAGGAGGAGTGTTGCCAGTTCAACTGCTCCATGTGTGCTGAGTTTCTGTAGGAAGTCCGTAGAGCCAGTGATGCCCACAACTCAAATATTTTTTGTCAAAAAAATTCAGACAGAATAGCGTTAAATTCGATGGTATATTTCTAATGAGATGCTCATGGAATAACAAAATGGCATTTGGTAAAGTGCCAGATAATAAGCAGCATAGATTGGAGGGGAGTGAGAGAGAGAGAGAGGAAACAGGAGTAATCGGTTAGTGGTAAGCTGCTGTTTTTTCAGAGCTGAACAAGATTAAGAGTTCCCGGCAGGGGGGGGGGTGGGGGGGGGGGGGGGGAGAGAGAGAGAGAGAGAGAGAGAGAGAGAGAGAGAGAGAGAGAGAGAGAGAGAAAAGAGTTGCGGTGGGGGGGGGTCTGTGTTCAGATCATGCTTTCTCCGAATATAGTGCAGGCCACAATTCCCTAATTTATCCCTGAACCAAACATATTTTGAACCAGGAGATAGAGAACACAGAGTCCGATAGGGAATAAACAGGGTAATCAAAAGTGACATCTGGTGCAGAGACAGTAAAGGGAGACATTTTGGCTGGAAACACAATAAAAATCAAAGGGTTCTCCCATGCTGGGTAGAGACACCCATCAGGAGCACTTAATATATCCCAACATTGGACATAAACCGGCTGTAAAAGGTGGCGGCTACAGACGATGTGAACGTTATAATTTTTCACTATAGACCACATCAAATCCTTAATTAAATACAAACATAGATGAGGCTCTCAGCCACATCTGGAATTCACAAACCTCACTGTTCAAAGATGGGTCAACTCCTAAAAACCATGGGTTTCCCAACTGCCCGTCTGTTCATTCCGGACAAAAAGGGATTATCAAAAATCAATAATCAGGATCCACCTCCCTTTGCATCAAGGTGTCAGACCTGCACTTGTGCCTCAGTATGTGATGGATGCTGGTTTCAGGGCTTGCACTTTCATTACCCCTCAGGTCCATTAGACCAGTGGCCAGTACAAAATCCGGGCTCAAACTAACGGCAAGTCATCAGATATTTAATCCACCCCAGTTCCAAAGTTCATCTGGGAAATCGTGGGGCTGGCGTGACCGTAAATCGTGAATCAGAAACTGAGGTCGCAGTAATCTGGAACTGTGCACAATCTGCACTAAGTGCTGCTGCTTAACCTGAATCAGGGCAATGTCTGGGAATAAATAACCTTTACTTTAAACTCTCAAAATCCTGCTGCTGAATATCTCAATTGGAATCCACATTCCGAACGATCCACTTCTCTGCAAAACATACGATTCCAGACAACAGCACAATGGTACAGGGGCAGGAATGTGGGGGTCTGGGGGTATACGTGCTTCTGTATCACTGACGGTGGCAGACAGATTGAGATAAAAACCCTTGGGTTTTCTACCAGGGACAGTGTATAAAACACACCGTTACAGTAAACACTGCTTCAACCTCAGGACAGCAATGAATCCACTCTGGCCATATTTCAGGGAAGGACTGATGTCCCTCATCACCAACACCAGGGAGAATAGATTGGAGAAGTCAGGAATGTCCTTGGACAGAAGGTGGAGATCGAGATATTCAAAATCTGGAGTAAACCTGGAGGAAGGATCTAGAACCAAACAGGACTGGTTCATAGTCACTGCAACAATCCACCAAAACATTCCCCCTCCCTCTGCACCCCTTCAACATCCCCAATCCTTACCCAGGAATCTCAGGCAGCTCATCCCAATCCCATCGAAAACCAGGAACTGATTACCTTTCCGGGGTGTGGAAGTCAGCCCGTCCCCAGGCTGGTTCAAAAGAGAGAGAGCGCGACCTCCTGGGAGTGACCGGAGGCCGGTCGACCAGAACACGACTGGAACACTGCAAAAAGAGACACAGGAAGATCCCAGGGTAACTGACCAAGTCTCAGCTTCAGCCAAGAGAAAGCAAGAGCAAAGTGACACCAGTGAGCACGTGATGGGTCTGATTGGTTTCGCCGCTGACGAATTTACATCCTGCAACAAGACAGAGATAGACTCAAACCTGGAACCACTTCCAGCCTCACCCCCATCCAAGAAATCCGGTCTTCCACTCGGCCTTCAACCCACGCAGGAGTGTCACACCGAACCCGACAGCCACAACCCCCTTCCCCCCGCCCCCAGAGCCACGACCCCCTTCCCCCCCGCCCCCAGAGCCACGACCCCCTTCCCCCCCGCCCCCAGAGCCACGACCCCCTTCCCCCCCGCCCCCAGAGCCACGACCCCCTTCTCCCCCCGCCCCCAGAGCCACGACCCCCTTCTCCCCCGCCCCCAGAGCCACGACCCCCTTCCCCCCGCCCCAGAGCCACGACCCCCTTCCCCCCCCGCCCCCAGAGCCACGACCCCCTTCCCCCCGCCCCAGAGCCACGACCCCCTTCCCCCCCGCCCCCAGAGCCACGACCCCCTTCCCCCCCCGCCCCAGAGCCACGATCCCCTTCCCCCCCGCCCCCGCCCCAGAGCCACGACCCCTTCCCCCCCGCCCCAGAGCCACGATCCCTTCCCCCCCGCCCCCACAGCCACGACCCCTTCCCCCCGCCCCCAGAGCCACGACCCCTTCCCCCCCCCCCCGAGCCACGACCCCCTCCCCCCCCGAGCCACGACCCCCTTCCCCCCCGCCCCGCCCCCCGAGCCACGACCCCCTCCCCCCCCCCGAGCCACGACCCCCTCCCCCCCCCGAGCCACGACCCCCTCCCCACCCCCGAGCCACGACCCCCTCCCCCCCCGAGCCACGACCCCCTCCCCCCCCGAGCCACGACCCCCTCCCCCCCCCCCCAGAGCCACGACCCCCCCCCCCCAGAGCCACGACCCCCCCCCCCCAGAGCCACGACCCCCCCCCCCCCAGAGCCACGACACCCCCCCCCCCCCCCAGAGCCACGACCCTCATTTCCCCCCCCCCCATCCACAGAGGGGTCTGAACAATGACAATAACCCAGTCAGAACTCAGACATGTCCCCCCCCCCCTCCCCCCCCCATAATCTTCCGTCGAACCTGTGCTGACTCACCAGTCCCTCGTCACAGGTTCTGTCGTAACTGATACTGGAACAGGAGAAGTTGGAAGTCATCGTTTCATCAACAGCGGAGAGTCTGGAGACGGAAACAGAAGGTCAGGCCAGAAAGTGCTGCATTTCCATAGCGCCAGGAGGTCAGGCCAAGGGACAGAAGGTGCTGAATAGCATCTCATCACCAAGACATCTTTGAGAAAGTGACCAAAGAGGTGGATAGGGGTAAGGCAGTTGATGTGGTGTATATGGATTTTAGCAAGGCGTTTGATAAGGTTCACCATGGTAGGCTTCTGCAGAAAATGCAGATGTATGGGATTGGGGGTGATCTAGGTAATTGGATCAGGAATTGGCGAGCAGATAGGAGACAGAGGGTGGTGGTTGATGGGAAATATTTGTCATGGAGTTCGGTTACGAGTGGTGTGCCTCAGGGATCTGTTTTGGGGCCACTGCTGTTTGTAATTTTTATTAATGATCTGGATGAGGGTATAGTTGGGTGGATTAGTAAGTTTGCTGATGACACCAAAGTCGGAGGTGTGGTAGATTGTGAGGAAGGGTGTCATAGTTTGCAGGGTGACTTAGAAAGGTTGCAGAGCTGGGCTGAGAGGTGGCGGATGGAGTTTAATGTGGAGAAGTGTGAGGTAATTCATTTCGGTAGGAATAACAGATGTGTTGAGTATAGGGCTAACGGGAGGACTTTGAATAGTGTGGAGGAGCAGAGGGATCTAGGTGTATGTGTACATAGATCCCTGAAAGTTGGGAATCAAGTAGATAAGGTTGTTAAGAAGGCATACGGTGTCTTGGCATTTATTGGTAGGGGGATTGAATTTAGGAGTCGCAATGATGCAACTGTACACAACTCTGGTGCGGCCGCACTTGGAATATTGTGTGCAGTTCTGGTCCCCACATTACAGGAAGGATGTAGAGGCTTTGGAGAGGGTGCAGAGGAGGTTTACCGGGATGTTGCCTGGTATGGAGGGGAGATCCTATGAGGAGAGACTGAGAGATTTGGGGTTGTTTTCGCTGGAAAGAAGGCGGCTAAGAGGGGATCTTATTGAAACATATAAGATGATTAGAGGTTTAGACAGGGTAGATAGTGATAGCCTTTTTCCTAGGATGGAGAAAGCTAACACGAGGGGGCACGATTTTAAATTAAGGGGGGGGTAGTTATAGGACTGATGTCAGGGGTAGGTTCTTTACCCAGAGGGTGGTGAGGGACTGGAATGCCCTGCCAGCTGCAGTTGTAAATGCACCTAGTTTGGGGGCGTTTAAGAGATCTGTGGATAGGTTTATGGATGAAAAGGGATTGGTTTAGGCTAGTGGGTCATTGTTTTGTAACTGGTCGGCGCAACATTGTGGGCCGAAGGGCCTGTTCTGCGCTGTAATGTTCTATGTTCTATGTTCTAAACATGCCAGAACAAAGGGGTGAGGGTGGAGACTCACAGCAATACGGCCCAATAGGGCCCTGGGGCTGGTGTGCCAGCTGGTTGTATCAAACCACAAGAGGGTAAATAAACCTTGCCCAGATGCTGCCACCTTAGAGATTGGCAATAAACACTGCCTTTGCCAGCAATGCCCAAGCTCCAAAAACAAGGTGTCATTATCAGAGGCTCCCTCATCTTTCCAGTAATGAAGATTCCGAGATTCCATCTCACCAGCAGGAAGTCCCTGATGTCAGTGGCTGCACACAGAGGGTGTTATCACTGGAGCTGGAAGAGCAGCTTGTGCTGGGAGGTCACTGAGCAGATTGTACCTGGCACCGGCCTGCCCCTTGGGCCCAGTCTGAGCCGTTAGGACCTTGAGGAGATTCTTCTGGTCTTCATTCTGCAGCGTCAGGCTCAAAGCCTCATTCTTCAGCACATCATGAACCAACTGGAGCCTGCGTTCCTGGAGAGGGAAAAGCACAGCAGTTAGGAGACCAGGGTCAGCGGCAGCGCACGGGGGGGGGGGGGGGGCCATTTAGGACACTCCGCCTCACTGTTAACCACCCAGCCAATCTTTGTGTCATCCACAAACTTACTAACCCTACCCCCCACCTAGTCATTGATGTCATTTATATAAATGATGAATAATAGGGGCCCAACACAGATCCCTGTGGTATGTTACTGCACCCTGGCTTCCAGTTACTAAAGCAGCTTCTGTCATCACCCTCTGTCTCCAACAACTGAGTCAATTTTGATTCCACATTACAAAATGATCCTGTATTCCATTTACCTTCTTTACAAGTCTCCCACATGGGACCTTGTCAAAGGCTTTGCTGAAATCCATATAAACTACATCGACTGCACCACCCTCATCCACACACCTGAAAATACTCAGATGTGTTAGGTATGACCTCCCTGTGATGGAGAGTCAGCATGGCTCCCTGATCAAGCTCTGCCTCTCTGAATGGGGGGATTTCATTGATCTATTCAAACCATGAAGCACTTTGATAGGATGAATCTGGAGGAGCAATTTGCTGTGACAGGATTGGTTCATTGCCAGGGAACACAGTTTGATGATGATTGGCCAATGATCTGGAATTGTTGGCCTGAATCATCATTGGATGTAGAATCAGTAGCAAGGAGGCCATTGGGCCCATCAAGGTCATGCTGGCAAGATCCAAATTAACCCCACTCCCATCACTCCAATCAGATAACTCAGCAAGTTTACACTTCCCTTTCGAATCATCCATTGCTGCTTTCTCTGCATTGAGTGTGCCTCGCAGGTGGTGTCTGGGGAAAGTTTCTCACTCAGAGGGTGGTGAGTGAGTGGAATCAGCTGCCATTGGTGGTGGTAGAGGTGAACTCACTGGTGTCTTTTAAGAGACTTCTGGATGGGTATATGGGATTTAATGGGATTGGGAGTTACAGATAGTTCTATGGCCTGGTAGGTATGGATATGATCGGTGCAGCTTGTGGGCCGAAGGGCCTATTTGTGCTGTAGTGTTCTATGTTCTATGTCATAGAGGAGGAGGAAAGGAGAAAGGGAATCCTTTTGAGCATGTGTGGGACCCAGGCCTACAATTTAACACAGCCTCAGCCCCAAGAACACCTGACTCCAAATTGCAGATAGTTGAATTGATGGAAACATTCCCACCCAAAGCCATGGGTAAACACTGCAGCAATTTTAAATAAACCCAACCGGGGGATCCTCTGGGGAAACCATTGCAAGTTAAGACAAATTGCAGAACATTGTGACTTTGGAGCAACACTCAATAATATGCTGCAGGACTGCTTAGTCTGTGGGGTAAATAATCTCATCCACAGGAAACTATTAACAGTGGCAGGGTACAGCACTGTCCACTATCCCCCTGGTCCTATCACTGACCCCCAGGGTACAGCACTGTCCACTATCCCCCTGGTCCTATCACTGACCCCCAGGGTACAGCACTGTCCACTATCCCCCTGGTCCTATCACTGACCCCCAGGGTACAGCACTATCCACTATCCCCCTGGTCCTATCACTGACCCCCAGGGTACAGCACTGTCCACTATCCCCCTGGCCCTATCACTGACCCCCAGAGTACAGCACTGTCCACTATCCCCCTGGTCCTATCACTGACCCCCAGGGTACAGCACTGTCCACTATCCCCCTGGTCCTATCACTGACCCCCAGGGTACAGCACTGTCCACTATCCCCCTGGTCCTATCACTGACCACTATCCCCCTGGTCCTATCACTGACCCCCAGGGTACAGCACTGTCCACTATCCCCCTGGTCCTATCACTGGCCCCAGGGTACAGCACTGTCCACTATCCCCCTGGTCCTATCACTGACCCTCAGGGTACAGCACTGTCCACTATCCCCCTGGTCCTATCACTGACCCCCAGGGTACAGCACTGTCCACTATCCCCCTGGTCCTATCACTGACCCCCAGGGTACAGCACTGTCCACTATCCCCCTGGTCCTATCACTGACCCCCAGGGTACAGCACTGTCCACTATCCCCCTGGTCCTATCACTGGCCCCAGGGTACAGCACTGTCCACTATCCCCCTGGTCCAATCACTGACCCCCAGGGTACAGCACTGTCCACTATCCCCCTGGTCCAATCACTGACCCCCAGGGTACAGCACTGTCCACTATCCCCCTGGCCCTATCACTGACCCCCCCCAGGGTACAGCACTGTCCACTATCCCCCTGGCCCTATCACTGACCCCCAGGGTACAGCACTGTCCACTATCCCCCTGGTCCTATCACTGACCCCCAGGGTACAGCACTATCCACTATCCCCCTGGTCCTATCACTGACCCCCAGGGTACAGCACTGTCCACTATCCCCCTGGCCCTATCACTGACCCCCAGAGTACAGCACTGTCCACTATCCCCCTGGTCCTATCACTGACCCCCAGGGTACAGCACTGTCCACTATCCCCCTGGTCCTATCACTGACCCCCAGGGTACAGCACTGTCCACTATCCCCCTGGTCCTATCACTGACCACTATCCCCCTGGTCCTATCACTGACCCCCAGGGTACAGCACTGTCCACTATCCCCCTGGTCCTATCACTGGCCCCAGGGTACAGCACTGTCCACTATCCCCCTGGTCCTATCACTGACCCTCAGGGTACAGCACTGTCCACTATCCCCCTGGTCCTATCACTGACCCCCAGGGTACAGCACTGTCCACTATCCCCCTGGTCCTATCACTGACCCCCAGGGTACAGCACTGTCCACTATCCCCCTGGTCCTATCACTGGCCCCAGGGTACAGCACTGTCCACTATCCCCCTGGTCCAATCACTGACCCCCAGGGTACAGCACTGTCCACTATCCCCCTGGTCCAATCACTGACCCCCAGGGTACAGCACTGTCCACTATCCCCCTGGCCCTATCACTGACCCCCCCCAGGGTACAGCACTGTCCACTATCCCCCTGGCCCTATCACTGACCCCCAGGGTACAGCACTGTCCACTATCCCCCTGGCCCTATCACTGACCCCCAGGGTACAGCACTGTCCACTATCCCCCTGGTCCTATCACTGACCCCCAGGGTACAGCACTGTCCACTATCCCCCTGGTCCTATCACTGACCCCCAGGGTACAGCACTGTCCACTATCCCCCTGGCCCTATCACTGACCCCCAGGGTACAGCACTGTCCACTATCCCCCAGTCTGGGGAACAATCCTTTCCCACAACTCACTCAGACTATCTTTAATTTGAGCTGCACTGACCAATGGCAGGAAACAGTCTTTGTGACAATTTGATAAATGTTTCCTTACAATTAACACAGGCCAGTCTGCACCGTATTCCCCCCAATCTTCACCCTTCATTGGATTTGTACAGATCTCTGCTGCCCTCTCCCTACCCTACTTTGGTAGGAGGAATGGTAGGAAGGACTATTACTTACGTGGCGAAAAACTGCAGCAGGCGACGGTGCAGAGGGACCTCGGGGTCCTTGTGCATGAGTCGCAAAAACCCAGCTTGCAGGTACAGTAGGTGGTCAGGAAGGCGAATGGGATGCTGGCCTTCATAGCGAGGGGGATTGAATATAAAAGTAGGGAGGTCTTGCTGCAGCTGTATAGGGCATTGGTGAGGCCGCAGCTGGAGTACTGTGTGCAGTTTTGGGCGCCGCACCTGCGCAAGGATATTTTGGCCTTGGAGGGAGTGCAGAGGAGGTTTACTAGGCTGATACCGGAGTTGAGGGGATTGAGCTATGAGGAGAGGCTGAATAAACTAGGCTTGTACTCGTTAGAGTTTAGAAGAATGAGGGGAGATCTCATTGAGACGTATAAGATGATGAATGGGATGGATAGGATAGAGGTGGAGAGACTGTTCCCGCTCAAAAAAGACAGTCGGACTAGGGGGCACAGCCTCAAGATAAAGGGGGGGGGGCGGTTTAGAACAGAGTTGAGGAGGAACTTCTTCACTCAAAGGGTGGTGAATCTCTGGAATTCTCTGCCCGTTGAAGTGGTGGAGGTTGCCTCGCTAAATATTTTTAAGACGCGAGTTGATGGGTTTTTGATAAGAGAAGGGATTAAGGGTTATGGGGAGAGGGTGGGAAGGTGGAACTGAGTCACGACAGATCAGTCATGATCTTATTGAATGGCGGGGCAGGCTCGAAGGGCCAGATGGCCTACTCCTGCTCCTATTTCTTATGTTCTTATGTTCTAATAAAACCTTCTGTAAATGTCGACTGATTTCCGTCTCTCTCCCCGGTGTCACCCCCCCCCCCCCCCACTGCTTAATTACTTCCCCTCCCATAAACATTCACTCCCATCACCTCTGACACACAGTGACAGCCGTTTGCACTATCCCCAGGATTCACTGCAGCAAATCCCCGAGGCTCCAAAGGGTAAAGAACAAAGAAAATTCCAGCACAGGAACAGGCCCTCCAGCCCCTCCAAACCTGCACTGACCATGCTGCCCATCTTAACTAAAACCCCCTTCCCTTCCGGGGACTGTATCCCTCTATTCCCATCCTATTCACCTCTTTTTCAAGATGCCCCTTAAAACTCACTCCCGTATCCACTTCCACTCCCTCCCCCGGCAGCAAGTTCCAGGCACCCACCCCCCTCTGTGTAAAAAATCTGCCTCGTACATCTCCTTTAAACCTTGTCCCTCTCACCTTAAACCTGTCCCCCCGAGTAATTGGCTCTTCCACCCTGGGAAAAAGCTGCTGACTATCCACTCTGTCCGTGCCTCCCCTAATCTTGTAGACTTCTATCAGGTCTCCCCGCAACCTCCTTCGCTCCAGTGAGAACAAACCAAGTTTCTCCAACCTCTCCTCATAGCTAATGCCCTCCATACCAGGGCAACATCCTAGTAAATCTTTTCTGTCCCCTCCCCAAACCCTCCACATCCTCTGGTAGTGTGGTGACCAGAATTAGAACATAGAACATTACAGCACAAACAGGCCCTTCGGCCCTCGAGTTGCGCCGATCACATCAACCCCACCAATCTATAGACCTATCTATAACCCCCAATCCCATTAAACCCCATATACTCATCCAGAAGTCTTTTAAAAGACCCCAGCGAGTTCGCCTCCACCACCGACGACGGCAGCCGATTCCAATCACTCACTACCCTCTGAGTGAAAAACATACCCCTAACATCACCTCTGTACTTCCCTCCCCGCACCTTAAATCTGTGTCCTCTCGTAGCGACCATTTCAACCCGGGGAAATAGCCTCTGAGAGTCCACCCTATCTATTCCTCTCAACATTTTATAAACTTCTATCAGGTCGCCTCTCAACCTTCGCCTCTCCAGGGAAAAGAGTCCCAGCTCCCTCAACCTATCTTCATAAGGCATGCCTCCCAGTCCAGGCAACATCCTTGTAAATCTCCTCTGCACCCTTTCAATAGCTTCTACGTCTTTCCTATAGTGAGGCGACCAGAACTGCGCACAGTACTCCAAATGAGGCCTGACGAGGGTCCTGTAAAGTTGCAGCATTACCTCCCGACTCCTAAACTCAATCCCTCGATTAATGAAGGCCAGTACACCATACGCCTTCTTGACCACCTCCTCCACCTGCGAGGCCGATTTAAGAGTCCTGTGGACCCGGACCCCGAGATCCTTCTGATCTTCAACGCTACTAAGACTCCTGCCCTATATTGAACACTATATTCCAAGTGCGGCCTAACTAAGGTTTATAAAGCTGCAACATGACTTACCAATTTTTAAACTCAGTGCCCCGGCCGATGAAGGCAAGCATTGCCGTATGCCTTCTTGACTACCTTCTCCACCAGCATTGCCACTTTCAGTGACCCGTGTACCTGTACACCCAGATCCCTCTGCCAATCAATACTTTTAAGGGTTCTACCATTTACTGTACATTTCCTATCTGTATTAGACCTTCCAAAATGCATTGTCTCACATTTGTCCGGATTAAACTCCATCTGCCACCTCTCCACCTAAGCCTCCAACCAATCTAGATCCTGCTGTATCCTCTGATGGTCCTCATCACTATCTGTAAATCCACTATCTACAGATCCTTTCCCAGAGTCATCATCCACCAAGTCCTTCTCTTTGGTGAATACTGACGCAAAATACTCATTTAATACCTCACCCGTTTCCTCTCGCTCCACACATAGATTCTCTCCCTCGTCCTTGAGTGGGCCAAACCTCTCCCTGGCTATGTTCTTGTTCTTTATATGTGTATTAAACCTTGGGATTTTCCTTAATCCTGCTGGCCAATTAATTTTCATGACCCCTTGCTTAAGTTTCTTCCTACTTTCCTTGTATTTATTCTTATAGGAATGTGCCCGTCCTGAATTCCAATCAACTTACACTTGAAACCCTCCCACATGCCAGATGTTGATGTGCCCTCAAACATCTGCCCCCAATCTACATTCTTCAGTTCCTGCCTAATATTGTTCTAATTAGCCTTCCCCCAGTTTAGCACCGTCACTTGAGGACTTCACTTATCTTTATCCATCAGTACCTTAAAGCTTACTGAATTATGGTCACTGTTCCCAAACTGCTCTCCTACTGAAACATCAACCACCTGGCCAGGCTCATTCCCCAATACCAGGTCCATTATGGGCCCTTCCCTAGTTGGACTTTCTACATACTGTTTCAGGAAACCCTCTTGGATGCTCCTTACAAACTCTGCCCCATCCACACCCCTAGCACTAAGTGCATCCCAGTCAATATTGGGGAAATTAAAATCTCCCACCACAACCCTGTTACTTTTACACCTTGCCAAAATCTCCCTACACATCTGTTCCTCAATCTCCCGCTGGCAGCTGGGTGGCCGATAGTAAATCCCCAACATTACGACTACACTTTTCCTATTCCTGAGCTCTTCCCATATTGTCTTGCTGTATGAGCCCTCTGAGATGTCCTCCTGGAGTACAGCTGTGATATTCTCCTTAACCAGTAGTGCAATTCCCCCACCTTTTTACATCCCCCTCTAACATGCCTGAAACATCTGTATCCTGGAATGTTAAGCTGCCAATCCTGTCCTTCCCTTAACCAAGTCTCTGTAATAGCAACAACATCACAGTTTCTAGTACTAATCCAAGCTCTAAATTCATCTGCCTTACCTGCTACACTTCTCACATTGAAACAAATGCGCTTCAGTCCACCAAACCCTCTCTGATTTGCAATCCCACCCTGCCTGCTGTTTCTCTGAGTCCTACTGGCCCTACTCTCTCATTCCCCTTCAACTGATTCACCTTTGCTCTGGGTCCCACCCCCCTGCCAAACTAGTTTAAATCCTCCCGCGTGACACTCGCAAACCTCCCGGCCAGAATATTTGTGCCCCTCCAGTTTAGAAGCAACCCGCCTTTGTACAGGTCCCATCTGCCCTGGAAGAGACCTCAATGGCCCAGACATCTGATATAATGGCCCAGAAGGCAGCTCACCGTCACATTCTCAAGGAGCAATTAGGAATGGACAATAAATACTGGTCTAGACAGTGATGCTCACATCCCATGAATGAATTAAAATTCAGACCAACCAGAGAAAGAAAGGGTAGCAGATCTCCTCCCTAAAAGGAACCTCCATCTATCAGATGCGTTTTGATCTTAGTGCAGTTGTTGGACCAATGTTCCTGAGACTGCGTTTTAATTCCAGATTCATTTATTGATTTAATCTCAGTTCAATTCCTAAATTGCAGGATTTGAACTCCTGTTCCCCGATCATTTTTTTCACAGCCTCTGAAGTGTGAAACTAATAATAGGAACATGACATTCTCCTACCCTGTCAGGAGAACGGTTATTACAAAGTTTGCAAATCCCCCATGACAGAGTTAATTTCACACATCCCTAAACAAGAGTAACAAGCTGAATACATTGAAACTGTGACCAATACAATCTGCGTTATGATTCTCCTCCAACGCCCCCCACTTTCCCCCAGCTCCTACCAGTTGCTCACAGGCCAGATCAGCCTTTTGTCTTCTCCTGAGCTCCACGTCCAGTTGACTGCACGCGTGTTTGAACCTCACGCTCAGTGCAGTCAGTTCTATCTCCACCTTGGCCAGCCGATTCCGATTCTCCATCAACTCCTCCTCGGCATTCCTCCATTTCTTCCTGCAGTTCTCAAAGTTCCTCGCCAACTGAATTTCTGCAAGACAAGACGGCAAGTGCATCAGCAAGAACCTTCCGGATGGAGATTGTTTCCAAGCTCATTCCCCACAGGAAGCTACGTGTACAATATCACGGACAGAATCCCAAGCTGCTTCCACAGGAATGATTAATGTTCTTTAGGGAAGGAAATCTGCCATCCTTACCTCCTCTGGCCTACACGTGACTCCAGAGACACAGCAATATGGTTGGCTCTGAAATGGCTGTGAGCCCAGTTGTACATGGATGATATTGGAATAGCGAGGGTTAGATGGGCTTTAGATGCTAAATAAGATGAAAAAGGAATGACACCGGATGGCACCCAAAATCACCACAGGATACCCCTGCCCTGTCAACCCTGCTAAGCCCCCTTTACTAACACTGGCCACAATTGGGAGAGCTGTCTCACAGACTGGTCACACAACGGACTGACATGGTCATATCACAGAATCATATCTTATAGATAATGTCCCAGACACCACCATAACCATCCAACATAGAACCCAGCATAGAACCCTACAGTGCAGAAACAGGCCCTTCGGCCCATCGAGTCTGCACCGAACACAATCCCAGCCAGACCCTATCCCCATATCCCTACACATTTTACCTGCTAATCCCTCTAACCTACACATCCCAGGACACTAAGGGGCAATTTTAGCATAGCCAATGAACCTAACCCGCACATCTTTGGACTGTGGGAGGAAACCGGAGCACCCGGAGAAAACCCACGCAGACACGAGGAGAATGTGCAAACTCCACACAGACAGTGACCCGAGCCGGGAATCGCTGGGATTGTCCTGTGTCACCAGCAGGACAGACCCAGCCAGGGAGGCAGGCAGGGCACAGTGATTTACAGTCAGGAAGGAGTCTCCCTGGAAATCCTTAACATTGACTTGAGGCTTCACGGGGTCCAGAGTCATCAGGTCAAACATGGGCAAGGAAACTTTCTGCTGATTACCACACACTGCACCCCCGCAACCGTCCCCTCCCAAGCTGATGGATAGAATCCTACAGTGCAGGAGGAGGCCATTTGTCCATCCAATCTACCCCGACAGTCCCACCCAGGCCCTATCACCAGAATTTCATGTATTTACCCTGCTAGTTGCCCTGACACTAAGGAGGCAATTTAGCATGGCCAATCCACTTAATCTGCACATCTTTGGACCGTGGGAGGAAACAGAAGCTCCCGGAGGAAACCCCTCGCAGACGTGGGGAGAACATCAGGCTTTGCACAGATGGTGACCCAAGCCAGGAATTGTATCCCTGGTGCCGTGAGGGAGCAGCACTAACCACTGTGCCACACTTAGTGTTTCTCTACTTGGAGGAAGCATTGAGGTACGGAACGTACTCGGGGTGGGGAGCTCAACGTCCATCGCTAAGAGTGGCTCGGTAGCAGCACCACAGAGCGAGCTGGCTGTGTCCTAAAGGACATCGCTGCTGAACTGGGACTGCAGCAGGGACCGAGGAAACCAAGAGGGGAAAGCACAGTAGGCCTCATCCTCAGCAACCTACCTGCTGTAGGTGCATCTGTCCATGGCAGCATCGATAAGAGTGACCACCACATTGTCCTTGTGGGGATGACGTCCCACCTTCACAACGAGAATAACCTCCATCGGGAGGTGTGGCACTGTCACTGTGCTAAATGGGACAGACTTCAAACTGATCCAACAGCTCAAAACTCGACATCCACAGGACACAACGGGCCATCAGTAGCAGTGGGGCTGTACTCCTGTACAATCTGTAACCTCATGGCCCGGCATATCCCACCCCCCCATCACCATCAAGCCAGGGGATCAACCCTGGTTCAATGGAGAGGGCAGGAGGGCACGTGGGGGGGGGGGCAGGAGGGCACGTGGGGGGGGGGGCAGCACCAGGCAGACCGAAAAACAAGGGATAGGATTTTACAGCCTTGTCTGCCCCAAAATCCCACCCGGGAGGAAGAGACCTCTCCATGCTGCGCCCCTCACCCTCTCCGATTCCCATAGCAGGCAGGGCAGTAACATTCCGGCTGAGCACAGGAATACCAGCTCACTCAACAGCATCAGCAGCAAGTAATAGACAGAGCGAAGCGATTCACAAACATTGAATCAGATCCAAGCTCTGTCACATCCAGGTGTGTGTACAAACACAGGACTGGTTCACAGAGCTAGGGGCCAGGAATTTCAATTCAGGGGTGTAAACGTACTGGGAGAAGAACAATTGGAAGGAAAAGACTCCACCTCAATATCCAGCTCATTCTAATGAATATTCCACCCAGATTGGCTAACAGTCGGGCAGCACAGTGGTTAGCACTGCTGCCTCACAACACCAGGGACCTGGGTTCAATTCCAGACTTGGGTCACTGTTTGTGTGGAGTTCGCATATTCTCCCCATGTCTGCGTGGGTTTTCTCTGGCTGCTCTGGTTTCCTCCCACAGTCCAAACGATGTGCTGGTTAGGTGGATTGGCCGTGCTAAATTTCCCCCTTAGTGTCAGGGGGGGATTATTTAGGGTAAACATATGGGGTTGTGGGGATAGGGCTTGGGTGGGATTGTGGTTAGTGCAGACTTGATGGGCCAAATGGCCTCCTTCTGCACTGTAAAGATTCTACGATTCAAATAACCCCACATATCAGAGTGGATACATCAACTATTAAATCACTTTGGAAAACTCTAATCAGTGGGGTCAGAGTGACACTAAACAGAGCCACATACAGGAAAATATATTCAATACATTTTATGGGTTCAGGGAGGAGGCATTCAGTTATTACATTATATGAACACAATATTTAGCCTCACTGTGGGCAGATTGAGAATTTAGAAGTGACCTTGAGATTATCATTAACACACAACTCATTCACTAATGTCTCCTGGGGATAGAAATCTCTCCAGGCAGCTGGGGCCTGGCCAGGATCTCACACACTCCAAACATTAACACGTTTCCCCTCTCTCTCTCTCTCCCCATCTCACTGCCAAACCTGCAGAGTTTTTCCAGAAATTTCTTTTTTTTATTTCAGTTCCACATTAGCCTGGGTGATACTGAACCATTCCTGGTCCAGTCAGATACCTGCTTACGTCACACTGCTAATTAGGGATGGGCAATGAACGCCAGTTGTGTTGGTGATACAATGAGGATGAATTTACCCAGTCCATGCCAACCTCAGTCCCACACATTAAACACAATGCCCAGAGTTACCTCGCTCAGAACCATGAGAAACTCCTTCACACAATCCAATCAGAATGTCCAGTTTCTTCTGAATGTTTGTTTCAAACTTCATCATTGTTCAGTGGCTGAAAGGAGTAACCGAAACCTCACTGTGGAGCCCAGAAACATCCCCCACTTGACACACAATCCCTGAGTACACCTGGAAACATTCCTCTCAAATTGGCAGCAATTGGTTAATGAGGCAGCCTTGCATTTGCAGACTCTGAGCTCAGCTTGTAGCTAAACGAATGAGTCCAGCAATGTCCAGCTGCCTCTCAGTCATTGCTGGATAATTGGTTAAGCCAGAATAAAGAGCTACTCTCTTCACTTTCCAACAGGAATTGCCACACTCAAACACCTTAATGGCCAATCCAGGGAGTTCCCAGCTTCCTATAGGAGTGCAGAGTAACTGCTGCAGGATTCAGCTCCTTGGCAATGTGGAACCTGTCTGGATATCACACTGGTGAAGGGTCTGGTGTTTAGACTGTGTCAGTGTTGGAGCCTGTCCGATCTGGGCTAGCTCCCAGCTCCTCCTGTCCTTTCCCATCAGACTAACTGCCACAGATACCCCTCCCCCCACTCCATTAACTCAAGGGTTCTGCTTAGCCCTGAGAATCACATTCCTATCTGGAAGTGACTGGGAGCTGCTGCTTGCTCCCAATTTCCAGCCACTATTTCTGCAGCATCTCTCTCCATACCCCCCACAGAGGGTGGGGGGTGCCTGGAACCCACTGCTGGGAGAGGTAGTGGAAGCAGATGCAATAACTTTTAAGGGGTGTCTGGACAAATAGATGAATAGGATGGGAATAAAGGGATATTAAAGTAATGTTTACTTATTAGTATCACGAGTAAGAACATAAGAAATAGGAGCAGGAGTAGGCCATCTAGCCCTTCGAGCCTGCCCTGCCATTCAATAAGATCATGGCTGATCTGAAGTGGATTAGTTCCACTTTCCCGATTTCTCCCCATAACCCTTAATTCCCTTGTCTATCAGAAACCTATCTACCCGTGTCTTAAATATATTTAGCGAGGCAGCTTCTACCACATCAACAGCCTACATTAACACTGCAATGAAGTTACTGTGAAAATCCCCCAGTAGCCACACTCCAGCATCTGTTCAGGCTATGGGAGGAAACCAGACCATCCAGAATAAACCCACGCAGACACAGGGAGAATGTACAAACTCCACACAGACAGTGACCCAAGCCAGGAATTGAACCTGGGACCCTGGCACTGTGAAGCAGCAGTGCTAACCACTGTGTCACCCTGAAAGGGTAGTGGGTTTTAGTGAATATATGGTCCCTGGAAAGATAAGGGGTTTTTAGTTAAGTCGGGGGCAGCACGGTCGGTGCAGGTTTGGAGGGGCCGAAGGGCCTGTTCCTGTGCTGTAATTTTCTTTGTTCTTTTGCAAGATTTAGTGAACTGGAACAAAGTGTTAGCGATAATGTTTCAGAGTTATAATGATAATGATAGCAATAATGTTTCAATGCCCTGTATAGGGCATTGATGAGGCCGCAGCTGGAGTACTGTGTGCAGTTTTGGGCGCCGTACTTACGCAAAGATATTTTGGCCTTGGAGGGAGTGCAGAGGAGGTTTACTAGGCTGATACCGGAGTTGAGGGGATTGAGCTATGAGGAGAGGCTGAATAAACTAGGCTTGTACTCGTTAGAGTTTAGAAGAATGAGGGGAGATCTCATTGAGACATATAAGATGATGAATGGGATGGATAGGATAGAGGTGGAGAGACTCTTCCTGCTCAGAAAAGACAGTAGGACTAGGGGGCACAGCCTCAAGATAAAAGGGGGGCGGTTTAGAACAGAGTTGAGGAGGAACTTCTTCACTCAAAGGGTGGTGAATCTCTGGAATTCTCTGCCCGTTGAAGTGGTGGAGGCTGCCTCGCTCAATATATTTAAGACGCGGGTTGATGGGTTTTTGATAAGCGAGGGGATTAAGGGTTATGGGGAGAGGACGGGAATGTGGAACTGAGACATGACAGATCAGCCATGATCTTATTGAATGGTGGGGCAGGCTCGAAGGGCCAGATGGCCTACTCCTGCTCCTATTTCTTATGTTCTTATGAGTTCATTTCACAAGATTAAGGATTATCTCAAAGTCAATGGCACTCAGCAAACAAAATCCACATCAAATACCCTCTCCAAATCCTCCACATCCTTCTGGTAGTGTGGCGACCAGAACTGAACACTATATTCCAAGTGCAGCCTCACTAAGGTTCTATAAAGCTGCAACATGAAAAATGTCATCAAGTTTTTCAATGGTGTGTTCTGATGTAGTAAATCTCATGGTAATAACTTCTGGCCATTTTGAGTGCGCGTCAATTATGATGAAGAACATTAATGCTTAAACAGACCAGGAAACTGTACATGTAATCATTGCCATGGCATTGTAGGCCACTCCGAGGGGTGTGAAGGGTACAGTGGGTGAACATAGAACATGGAACCCTACAGTGCAGAAACAGGCCCTTCGGCCCATCGAGTCTGCACCGAACACAATCCCACCCAGAACCTATCCCCATATCCCTACACATTTTACCTGCTAATCCCTCTAACCTACACATCCCAGGACACTAAGGGGCAATTTTAGCATAGCCAATGAACCTAACCCGCACATCTTTGGACTGTGGGAGGAAACCGGAGCACCCGGAGAAAACCCACGCAGACACGAGGAGAATGTGCAAACTCCACACAGGCAGTGACCCGAGCCGGGAATCGAACCCAGGACCCTGGAGCTGTGAAGCAGCAGTGCTAACCACTGTGCTACCGTGCCCCCCAGAATTGTACAGAATTGACACCCTCTCACTTTATCTTTAACATTCAGATCCTGCCAGCAGAAATAACTGCGTGCTAATTCCCTCATCAGGACTATACCAAGATGGCCTTTATTCAGTTACTCCAGAATTCTTCCACACAGACAGGGAGGAATGATAACTCAGATTCCCCACAATAAACACCTACATTGAACATAAGAACAGGTACCCTTTGATCAATACTCAATGAATGGTCAACTCAACCTTTCTTGACTCACTTAGAACCTAGAACATAGAACATTACAGCGCAGAACAGGCCCTTCGGCCCACGATGTTGCGCCGACCAGTTACAAAAACAATGACCCACTAACCTAAACCAATCCCTTTTCATCCATAAACCTATCCACGGATCTCTTAAACACCCCCAAACTAGGCGCATTTACAACTGCAGCTGGCAGGGCATTCCAGTCCCTCACCACCCTCTGGGTAAAGAACCTACCCCTGACATCCGTCCTATAACTACCCCCCCCTTAATTTAAAATCGTGCCCCCTCGTGCTAGCTTTCTCCATCCTAGGAAAAAGGCTATCACTATCTACCCTGTCTAAACCTCTAATCATCTTATATGTTTCAATGAGATCCCCTCTTAGCCTCCTTCTTTCCAGCGAAAACAACCCCAAATCCCTCAGCCTCTCAGATCAGGATGTGGACAATGTACTGGGACTCTGCGTTAATACTCTGCGTTAATACTCTGTACGAGGAAGTACCTGTCTGAGTATTGCTGAATCTGTAAATGGAATCTGTTAAGTGGATTCCTCTTGGATGTTGCTTCGGGAGTTGCCTACTGCTTCATGTCGTTGGTGTGCGTAAACTGGACCATCTCGAGGGCATCATGACAGCTCAGAGGCTATCTCTGTTGCTGTGCAGATACATGGATTTGGGCCTGTGTCCGTGGGAGTTTGCGCGTTCTCCCCATGGTTGCGTGGGTTTCCTCCGGGTGCTCCGGTTTCCTCCCACATCCCAAAAATGTGCTTTTAGGCTGATTGACTGGGTAACAAATTGTCCCTATATTGGACCTCCCTGATCCTCACACATTAGGCATAGACTAAAATCATGAATAGGTCACTGACCATGGGACGGCGGCGCGGGCTCGTTGGGCCGAAGGGCCTGTTTCCCGTGCTGTGTTGTTCTTTGTTCTTTGTTCCTCATTGAGGGAGTGCCGCACTGTCAGAGGGTCAGTGCTGAGGGAATGCCGCACTGTCAGAGGGTCAGTGCTGAGGGAGTGCCGCACGGTCAGAGGGTCAGTGCTGAGGGAGTGCCGCACTGTCAGAGGGTCAGTGCTGAGGGAGTGCCGCACTGTCAGAGGGTCAGTACTGAGGGAGTGCCGCACTGTCAGAGGGTCAGTGCTGAGGGAGTGCCGCACTGTCAGAGGGTCAGTGCTGAGGGAGCGCCGCACTGTCAGAGGGTCAGTGCTGAGGGAGCGCCGCACTGTCAGAGGGTCAGTGCTGAGGGAATGCCGCACTGTCAGAGGGTCAGTGCTGAGGGAGTGCCACACTGTCAGAGGGTCAGTGCTGAGGGAGTGCCGCACTGTCAGAGGGTCAGTGCTGAGGGAGTGCCGCACTGTCAGAGGGTCAGTGCTGAGGGAGTGCCGCACTGTCAGAGGGTCAGTGCTGAGGGAGCGCCGCACTGTCAGAGGGTCAGTGCTGAGGGAGTGCCGCGCTGTCAGAGGGTCAGTACTGAGGGAGTGCCGCACTGTCAGAGGGTCAGTGCTGAGGGAGTGCCGCGCTGTCAGAGGGTCAGTGCTGAGGGAGTGCCGCACTGTCAGAGGGTCAGTGCTGAGGGAGTGCCGCACTGTCAGAGGGTCAGTGCTGAGGGAGTGCCGCACTGTCAGAGGGTCAGTGCTGAGGGAGTGCCGCACTGTCAGAGGGTCAGTGCTGAGGGAATGCCGCACTGTCAGAGGGTCAGTACTGAGGGAGTGCCACACTGTCAGAGGGTCAGTGCTGAGGGAGTGCCGCACTGTTAGAGGGTCAGTGCTGAGGGAGTGCCGCACTGTCAGAGGGTCAGTACTGAGGGATTACTCACTTTCTCACTCTCCATCTGTGATCTGTCACTGGGATCTGTCTCTGGGATCCCTCTCTCTCTGTCTCCCTGAGGGATCTCTCTCTGGATCCAGGGCAGGATCTCATTCTCAGAAGTGACGTTCGGTAGGAGGAGCGAGGAAGTGACACGAGTTAAAAAGAAACTTTTAAAAGGAGTGAAAGAGACAGAGACCCAGAGAGAGAGAGAGAGGGGGAGACCCACACAGGGACACAGAGAGAGAGTGGGACAGAGACCCAGACAGAGGGACAGAGACCCAGACAGAGAGTGGGACAGAGACCCAGACAGAGAGAGTGGGACAGAGACCCAGACAGAGAGTGGGACAGAGACCCAGACAGAGAGAGTGGGACAGAGACCCAGACAGAGAGTGGGACAGAGACCCAGACAGAGAGAGTGGGACAGAGACCCAGACAGAGAGTGGGACAGAGACCCAGACAGAGAGTGGGACAGAGACCCAGACAGAGAGTGGGACAGAGACCCAGACAGAGAGTGGGACAGAGAGCGGTTCCGGGGGATCCGGGATTTCCCTCCCGCGGTTACTTTGTAACAAAGAGAGTCGCGGCTGTTCGGATCGATCCCGGGGATCCCCGGAGATCCCGGTGATCTGCTGGGATGCGGTTATCCATGCTCCTGGCGCTGGTGCGGCCGGTGGGGCCGGTGGTGATTGGAGTTTCCCTGGGATTCACCCTGAGTTTACTGAGCAGCGGCTGGGGGGAGGAACCCTGCTCCCAATCCCGGGATGGAGCTGGGATTCGGGGCAGGAAGCCCAGCTCCCTGGCTGCTGCTCCCGGGGGACAGAGTCAATCCCAACGGCAGGAATTCCAACCCAGGATCGTCCCGTATAAAGCAGCAACTGGGAAAAACCCAGGCAAGAAAACTGTCCGGTAAGGAATGGGAATGGGATCGGATTGGGAATTGGAATGGGGATTGAGATGGGAGATGTGGCATGGGAATGGGGATCTGGAATGGAGTGGAATGGGGATTGGACAATGGAATGGGAATGGGAATGAGGGATGGAGATTTTGATTGGGAATGGGGATTCAGATCAGGAATGGGGATCGGGATCTGGAATGGGGATCAGGATCGGGAATGGGTTCAGGAATGGAAATTGAGATCTGGATTGGGAATGGGGATGGGGAATGGGAATGGGGTAAGGGAAGGGGATCTAGGATGGGAATGGGGATTTGGAATAAGAATGGGGATTGGGAATGGGGTAAGGGATGGGGAATGGGGATCTGGGATAGAAATGAGAATGGGGATCTGGAATAAGATTGGGGATTGGGAGTGTGAGTGGGGATCGGTAATGGGGATTGGAAATGGGATCAGGATTGGGATCAGGATCGGAAATGTGGACTGGGATCAGGAATGGGGAATGGGAATGGGGGATCAGGATTGGGATCAGGATCGGAAATGTGGACTGGGATCAGGAATGGGGAATGGGAATGGGGGATCAGGAATGAGATTGGGAATGGAGATTGTGGGTTGGAATGGGGATAGGGAATGGGGATCAGGAATAGGATTGGGGGTTGTGAATGGGGATGGGAGAGTGTGTATGATGCACAAAGATATGGAGGGGTTACAGGGACTGGAATTGGGATCAGGGCATGGGAATAAGGAATCAGAGAATTGGGAGTTAGAGGGACAGTGGCTGGGATTGAAATTAGAACAGGGGAATGGGGGATTGGGAATGAGGAGGTGACTGGATTCAGGGATTGATGAATGGGAACTGGGAATCCTTTGAGGATTGGGACTGGGACTTGGATTACGATCCCAGTCAATCAAACTAAATTTGTAATGGGACAGGAGGAGGGAATGGGGATATGGATGAGACTGGGACGGAGGGTTCCCAGTTTTAACAATGCAGGATAACCGGAGCTCACATTCCGCCCACCTCCTTCCCAGATTCTCTACCCTGCACCTGGAAACATTGCTCCCTCGCACACACCACCATCCCAAAGACACCTGGAATCTCACGGATATCACCCATTCACCCACCTTCGTCTTCCATTGTGAACGTGGACCCTCAGCTCTGGGCACATTGCAGCCAGGGCCAATCCTGACCTCAACACACAGGAGTTTCTAACACCCGGTTCCCAGACAGTGATCAGGAACAGAGGGATTTGGGGTCATAGAACTTTCCAGTACAGAAAGAGGCCTTTCAACCCGTCTATCAGTCTGTGCTAACCATCAAACACCTGTCTATTCTAATCCTATTTCTCAGCACGTGCTCCGTACCCTCGGTTGTTCTGGCGTTTCAAGAGCTCATCTAAATGCTACTTAAATGTTGTGAGGATTCCTGCCTCTCCCATCCTTTCAACCCCAGTCTAACCAGCCTCTCCTCAGAGCTCACTCCAGCCCAGGCAACGTCCTGGTGAACCTCCTCTGCACCCTCTCCAGCGCAATCACATCCTTCCCGAATGTGGGTGATCAGAGCTGCTCACAGTTCTCCAGCTGTGGCCTAACCAGCGTTTTATACAATTCCATCATAACCTCCCTGCTCTTACATTCAATGCCTCAGTTAATAAAGGTAACTATCCCCTACGCCTGCTTAACCACCTTATCTACCTGTCCTGCTGCCTTCAGGGACCTATGGACGTGCTTACCAAGGTCCCTCTATCCTCAGTGCTTCCTAAGGTCCGATTGTTCATTCTGTGTTCCTTTTCCTTGTCAGCCCTCCCAAAATGCATCACCTCACCCTTTTCCGGGTTAAATTCCATTTGCCACTGTTCTGCCCATCTAGCTGGCCCATCTATATCATCCTGTTATCTAAGGCTGTCCTCCTCCATATTCACCACAGCACCAATATTCACATCAGCGGTGAATTTACTGATCATACCCCCCAACATCTATATCACTAACATACTCTATAAACAGCAAGGGACCCAGCACCGATCCCTGCAGAACACCACTGGACACAGGTTTCCAGTCACAGAAACAACCTTCCACCATCACCCTCTGCCTGCTGACTCGAAACCAATTTGTCTATTTGCACTGGATCCCATGGCTCTTACCTTTCTGATCAGCCTCCTACACGGGAGTTTGTCAAAAGCCTTGCTGAAGTTTATGTATAGACGACATTGACTGTAGTTAACCTCAGATACACACCCAGTCACCACCTCGTGCATAAATCACCAAACGTTCGTGTGCAGATGGTGATCTTATAGAGGTCTATAAAATAATGAGGGGCACAGATCAGCGAGATGGTCAATATCTTTTCCCAAAGATAGGGGAGTCTAAAACTAGAGGGCAGAGGGTGGTGAGGGACTGGAATGCCCTGCCAGCTGCAATTGTAAATGCACCTAGTTTGGGGGCATTTAAGAGATCTGTGGATAGGTTTATGGATGAAAAGGGATTGGTTTAGGTTAGTGGGTCATTGTTTTGTAACTGGTCGGCACAACATCGTGGGCCGAAGGGCCTGTTCTGCGCTGTAATGTTCTATGTTCTATGTTTAAGGTGAGAGGGGAGAGATACAAAAGTGTCCAGAGGGGCAATTTTTTTCATACAGAGGGTGGTGAGTGTCTGGAACAAGCTGCCAGAGGTAGTAGTAGAGGCGGGTACAATTTTGTCTTTTAAAAAGTGTTTAGATAGTTACATGGGTAAGATGGGTATAGAGGGGTATGGGCCAAATGTGGGTAATTGGGATTAGCTTAGGGGTTTAAAAAAAAGGGGAGCATGGACAGGTTGGGCCGAAGGGCCTGTTTCCCTGCTGTAAACCTCTGTGACTCTAAATTCAGTGGGGAACACGGAAGGTCAAATAGAAAGTTGGCCTTTATTTCAGAGGGAATGAAGTATAAAACAGGAAAATCCTGCTAAAACAATACACTAGATAGACCACACCTGGGATACCGGGAACAGTTGTTGTCCCCTTATCTTAGGAAAGATATCTGACAATCGAGGCAATCCACTGCCAGTATAGGTTGGGCCTCTACTCATTGGAGTTTAGTAGATTGAGAGGTGGCCTCATTGAGACACATTGGATTCTCGGGGGCCGGGCAGAATGGGTGCTGAGAGATTGTTTCCCCTTGTGAGAGAGTCTAAGTCCAGGGTAAGGGGATTGCCCATTGAACACAGAGATGAGGAGGAATCTCTCACTCAGAGAGGAGTGAATGTGTGGAATTCTTTCCCGCACACACAAAGCTCATGGGATAAAAGGGACATTAGCAACTTGGCAAAGTGATAGGAAAAGAGTGGAATGATTAATGGATAATTTCCATGTTTTTAAAAAATTCTTTCACGATATGATCACTGTGAGTCGATGCCCTTGGGCAGGACAAACTAGGCAAGGGAATACACGATGAAGGACAGAACACTGGGAAGCTCCGAGGATCAGAGAGGTGTCCATGTACACTAGCCCCTTAAGGTAGCTGGACAGGTGGCTAAAGTGGCTAAGAAGGCATTTGGTATTAGCCGAGGGATAGAGTTTAACAGCAGGGAGGTTATGCTGGAAATGTATAAAATGTAGGTTAGGCCACAGCTGGAGTGTTGTATGCAGTTCTGGAGCATTGGAAAGGGTGCAGAAGAGATTTACCAGGATGCTGCCTGGGTTGGAAAGTTTTAGTTACAGAGAGAGATTGGATAGACTGGGCTATTTTCCTTGGAGCAGAGGAGACTGAGGGAGGTCATGACTGAGATGTATAAAATAATGAGGGGCAGAGATAGAGTAGACAGGAAGAATCTTTTCCCCTTATTGCAGTGATCAATGACCAGGGGCCAGAGATTTAGAGAAGATGTGAGGAAAAGCTTCTGCAGTCAAAAGGTGATGGGAGTCTAGAACTCACTACCTGAAGGGGTGGTGGAGATAGAAACTCTTATAATATTTAAGAAGTATTTAAATGTGCACCTGGGATAGCAAGGCACACAATGCTATGAGCCAAGTGCTGGCAAATGGGATTAGAATGATGAAGTGGTTTGTCTTTGACTGGCACAGATACAATGGGCCAAAGGGCCTTTTTTGTCCCGTAGACCTCGATAATTCTATGTGGGTGTCACTGGCTGGCCAGCATTTATTGCCCATCCCTAGTTGCCCTTGAGAAGGTGGTGATGAGCTGCCTTCTTGAATTGCTGTAGTCCGCGTGCTGTGGGTTAACCCACAATGCTGTTCGAATGGCAATTCCAGGATTTTAGACCCAGCGACTACAAAGGAACGGTGATATATTTCCGAATCAGAATGGCGAGTGACTTGGAGGGGAAGCTCCAGGTGGTGGTGTTCCCAGATATCCGCTGCCCTTGTCCTAGATGGTAGAGTTTGTGGGTTTGGAAGGTGCTGCCTAAGGAGCCTTGGTGAGTTTACATAGAACCCTACAGTGCAGAAACAGGCCCTTCGGCCCATCGAGTCTGCACCGAACACAATCCCACCCAGACCCTATCCCCATATCCCTACACATTTTCCCTGCTAATCCCTCTAACCTACACATCCCAGGACACTAAGGGGCAATTTTAGCATAGCCAATGAACCTAACCCGCACATCTTTGGTTGCTGCAATACATCTTGTAGATGGTACACACTGCGGCCTCTGTGCGTTAGTGGTGAAGGAAGTGAATGTTAAAGGTGGTGGATGGGCTATCAATCTCACAGGCTGCTTTGTTCCTGATGGTGTTAAGCTTCCTGATGTGGTTGGAGCTGGAGGAAGGTTTGTTGTAGGGTTCCCCAGGGGTCAGTGTTGGGATTCCAGCCTTTCCATATATATAACATATATATAACATTACAGCGCAAAACAGGCCCTTTGGCCCACAATGTTGCGCCGACCAGCTTTTTAAAAAAAAACAACACTAACCCACTAATCTAAACCAATCCCATTTCGTCCATAAACCTATCCACAGATCTCTTAAACGCCCCCAAACTAGGCGCATTTACAACTGCAGCTGGCAGGGCATTCCAGTCCCTCACCACCCTCTGGGTAAAGAACCTACCCCTGACATCTGTCCTATAACTACCCCCCCTTAATTTAAAGTCGTGCCCCCTCGTGCTAGCTTTCTCCATCCCAGGAAAAAGGCTATCACTATCTACCCTGTCTAAACCTCTAATCATCTTATATGTTTCAATAAGGTCCCCTCTTAGCCGCCTTCTTTCCAGCGAAAACAACCCCAAATCTCTCAGTCTCTCCTCATAGGATCTCCCCTCCATACCAGGCAACATCCTGGTAAACCTCCTCTGCACCCTCTCCAAAGCCTCTACATCCTTCCTGTAATGTGGGGACCAGAACTGCACACAAAACTTCAAGTGCGGCCGCACCAGAGTTGTGTACAGTTGCATCATGACGCTGCGACTCCTAAATTCAATCCCCCTACCAATAAACGCCAAGACACCGTATGCCTTCTTAACAACCTTATCTACTTGATTCCCAACTTTCAGGGATCTATGTACACATACACCTAGATCCCTCTGTTCATCCACACTATTCAAAGTCCTTCCAGATGTATGTTAATGATCTAGACCCTGTGTAAGGGACAGTTTAGAAATTTGAGAATGATGTGAAAATTGGAAGCTGTGAACTGTGAGGAGAAACATGTAGAAATAAAAAGCACAAATTCAAGTTGGTGGAACAAGTAGGAAGGTGAAAGGTTAAGTTCAATATGGAGAAATGTGAAGGTTTTTTTGGGAGGAACATGAAGAGACAATTTAAGATAAAGTATAGGATTCTAAATGGGGAGCAGGAGCAGAGGGAGTGGGGTGTATCTGTCAGGACAAGTGGAGAGAGTAGTGAATCAAGCTGATTGGACGTGATGGATGAGGAGCCGAGGGTCGGGTGTGTAGATATTCTGGGTCATGCCGATATCAAAAAGGAGGAGGTTTTGAGTATCTTAAAAAGCATTAAAGTAGATAAGTCCCCAGGGCCTGATGGGATCTACCCCGAATACTGAGGGAGGCTGGGGCCATGACAGAAAGCTTTGTAACCTCATTGACCACAGGTGAAGTTCCAGGGGACCGGAGGAGAGCCAATGTTGTTCCATTGTTTATGAAGAGGGATAATCCTGGAAATTATAGGCTGGTGAGCCTTAGACCAGTGATAGGGAAATTATTGGAAAAGATTTTTAGGGACAGGATTTACTCACATTTGGAAACAAATGAACTTGTTAGTGATAGACAGCATGGTTTTGTGAAGGCTGTGCCTCACTAACTCATATCGAGTTTTTCAAGGAGGTGATGAAGATGATAGATGAGGGAAAGGCAGTGGATGTTGTCTACATGGACTTCAGTAAAGCTTTTGACAAGATACCTCATGATAGATTGGTATGAAAGGTGAACTCACCACTGGATCAGAGGTGAGCTGGTAAGATGGATACAGACTGGTTTGTCCTTAGAAGACAGAGAGTAACTGCTTCTGTGAATGGAAGACTGTGACTAGCGGGGTTCCACAGGGATCAGTTCGAGAACCTTTGTTGTTTGTAGTGTATATAAATGATTATATAATTAATATTGTATTTATTATATAAATAATACATATGAAGGAAAATGTAGTTGGCCTGATTTGTAAGTTTGCAGACAACACAAAAATTGGTGGAGTTGTGGATGGTGATGAGGTTTGTCAGAGGATACAGCACTATTGGAGACTTGGGCAGAGAAATGGTGGATGGAGTTTAATCTGGACAAGTGTGAGATAATGCATTTAAGAACTAGGAGCAGGAGTCGGCCATCTGGCCCCTCGAGCCTGCTCCACCATTCAATAAGATCACGGCTGATCTTTTCATGGACTCAGCTCCACTTACCCGCCCGCTCACCATAACCATTAATTCCTTTACTGTTCAAAAATTTATCTATCCTTCTCTTAAAAACATTCAATGAGGGAACCTCAACTGGGCAGGGAATTCCACAGAGTCACAACCCTTTGTGTGAAGAAGTTCCTCCTCAACTCAGTCCTAAATCTGCTTCCCCTTATTTTGAGGCCATGCCTCCTAGTTCTAGTTTCACCCACCAGTGGAAACAACTTCCCTGCTTCTATCTTATCGATTCCCCCATAATCTTATATGTTTCTATAAGATCTCTCCTCATTCTCCTGAATTCCAGTGAGTATAGCCCCAGTCTACTCAGTCTCCTCATAAGCCAACTCTCTCAACTCCGGAATCAACCCAGTGAATCTCCTCTGCACCCCCTCCAGTGCCAGTATATCCTTTCTCAAGTAAGGAGACCAAAACTGTACACAGTACATTTTGGAAGGTCCAATGCATGTAGGAATTATACAGTAAATGGTTGAACTTTTAGGAGTGTTGACAGGCAGAGAGATCTGGGCGTACATGTCCGCCGATCACTGAAAGTGGAAATGCAAGTGGATAAGGTAGTCAAGAAGGCATACGGCATGCTTGCCTTCATTGGTCGGGACATTGAGTTGGCAGGTCATGCTGCAGCAATACAGAACTTAGTTAGACCTCATATAGAATATTGTGACACCCCCACTGGTGCCCAAAACCAGGGGTCACATCAGGAACATCCCTCCTGAATTTACCCTGTCTAACCTTGTTAGAATTTTATAAATTTCTATGAGACCCTTCTTGTTCTTCGAAACTCCAGTGAATATAATCCTAACCTAGACAAGCTCTCCTCATACACCAGTCCCGCCATTCCAACTAGAAAAATGGGCTGAAAAATGGCAGATGGAGTTTAATGCAGACAGGTATGAGGTATTGCACTTTGGAAGGACAAACCAAGCTAGAACATACAAGGTAAATGGTAGGACACTGAAGAGTGCAGTAGAACAGAGGGATCTGGGAATACAGATACATAATTCCCTAAAAGTGGTGTCACAGGTGGATGGGGTTGTAAAGAGTGCTTTTGGAACATTGGCCTTTATAAATCGGAATATTGATATAAAAGTTGGAGTGTTATAGTGAGGTTATATAAGGCATTGGTGGGGCTGAATTTAGAGTATTGTGTACAGTTTTGGTCCCTAATTACAGGAAGGATGTAAATAAGGTTGAAAGAGTGCAGAGAAGGTTTACAAGGATGTTGCTGGGACTTGAGAAGCTGAGTTACAGAGAGAGATTGAATAGATTAGGACTTTATTCCCTTAGAAGAATGAGGGGAGATTTGATAGAGGTGTATAAGATTTTGATGGGTGTAGATAGAGTGAATGCAAGCAGGCTTTTTCTACTGTCTATTTTCTCACTCTCCATTCCAGCCTTGGGTCGCTATCTGTGTGGAGTTTGCCCATTGTCCCCGTGTCTATGTGAGTTTCCTCCGGGTGCTCCGGTTTCCTCCCACAGTCCAAAGATGTGCGGGTTAGGTGGATTGGCCACAGTAAATGTTACGGGGATAGGGCAGAGGGACGAATTGGGTGGGAGTTCTTTCAGAGAATAAGTGCAGGCTCAGTGGGCTGAATGGCCTCTTTCTGCACCGTAGGGGTTTGATGGAACTCTGCGGGAGTATTGTTTCCAGATCTGGCACAGAATTGTAGAGAAACCAGAAAAGAATCACAAGAATTCTTCCTGGCAAATAAGAGGTTTGAAAGCAATCTTAATGGAGGGATTCCAATCAGGAATGGTCAGCACAGAATACAACCAAATAACACTGGGGTACAGCACTGGTGGGAACAGGTCTGTCGCTGTATAACACTGGGGTACAGTACTGGTGGGGACGGGTCTGTCGCTGTATAACACTGGGGTACAGTACTGGTGGGGACGGGTCTGTCACTGTATAACACTGGGGTACAGTACTGGTGGGGACGGGTCTGTCTCTGTATAACACTGGGGTACAGTACTGGTGGGGACGGGTAACACTGGGGTACAGTACTGGTGGGGACGGGTCTGTCGCTGTATAACACTGGGGTACAGTACTGATGGGGGAATGGGTCTGTCGCTGTATAACACTGGGGTACAGTACTGGTGGGGACGGGTCAGTCACTGTATAACACTGGGATACAGTTCTGGTAAGGACAGGTCTGTCACTGTATAACACTGGGGTACAATACTGGTGGGGACAGGTCTATCACTGTATAACACTGGGGTACAGTACTGGTGGGGACGGGTCTGTCTCTGTATAACACTGGGGTACAGTACTGGTGGGAACAGGTCAGTCGCTGTATAACACTGGGGTACAGTACTGGTGGGGAAGGGTCTGTCACTGTATAACACTGGGGTACAGTACTGGTGGGGATGGGTCTGTCGCTGTATAACACTGGGGTACAGTACTGGTGGGGACAGGTCTGTCTCTGTACAACACTGGGGTACAATACTGGTGGGGACAGGTCTGTCTCTGTATAACACTGGGGTACAGTACTGGTGGGGACGGGTCCGTCTCTGTATAACTCTGGGGTACAGTACTGGTGGGGCCAGGTCTATCTCTGTATAACACTGGGGTACAGTACTGGTGGGGACGGGTGTGTCACTATATAACATTGGGGTACAGTACTGGTGGGGACGGGTCTGTCACTGTATAACACTGGGGTACAGTACTGGTGGGGACAGGTCTGTCGCTGTATAACACTGGGGTACAGTACTGGTGGGGACGGGTCTGTCGCTGTATAACACTGGGGTACAGTACTGGTGGGGACGGGTCTATCACTGTATAACACTGGGGTACAGTACTGGTGGGGACGGGTCTGTCGCTGTATAACACTGGGGTACAGTACTGGTGGGGACGGGTCTGTCACTGTATAACATAAGAACATAAGAACATAAGAAATAGGAGCAGGAGTAGGCCATCTGGCCCTTCGAGCCTGCCCCGCCATTCAATAAGATCATGGCTGATCTGTCGTGGCTCAGTTCCACCTTCCCGCCCTCTCCCCATAACCCTTAATCCCTTCTCTTATCAAAAACCCATCAACCCGTTTCTTAAAAATATTTAGCGAGGCAGCCTCCACCACTTCAACGGGCAGAGAATTCCAGAGATTCACCACCCTTTGAGTGAAGAAGTTCCTCCTCAACTCTGTTCTAAACCGCCCCCCCTTTATCTTGAGGCTGTGCCCCCTAGTCCTACTGTCTTTTTTGAGCGGGAACAGTCTCTCCACCTCTATCCTATCCATCCCATTCATCATCTTATACGTCTCAATGAGATCTCCCCTCATTCTTCTAAACTCTAACGAGTACAAGCCTAGTTTATTCAGCCTCTCCTCATAGCTCAATCCCCTCAACTCCGGTATCAGCCGAGTAAACCTCCTCTGCACTCCCTCCAGGGCCAAAACATCCTTGCGCAGGTGCGGCGCCCAAAACTGCACACAGTACTCCAGCTGCGGCCTCACCAATGCCCTGTACAGCTGCAGCAAGACCTCCCTACTTTTATATTCAATCCCCTTCGCTATGAAGGCCAGCATCCCATTCGCCTTCCTGACCACCTGCTGCACCTGCAAGCTGGGTTTTTGCGACTCATGCACAAGGACCCCGAGGTCCCTCTGCACCGTCGCCTGCTGCAGTTTTTCGCCCCGTAAGTAATAGTCCTTCCTACCATTCCTCCTACCAAAGTGGACCACCTCACACTTGCCAACATTAAATTCCATTTGCCATTTCCTGGCCCATTCGCCCAGCCTATCTAGATCCTTCTGCAGACTCTCCACACCCTCCGCACAATTTGCCTTTCCCCCAATCTTGGTATCATCAGCAAATTTCGACACCCTGCACTCGGTTCCCTCCTCCAGATCATCTATATAAATGGTAAATAGCTGAGGCCCCAGCACCGACCCCTGGGGCACCCCACTAGTCACCAACCGCCAATCCGAATAGCATCCATTGACCCCCACTCTCTGCCTCCTATTTGACAACCAATCCTCTATCCACGCTAACACCCTACCCCCAACTCCATGTCCCCTGACCTTCTGCAATAACCTCTTGTGAGGTACCTTGTCAAACGCCTTCTGAAAATCCAGAAAGACCACATCCACCGGCTCTCCTCCATCCACTGCCCTAGACACATCCTCATAGAACTCCAGTAAATTTGTCAGACACGACTTCCCTTTAATGAAACCGTGTTGCGTCCGCCCTATCAAGCAATTCCCCTCAAGATGCCTCGCTATTTCCTCCTTAATGACGGTTTCTAACATTTTACCTACCACAGACGTTAAACTAACCGGCCTATAATTCCCCGCCTTTTGCCTGCCACCCTTCTTAAACAACGGCGTAACATTAGCCGTTTTCCAATCTTCCGGCACTTCCCCGGAATCCAGCGACGTCTGGAAAATAACCACCAAGGCATCCACTATCACCTCCGCCATTTCTTTCAGAACCCTCGGATGCATTCCATCCGGTCCTGGGGACTTGTCCACAATCAGCCCCTCCAGTCTGTCGAGCACCACCTCTCTAGTAACAGTAATGTCATTAAGACCCTCCATTCCTACCACCTTTCCATCGCTAACACCCGGCAAATTATTCACGTCCTCCTCCGTGAAGACAGAAACAAAGAAGTTATTCAAGACCTTAGCCATATCCCTATCCCCTACCACTAGCTCCCCTTTCTCATCCTCTAAAGGACCAACGTTTATCCTAGCCAGCCTCTTCCTTTTTATATATTTATAAAAACTCTTGCTATCCTTTTTTATATTAAGTGCTAGCCCAGCCTCATAGCTTCTCCTACCCTCCTTTATCAATTTCTTTGTCAATCCTTGTTGACATTTAAACCTTTCCCAATCCTCTTCTCGCCCACTGCTCTTAGCTACTCTAAACTCCTCCGCTTTTAATTTAACACTTTCCTTCACCTCCTTCGTTATCCACGGCTTATTACCTCTCCTCCTACTGTCCTTTTTAACCATCGGAATAAATTTCTGCTGAGCACCAAGAAAGATCTCCTTAAAGATCCTCCACTGCTCCTCAGCAGACCTACCTTCCAACGCGTTCCCCCAGTCCACATTCGCCAATTCTTCTCTCATCCTACCATACTCCCCTCTATTCAAACAAAGGACGCGTGTCTGGGAACCCACTTTCTCCTCCTCCATCTGCACCAGAAACTCCACCATACAATGATCACTCTCTCCAAGAGGATCCTTCACCGCAAGGTCCCTAATTCTACCCGCCTCATTACATAGCACCAGATCCAAGATAGCTCGCTCCCTCGTCGGCTCCAACACACACTGTTCAAGGAAATTATCCCGGCAGCATTCCAAGAACTCCTCCTCGAGCCCACCGCGTCCAACATGGGTCGACCAATCAACATGCAGATTGAAATCTCCCATAACACTGGGGTACAGTACTGGTGGGGACGGATCGGTCGCTGTATAACACGGGGGTACAGTACAGGTGGAGACAGGTCTGTCTCTGTATAACACTGGGGTACAGTACTGGTGGGGACGGGTCTGTCACTGTATAACACTGGGGTACAGTACTGGTGGGGACGGGTCTGTCACTGTATAACACTGGGGTACAGTACTGGTGGGGATGGGTCTGTCACTGTATAACACTGGGGTACAGTACTGGTGGGGACGGGTCTGTCACTGTATAACACTGGGGTACAGTACTGGTGGGAATGGGTCTGTCACTGTTTAACACTGGGGTACAGTACTGGTGGGGACGGGTCTGTCTCTGTAAAACACTGGGGTACAGTACTGGTGGGGATGGGTCTGTCACTGTATAACACTGGGGTACAGTACTGGTGGGGACGGGTCTGTCTCTGTATAACACTGGGGTACAGTACTGGTGGGGACGGGTCTGTCGCTGTATAACACTGGGGTACAGTACTGGTGGGGACGGGTCTGTCACTGTATAACACTGGGGTACAGTACTGGTGGGGACAGGTCTGTCACTGTATAACACTGGGGTACAGTACTGGTGGGGACGGGTCTGTCTCTGTATAACACTGGGGTACAGTACTGGTGGGGGCGGGTCTGTCACTGTATAACACTGGGGTACAGTACTGGTGGGGACGGGTCTGTCACTGTATAACACTGGGGTATAGTACTGATGGGGACGGGTCTGTCACTGTATAACACTGGGGTACAGTACTGGTGGGGATGGGTCTGTCACTGTATAACACTGGGGTACAGTACTGGTGGGGTCGGGTCTGTCACTGTATAACACTGGGGTACAGTGCTGGTGGGGACGGGTCTGTCACTGTATAACACTGGGGTACAGTACTGGTGGGGACGGGTCTGTCTCTGTATAACACTGGGGTACAGTACTGATGGGGACGGGTCTGTCACTGTACAACACTGGGGTACAGTACTGGTGGGGATGGGTCTGTCACTGTATAACACTGGGGTACAGGACTGGTGGGGACGGGTCTGTCACTGTATAACACTGGGGTACAGTACTGGTGGGGACGGGTCTGTCTCTGTATAACACTGGGGTACAGTACTGGTGGGGATGGGTCTGTCACTGTATAACACTGGGGTACAGTACTGGTGGGGACGGGTCTGTCTCTGTATAACACTGGGGTACAGTACTGGTGGGGACGGGTCTGTCGCTGTATAACACTGGGGTACAGTACTGGTGGGGACGGGTCTGTCACTATAACACTGGGGTACAGTACTGGTGGGGACAGGTCTGTCACTGTATAACACTGGGGTACAGTACTGGTGGGGACGGGTCTGTCTCTGTATAACACTGGGGTACAGTACTGATGGGGACGGGTCTGTCACTGTATAACACTGGGGTACAGTACTGGTGGGGATGGGTCTGTCACTGTATAACACTGGGATACAGTACTGGTGGGGACGGGTCTGTCACTGTATAACACTGGGGTACAGTACTGGTGGGGACGGGTCTGTCTCTGTATAACACTGGGGTACAGTACTGATGGGGACGGGTCTGTCACTGTATAACACTGGGGTACAGTGCTGGTGGGGACGGGTCTGTCACTGTATAACACTGGGGTACAGTACTGGTGGGGACGGGTCTGTCTCTGTATAACACTGGGGTACAGTACTGGTGGGGACGGGTCTGTCGCTGTATAACACTGGGGTACAGTACTGGTGGGGACGGGTCTGTCACTGTATAACACTGGGGTACAGTACTGGTGGGAATGGGTCTGTCTCTGTATAACACTGGGGTACAGTACTGGTGGGGACGGGTCTGTCGCTGTATAACACTGGGGTACAGTACTGGTGGGGACGGGTCTGTCACTGTATAACACTGGGGTACAGTACTGGTGGGGAGGGGTCTGTCTCTGTATAACACTGGGTTACAGTACTGGTGGGGACGGGTCTGTCACTGTATAACACTGGGGTACAGTACTGGTGGGGACGGGTCTGTCACTGTATAACACTGGGGTACAGTACTGGTGGGGAAGGGTCTGTCACTGTATAACACTGGGGTACAGTACTGGTGGGGACGGGTCTGTCGCTGTATAACACTGGGGTACAGTACTGGTGAGGAAGGGTCTGTCGCTGTATAACACTGGGGTACAGTACTGGTGGGGACGGGTCTGTCTCTGTATAACACTGGGGTACAGTACTGGTGGGGATGGGTCTGTCGCTGTATAACACTGGGGTACAGTACTGGTGGGGACGGGTCTGTCACTGTATAACACTGGGGTACAGTACTGATGGGGACGGGTCTGTCACTGTATAACACTGGGGTACAGTACTGGTTGGTTACTTTTCTTGGTAGTTTTGTGTTTGTTTCTGTGTTGTTTTCTGATTTTAATATTCCTGATAAGATATGGAAAGGTTGTTCAGATGCGATGATGTGGAAATTCTGATCCTGTTACAGCATCCTGCTGTTTTTCCCAACATCAGCTGCAGCAATCTTGAGTGAACGATAAATCTCCTTATCTGACTTGCTGTAGAATTGCTGTTTGTTTCATGTCCGTAAAGGAGCCAAAGTCAGCTCTCCCCGGCTGCCTTCCTCAGCCATATTCTCTCTCGACAGCAGCTTTGCTTTCCTGCGCTAAACTCGTTAATTAATTATTTTTTGTTCCCACAGCTTCTCACTGTCTGCTGGCTGCTGTTGGAGGGTGGACAGGTGTCCAGTAAGTGCCTGACACATAGCATTACGTTGACAAGGAGACAACCTGTTGGAATCTGCATTTCCAGGACCGTATCAGGGTGTCAGTCGAGGGAGGTGTGTCGTGTGATTCAGTCTCAGTTTAACTTTCGTCATGGAGTTCGGTTACGAGTGGTGTGCCTCAGGGATCTGTTTTGGGGCCACTGCTGTTTGTAATTTTTATTAATGATCTGGATGAGGGTATAGTTGGGTGGATTAGTAAGTTTGCTGATGACACCAAAGTCGGAGGTGTGGTAGATTGTGAGGAAGGGTGTCATAGTTTGCAGGGTGACTTAGAAAGGTTGCAGAGCTGGGCTGAGAGGTGGCGGATGGAGTTTAATGTGGAGAAGTGTGAGGTAATTCATTTCGGTAGGAATAACAGATGTGTTGAGTATAGGGCTAACGGGAGGACTTTGAATAGTGTGGAGGAGCAGAGGGATCTAGGTGTATGTGTACATAGATCCCTGAAAGTTGGGAATCAAGTAGATAAGGTTGTTAAGAAGGCATACGGTGTATTGGCGTTTATTGGTAGGGGGATTGAATTTAAGAGTCGCAGCGTCATGTTGCAACTGTACACAACTCTGGTGCGGCCGCACTTGGAGTACTGTGTGCAGTTCTGGTCCCCACATTATAGGAAGGACGTGGAGGCTTTGGAGAGGGTGCAGAGGAGGTTTACCAGGATGTTGCCTGGTATGGAGGGGAGGTCCTATGAGGAGAGACTGAGGGATTTGGGGTTGTTTTCGCTGGAAAGAAGGAGGCTAAGAGGGGACCTTATTGAAACATATAAGATGATTAGAGGTTTAGATAGAGTGGATAGTGATAGCCTTTTTCCTCGGATGGAGAAAGCTAGCACAAGGGGGCACGACTTTAAATTAAGGGGGGGTAGTTATAGGACTGATGTCAGGGGTAGGTTCTTTACCCAGAGGGTGGTGAGGGACTGGAATGCCCTGCCAGCTGCAGTTGTAAATGCGCCTAGTTTGGGGGCGTTTAAGAGATCCGTGGATAGGTTTATGGACGAAAAGGGATTGGTTTAGATTAGTGGGTCAGTGTTTTTTTTAAAAAAAACTGGTCGGCACAACATCGTGGGCCGAAGGGCCTGTTCTGCGCTGCAATGTTCTATGTTCTAACTTTGGCTTTGAGCAAGAACATAGCACACACAGCTCTGATATTGTTCTCCTGTGCCCAGTCTGAATGGATAAACCCGCAACCTGTTTACCCAATCCCTTCTGAGTAATTGCTACCTTTATATCATTATTACAACACAGAATGTTGCTGTCCAGTTCTCAGCCAGACCAGCAGTAAGGTTCATTACAGTACAACACGGTGA
This sequence comes from Prionace glauca, assembly GCA_037974335.1. Taxonomy (NCBI): domain Eukaryota; kingdom Metazoa; phylum Chordata; class Chondrichthyes; order Carcharhiniformes; family Carcharhinidae; genus Prionace; species Prionace glauca. The sequence goes on from CM075731.1 coordinate 107,945,484, forward strand.
CCATCTTCCATCGTGCCACAGCGCAAGAGACAACCCTCAACATTCTGGTCAGATCACAGCTGACTCACCGCTTCAGAGTGTTTTGGTGACTAAACAGGAAGGTTTTGAGGAGACAGGTCTGAGTGAGTGATTGAGTAAGGAGCTGGAAAGCAGACAGATCCCTCTTGGTGAGATTACAGCGTCTAGCCAGTCAGACAGCGAGTGGGACGGCTCGGTGAGAGGGTCAGTACTGGGTTCACTCTGACAGGAAAGGTCAGTGAGAGGGGTGTGCGCCGGATCGATAACGAGTGAGAGACAGTCAAAAAATTAAAACAAAAACCCTCCTAAAACTCAGGCCAGAGAAAGGTGTGATTCCAATGGGCTGAGTCTCAGAAAAGCAAACTGAAGGAGCTGCACCTCAGGCATTGCCCCTGGGAGAAGGTCAAAGGAATATTGTCCAAATCTTCACTCAGACTGAATCACAAGACACACCTCCCTCGACTGATGCCCCACTGCTGTCCCAGAAATACAGATTCCAACAGGTTGTCAGTGTGATGTTAGGGACATACTGGGCACCAGCCCACCCTGCAACAGCAGAGAGCGGACAGTCAGGAGCTGTGTGAAGATTATAGTTTGAATTGGCTGCTGAGTTCCTGTCAGGATTCAGAATGTTTAAACAACATCCAGAACTCGTTAGAGTTTAGAAGAATGAGGGGAGATCTCATTGAGACGTATAAGATGATGAATGGGATGGATAGGATAGAGGTGGAGAGACTCTTCCCGCTCAAAAAAGACAGTAGGACTAGGGGGCACAGCCTCAAGATAAAGGGGAGGCGGTTTAGAACAGAGTTGAGGAGGAACTTCTTCACTCAAAGGGTGGTGAATCTCTGGAATTCTCTGCCCGTTGAAGTGGTGGAGGCTGCCTCGCTAAATATTTTTAAGAAACGGGTTGATGGGTTTTTGATAAGAGAGGGGATTAAGGGTTATGGGGAGAGGGCGGGAAAGTGGAACTGAGCCACGACAGATCAGCCATGATCTTATTGAATGGCGGGGCAGGCTCGAAGGGCCAGATGGCCTACTCCTGCTCCTATTTCTTATGTTCTTATGTAACTCTGGGTTCCTCAATTCAGGTGTGTCTGAAGTAGACGAGCAAGCCCCGGAATCTCATCCAGGAAGGAGATGTGTTTGAGTGAGGTTTCCTGTGTCTTTGATTGGGTTTTGCCTGCGGGCATGCCCTTGGCAGGATTGGGAGAATGTGTTAGTGCACAGTGTACCAGCTTCTGTATTCCAGCAGCCAATTATTCCAGACTCCTGTCCAGGCACAACACAGGAAATCAAAAACCTGTTCATACCCCGTGTTCAGAAACTCGTCTCAACATCATTACTGAGCTCACAGAGCAACCTCCCTCATCATAGAACACCCACACTCCTCACTAAAACACTGAGGGACAGTGTAGAGGGAGGTTACTCTGTATCTAACCCCGTGCTGTACCTGTCCTGGGAGTGTTTGATAGGGGGACAGTGTAGAGGGAGCTTTACTCTGTATCTAACCCCGTGCTGTACCTGTCCTGGGAGTGTTTGATGGGGGGACAGTGTAGAGGGACCTTTACTCTGTATCTAACCCCGTGCTGTACCTGTCCTGGGAGTGTTTGATGGGGGACAGTGTAGAGGGAGCTTTACTCTGTATCTAACCCCGTGCTGTACCTGTCCTGGGAGTGTTTGATGGGGACAGTGTAGAGGGAGCTTTACTCTGTATCTAACCCCGTGCTGTACCTGTCCTGGGAGTGTTTGATGGGGACAGTGTAGAGGGAGCTTTACTCTGTATCTAACCCCGTGCTGTACCTGTCCTGGGAGTGTTGGATGGGGGGACAGTGTAGAAGGAGCTTTACTCTGTATCTAACCCTGTGCTGTACCAGTCCTGGGAGTGTTTGATGGGGGGACAGTGTAGAGGGACCTTTACTCTGTATCTAACCCCGTGCTGTACCTGTCCTGGGAGTGTTTGATGGGGACAGTGTAGAGGGAGCTTTACTCTGTATCTAACCCCGTGCTGTACCTGTCCTGGGAGTGTTTGATGGGGACAGTGTAGAGGGAGCTTTACTCTGTATCTAACCCTGTGCTGTACCAGTCCTGGGAGTGTTTGATGGGGGGACAGTGTAGAGGGAGCTTTACTCTGTATCTAACCCCGTGCTGTACCTGTCCTGGGAGTGTTTGATGGGGACAGTGTAGAGGGAGCTTTACTCTGTATCTAACCCTGTGCTGTACCAGTCCTGGGAGTGTTTGATGGGGGGACAGTGTAGAGGGACCTTTACTCTGTATCTAACCCCGTGCTGTACCTGTCCTGGGAGTGTTTGATGGGGGACAGTGTAGAGGGAGCTTTACTCTGTATCTAACCCCGTGCTGTACCTGTCCTGGGAGGGTTTGATGGGGACAGTGTAGAGGGAGTTTTACTCTGTATCTAACCCCGTGCTGTACCTGTCCTGGGAGTGTTTGATGGGGACAGTGTAGAGGGAGCTTTACTCTGTATCTAACCCCGTGCTGTACCTGTCCTGGGAGTGTTGGATGGGGGGACAGTGTAGAAGGAGCTTTACTCTGTATCTAACCCCGTGCTGTACCTGTCCTGGGAGTGTTTGATGGGGGGGACAGTGTAGAGGGAGCTTTACTCTGTATCTAACCCCGTGTTGAACCTGTCCTGGGAGTGTTTGATGGGGGACAGTGTAGAGGGAGCTTTACTCTGTATCTAACCCCGTGCTGTACCTGTCCTGGGAGTGTTTGATGGGGGGACAGTGTAGAGGGAGTTTTACTCTGTATCTAACCCCGTGCTGTACCTGTCCTGGGAGTGTTTGATGGGGGACAGTGTAGAACATAGAACATAGAACATTACAGCGCAGAACAGGCCCTTCGGCCCACGATGTTGCGCCGACCACTTACAAAACAATGACCCACTAGCCTAAACCAATCCCTTTTCATCCATAAACCTATCCACAGATCTTTTAAACGTCCCCAAACTAGGTGCATTTACACCTGCAGCTGGCAGGGCATTCCAGTCCCTCACCACCCTCTGGGTAAAGAACCTACCCCTGACATCTGTCCTATAACTACCCCCCCTTAATTTAAAATCATGCCCCCTCGTGCTAGCTTTCTCCATCCTAGGAAAAAGGCTATCACTATCAACCCTGTCTAAACCTCTAATCATCTTATATGTTTCAATGAGATCCCCTCTTAGCCGCCTTCTTTCCAGCGAAAACAACCCCAAATCTCTCAATCTCTCCTCATAGGATCTCCCCTCCATACCAGGCAACATCCTGGTAAACCTCCTCTGCACCCTCTCCAAAGCCTCTAATCCTTCCTGTAATGTGGGGACCAGAACTGCACACAAAACTCCAAGTGTGGCCGCACCAGAGATGTGTACAGTTGCATCATGACGCTGCGACTCCTAAATTCAATCCCCCTACCAATAAACGCCAAAACTCCGTATGCCTTCTTAACAACCTTATCTACTTGATTCCCAACTTTCAGGGATCTATGTACACATACACCTAGATCCCTCTGCTCCTCCACACTATTCAAAGTCCTCCCGTCAGCCCTATATTCAACACATCTGTTATTCCTACCGAAATGAATTACCTCACACTTCTCCACATTAAACTCCATCCGCCACCTCTCAGCCCAGCTCTGCAACCTTTCTAAGTCATCCTGCAAACTATGACACCCTTCCTCACAATCTACCACACCTCCGACTTTGGTGTCATCAGCAAACTTACTAATCCACCCAACTATACCCTCATCCAGATCATTAATAAAAATTACAAACAGCTGTGGCCCCAAAACAGATCCCTGAGGCACACCACTTGTAACCGAACTCCATGACGAATATTTCCCATCAACCACCACTCTCTGTCTCCTATCTGCTAGCCAATTCCTGATCCAATTACCTAGATCACCCCCAATCCCATACATTTGCATTTTCTGCAGAAGGAGCGTTACTCTGTATCTAACCCCGTGCTGTCCCTGTCCTGGGAGTGTTTGATGGGGGACAGTGTAAAGGGAGCTTTACTCTGTATCTAACCCCGTGCTGTACCTGTCCTGGGAGTGTTTGATGGGGGACAGTGTAGAGGGAGCTTTACTCTGTATCTAACCCCGTGCTGTACCTGTCCTGGGAGTGTTTGATGGGGACAGTGTAGAGGGAGCTTTACTCTGTAACTAACCTCGTGCTGTACCTGTCCTGGGAGTGTTTGATGGGGACAGTGTAGAGGGAGCTTTACTCTGTATCTAACCCCGTGCTGTACCTGTCCTGGGAGTGTTTGATGGGGGGACAGTGTAGAGGGAGCTTTACTCTGTATCTAACCCCGTGCTGTACCTGTCCTGGAAGTGTTTGATGGGGACGGTGTAGAGGGAGCTTTACTCTGTAACTAACCCCGTGCTGTATCTGTCCTGGGAGTGTTTGATGGGGGGACAGTGTAGAGGGAGCTTTACTCTGTATCTAACCCTGTGCTGTACCTTCCTGGGAGTGTTTGATGGGGACAGTGTAGAAGGAGCTTTACTCTGTATCTAAACCCGTGCTGTACCTGTCCTGGGAGTGTTTGATGGGGGGACAGTGTAGAGGGAGCTTTACTCTGTATCTAACCCCGTGCTGTACCTGTCCTGGGAGTGTTTGATGGGGACAGTGTAGAGGGAGCTTTACTCTGTATCTAACCCCGTGCTGTACCTGTCCTGGGAGTGTTTGATGGGGGGACAGTGTAGAGGGAGCTTTACTCTGTATCTAACCCCGTGCTGTACCTGTCCTGGGAGTGTTTGATGGGGACAGTGTAGAGGGAGCTTTACTCTGTATCTAACCCCGTGCTGTACCTGTCCGGGGAGTGTTTGATGGGGACAGTGTAGAGGGAGCTTTACTCTGTATCTAACTCCGTGCTGTATCTGTCCTGGGAGTGTTTGATGGTGGACAGTGTAGAGGGAGTTTTACTCTGTATCTAACCCTGTGCTGTACCTGTCCTGGGAGTGTTTGATGGGGGGACAGTGTAGAGGGAGCTTTACTCTGTATCTAACCCCGTGCTGTCCCTGTCCTGGGAGTGTTTGATGGGGGGACAGTGTAGAGGGAGCTTTACTCTGTATCTAACCCCGTGCTGTACCTGTCCTGGGAGTGTTTGATGGGGGACAGTGTAGAGGGAGTTTTACTCTGTATCTAACCCCTTGCTGTACCTGTCCTTGGAGTATTTGATGGGGGGACAGTGTAGAGGGAGCTTTACTCTGTATCTAACCCCGTGCTGTACCTGTCCTGGGAGTGTTTGATGGGGACAGTGTAGAGGGAGCTTTACTCTGTATCTAACCCTGTGCTGTACCTGTCCTGGGAGTGTTTGATGGGGACAGTGTAGAGGGAGCTTTACTCTGTATCGAACCCCATGCTGTACGTGTCCTGGGAGTGTTTGATGTGGGGACAGTGTAGAGGGAGCTGGTGCAGTAGGACTAGGGGGCACAGCCTCAAGATAAAGGGGCGGCGGTTTAGAACAGAGTTGAGGAGGAACTTCTTCATTCAAAGGGTGGTGAATCTCTGGAATTCTCTGCCCGTTGAAGTGGTGGAGGCTGCCTCGCTAAATATTTTTAAGAAACGGGTTGATGGGTTTTTGATAAGAGAAGGGATTAAGGGTTATGGGGAGAGGGCGGGAAGGTGGAACTGAGCCACGACAGATCAGCCATGATCTTATTGAAAGGCGGGGCAGGCTCCAAGGGCCAGATGGCCTACTCCTGCTCCTATTTCTTATGTTCTTATGTTCTTATGTTTACTCTGTATCTGACCCGGTGCTGTACCTGTCCTGGGAGTGTTTGATGGGGGGGACAGTGTAGAGGGAGCTTTACTCTGTATCTAACCCCGTGCTGTACCTGTCCTGGGAGTGTTTGATGGGGGGACAGTGTAGAGGGAGCTTTACTCTGTATCTAACCCCGTGCTGTACCTGTCCTGGGAGTGTTTGATGGGGGGGACAGTGTAGAGGGAGCTTTACTCTGTATCTAATCCCATGCTGTACCTGTCCTGGGAGTGTTTGATGGGGGGGACATTGTAGAGGGAGCTTTACTCTGTATCTAACCCTGTGCTGTACCTGTCCTGGGAGTGTTTGATGGGGGGGACAGTGTAGAGGGAGCTTTACTCTGTATCTAACCCCGTGCTGTACCTGTCCTGGGAGTGTTTGATGGTGGACAGTGTAGAGGGAGTTTTACTCTGTATCGAACTCCATGCTGTACCTGTCCTGGGAGTGTTTGATGGGGGGACAGTGTAGAGGGAGCTTTACTCTGTATCTAACCCTGTGCTGTACCTGTCCTGGGAGTGTTTGATGGGGGGACAATGTAGAGGGAGTTTAATCTGTATCTAACCCCGTGCTGTACCTGTCCTGGGAGTGTTTGATGGGGACAGTGTAGAGGGAGCTTTACTCTGTATCTAACCCCGTGCTGTACCTGTCCGGGGAGTGTTTGATGGGGACAGTGTAGAGGGAGCTTTACTCTGTATCTAACTCCGTGCTGTACCTGTCCTGGGAGTGTTTGATGGTGGACAGTGTAGAGGGAGTTTTACTCTGTATCTAACCCTGTGCTGTACCTGTCCTGGGAGTGTTTGATGGGGGGACAGTGCAGAGGGAGCTTTACTCTGTATCTAACCCCGTGCTGTACCTGTCCTGGGAGTGTTTGATGGGGACAGTGTAGAGGGAGCTTTACTCTGTATCTAAACCTGTGCTGTACCTGTCCTGGGAGTGTTTGATGGGGGACAGTGTAGAGGGAGTTTTACTCTGTATCTAACCCCGTGCTGTACCTGTCCTTGGAGTATTTGATGGGGGGACAGTGTAGAGGGAGCTTTACCCTGTATCTAACCCCGTGCTGTACCTGTCCTGGGAGTGTTTGATGGGGACAGTGTAGAGGGAGCTTTACTCTGTATCTAACCCTGTGCTGTACCTGTCCTGGGAGTGTTTGATGGGGACAGTGTAGAGGGAGCTTTACTCTGTATCTAACCCTGTGCTGTACCTGTCCTGGGAATGTTTGATGGGGACAGTGTAGAGGGAGCTTTACTCTGTATCTAACCCCGTGCTGTACCTGTCCTGGGAGTGTTTGATGGGGACAGTGCAGAGGGAGCTTTACTCTATATCTAACCCTGTGCTGTACCTGTCCTGGGAGTGTTTGATGGGGGGGACAGTGTAGAGGGAGCTTTACTCTGTATCTAACCCCGTGCTGTACCTGTCCTGGGAGTGTTTGATGGGGGGACAGTGTAGAGGGAACTTTACTCTGTATCTAACCCCGTGCTGTACCTGTCCTGGGATTGTTTGATGGGGGGGACATTGTAGAGGGAGCTTTACTCTGTATCTAACCCTGTGCTGTACCTGTCCTGGGAGTGTTTGATGGGGGGGACAGTGTAGAGGGAGCTTTACTCTGTATCTAACCCCGTGCTGTACCTGTCCTGGGAGTGTTTGATGGGGGGACAGTGTAGAGGGAGCTTTACTCTGTATCTAACCCCGTGCTGTACCTGTCCTGGGAGTGTTTGATGGGGACAGTGTAGAGGGAGCTTTAGTCTGTATCTAACCCCGTGCTGTACCTGTCCGGGGAGTGTTTGATGGGGACAGTGTAGAGGGAGCTTTACTCTGTATCTAACTCCGTGCTGTACCTGTCCTGGGAGTGTTTGATGGTGGACAGTGTGGAGGGAGTTTTACTCTGTATCTAACCCTGTGCTGTACCTGTCCTGGGAGTGTTTGATGGGGGGACAGTGTAGAGGGAGCTTTACTCTGTATCTAATCCCTTGCTGTACCTGTCCTGGGAGTGTTTGATGGGGACAGTGTAGAGGGAGCTTTACTCTGTATCTAAACCTGTGCTGTACCTGTCCTGGGAGTGTTTGATGGGGGGACAGTGTAGAGGGAGCTTTACTCTGTATCTAACCCCGTGCTGTACCTGTCCTGGGAGTGTTTGATGGGGGGACAGTGTAGAGGGAGTTTTACTCTGTATCTAACCCCGTGCTGTACCTGTCCTGGGAGTGTTTGATGGGGGGGACAGTGTAGAGGGAGCTTTACTCTGTATCGAACCCCATGCTGTACGTGTCCTGGGAGTGTTTGATGTGGGGACAGTGTAGAGGGAGCTGGTGCAGTAGGACTAGGGGGCACAGCCTCAAGATAAAGGGGGGGCGGTTTAGAACAGAGTTGAGGAGGAACTTCTTCATTCAAAGGGTGGTGAATCTCTGGAATTCTCTGCCCGTTGAAGTGGTGGAGGCTGCCTCGCTAAATATTTTTAAGAAACGGGTTGATGGGTTTTTGATAAGAGAAGGGATTAAGGGTTATGGGGAGAGGGCGGGAAGGTGGAGCTGAGTCACGACAGATCAGCCATGATCTTATTGAAAGGCGGGGCAGGCTCCAAGGGCCAGGTGGCCTACTCCTGCTCCTATTTCTTATGTTCTTATGTTCTTTTGTTTACTCTGTATCTGACCCCGTGCTGTCCCTGTCCTGGGAGAGTTTGATGGGGACAGTGTAGAGGGAGCTTTACTCTGTATCTAACCCCGTGCTGTCCCTGTCCTGGGAGAGTTTGATGGGGACAGTGTAGAGGGAGCTTTACTCTGTATCTAACCCCGTGCTGTACCTGTCCTGGGAGTGTTTGATGGGGGGACAGTGTAGAGGGAGCTTTACTCTGTATCTAACCCCGTGCTGTACCTGTCCTGGGAGTGTTTGATGGGGGGGACATTGTAGAGGGAGCTTTACTCTGTTTCTAACCCTGTGCTGTACCTGTCCTGGGAGTGTTTGATGGGGGGGACAGTGTAGAGGGAGCTTTACTCTGTATCTAACCCCGTGTTGTCCCTGTCCTGGGAGTGTTTGATGGGGACAGTGTAGAGGGAGCTTTACTCTGTATCTAACCCCGTGCTGTACCTGTCCTGGGAATGTTTGATGGGGGGACAGTGTAGAGGGAGCTTTACTCTGTATCTAACCCCGTGCTGTACCTGTCCTGGGAGTGTTTGATGGGGGGACAGTGTAGAGGGAGCTTTACTCTGTATCTAACCCCGTGCTGTCCCTGTCCTGGGAGTGTTTGATGGGGACAGTGTAGAGGGTGCTTTACTCTGTATCTAACCCTGTTTTGCAGGCAGTTGATTGGCAATTTTGTCTCTACGATGTTTGCTAACATCATCTCGACAGGGTTAGTATGATGCCTATATCCTGTTTTGTATCAGTGTCTGACTTTCCCTGTCACAGTTTGTGTTGTAGACCCTGGTCTTTCCCTTTGTTCCCTCTGTCCGTGGCCATTCCGCCAGATTCCGGGCTGTTGTCCCATGTCCCAGGTTTGATAAACTGGAGGTGACCGGAATCGCTGCTCCTGTTTCCTCACTCACTCTAACTCCTGATCCTGAATGTTTCTTTGCCCACTCACACACACACACACACACACACACTGATTCCAAATTGCTCATCCTGCTTTCCATAGTAGTCATGATGTGGAGATGTCGGTGTTGAATGGAGTAAACACAGTAAGGAGTCTCACAACACCAGGTTAAAGTCCAACAGGTTTATTTGGTAGCAGAAGCTTTTACTATCAAATAAACCTGTTGGACTTTAACCTGGTGTTGTGAGACTCCTTACTGTGTTTCCAATCTCTCCACAGAGTCACTGCTGCCTTTCTCTGTGATCTCCTCCAGCTCCACATCTCTCTCACATACACGCCTGTTCTTTCTCCCCAAGTCTAACCCTCCGAGTTGGCTCTGAACCTTCAGCTGCCGGGGCTCACACTGGGATTCCCGCAGTTTCTGCCTTTAACTCTTCCGCACTGACTCATGTTTCTGTCACCCGACTGAATATTTCTTTCACTGGTTTCTCCCAAGCTCCTGTGCTGTGCCTTGTGGACGATGTGTTGCGTTAAAGGTGCTATGTCAATGAAAGTTGTTGTTTGATGTTCCCTCCCGTTTTCCGTTAGATCTCGTTACATCAGCACGGAGTTGGGGATACGCGAGCGTCTGCTTGTTGCTGTCCTCACGTCGAAAAGCACTCTCAACACCTTGGCAGTGGCTGTGAACCGCACCATTGGCCATCACATTGACAAGGTTCTGTACTTCACTGGGACAAGGAGCCGGAAGATTCCGCACGGAATGTACATTGTCACACATGGGGATGAGAGGCCGATCTGGAACATGTACCAGACCGTAAAGTACATGTTTGAACATTACAGTGACGAGTACGACTGGTTCTACTTCATCCAGGATAATTCGTACACGGAGAGTGATCGCATCAAAGACTTGGTGACCCACCTCAGCATCAACACTGACCTGTACATGGGGTGTCCCGAGGAGTTTATTGGCGGTGAGACAGAAGGACGTTACTGCCACGGGGGATTCGGATACCTGCTGTCCCGTAGCCTCCTGATCAAACTGCAGCCACACCTGGAGAGCTGTCGCAATGACATCCTGAGTGCCAAGCCAGACGAGTGGTTGGGTCGATGCATCATTGACTACGTGTCAGTGAACTGTGTCAGCGATTACGAGGTGGGTACAACTCACTGGAACCTGGACTGAGATTCCTCCTCCGGTTATCGTGACCATTCCTGAAGCTGTGAGTTCCGAGGGTTGGATTGTGGGGATTCCAGAGGGAGGGGACGATATTAACCCTCCACCTCCCCGTGACTCTGCCCTGCTCCCCTCGGGCCAGGTACTGCCCGCTGGCGAGACGCAGTCACAGGGTTCGATCGGAGGATGTCGTGTGCCCCACTCTGCCAGTGGGGCACACGCCTCACAGCTACACCAACCAGAACAGAACAAACAGCTTGATATTTACCCCACCCAATCAAAAAGGGAACACTGGGATGAGGGTTAATGTGGAGAGACCGGGGAAGCTGGGATTGTTCCCCTCGGAGCAGGGAAGGTTCAGGACAGGTTTAATTGAGGTGTTCAAACTCGGGAAGAGTTTGGATGGACTGAATAAGGAAGCAATGTGTTTCCAGTAACAGGAGTGTGGGTAACCAGATTAAAGGGGGACAGGAATAGAATCTTAGATCAGTTGTTGTGATCTGGAAGGCGCTGCCTGAAAGGACGGATTCAACAGGAACATTCGGAATTGGAGAAATAGCTAAAGGGGGAAATTCTCAGGGCTCTGGGAAAAGAGCTGGGGGAGGAGGGGGAAGTGGGGTCAATTGGATTGACTTTCAGAGAGCTAGCAGGGGGAGGCAATGGGTCGAATGGCCTTTCTCTGTACAGTGTAATGCTGTCCAAAGATGTGCGGGTTAGGTTGATTGGCCCTTAGTGTCCTGGGATGTGTAGGTTAGAGGGATTAGTGGGTAGAATATGTAGGGATATGGGGGTAGGGCCTGGGTGGGATTGTGTTCGGTGCAGACTCGATGGGCCGAAGGGCCTCTTTCTGCACTGTAGGGTTCTATGAATTATTCTGTGCCAATTAATGAATGATGTTGATGCTACGCCGGCCAATGGGAAAAGACAGTTAAAAATCCGTGTGGTATTTGGGATAGAATCAGGAGCAGTGAATCCGGGATTTTACTGATCATCTGGAATGGGATTGGGCTAGTACTGGGGAGTGAATGGCCTCACAGAGAAGCAAGCTTTGTATTGGATTGTAGTTAGACTGTGAGCTGGCCAGTTCAGTACCATTCAGACAGAGCAGCCTGTGTAAACTCTGCACTCAGAGACTGCCACACTGACTGAGATCATTCTTCATGTGAAGCTCATTGCTCAGCCTGTGAGTAACACAATATCTGACACCTCCCCCCTTCTCCCTCGAGTGTGTCCCACACAAACTCTCTCCTCTCAGTCTCTGCCTCGCCAGCTCAGCTGCCAATCGCTGTGAGAGAGCCTGGCACTGGGCACTGAGGGGGGGGGGGGAGGAGGGGGCAGATTCAGTAACTGCACTCGAACCCCTCGGAACAAATCACTGCCAGTGTGTGTGAGCCCAGAACTCACCTCACAGCCTCAAACACTACCCCCCCTCAACCCCCTTCACTCCCCTCAAACACTACCACCCCTCACCCCCTTCACTCCCCTCAAACACTACCCCCCCTCAACCCCTTCACTCCCCTCAAACACTACCACCCCTCAACCCCCTTCACTCCCCTCAAACACTACCACCCCTCAACCCCCCTTCACTCCCCTCAAACACTACCCCCCCTCAACCCCCTTCACTCCCCTCAAACACTACCACCCCTCAACCCCCCTTCACTCCCCTCAAACACTACCCCCCCTCAACCCCTTCACTCCCCTCAAACACTACCACCCCTCACCTCCTCCTTCACTCCCCTCAAACACTACCACCCCTCACCCCCCTTCATTCCCCTCAAACACTACCACCCCTCAACCCCCCTTCACTCCCCTCAAACACTACCACCCCTCAACCCCCCTTCACTCCCCTCAAACACTACCACCCCTCAACCCCCTTCACTCCCCTCAAACACTACTACCCCTCAACCCCCCTTCACTCCCCTCAAACACTACTACCCCTCAACCCCCCTTCACTCCCCTCAAACACTACTACCCCTCAACCCCCCTTCACTCCCCTCAAACACTACCACCCCTCAACCCCCCTTCACTCCCCTCAAACACTACCACCCCTCAACCCCCTTCACTCCCCTCAAACACTACAACCCCTCACCTCCTCCTTCACTCCCCTCAAACACTACCACCCCTCAACCCCCCTTCACTCCCCTCAAACACTACAACCCCTCACCCCCTTCACTCCCCTCAAACACTACCACCCCTCAACCCCCCTTCACTCCCCTCAAACACTACAACCCCTCACCCCCTTCACTCCCCTCAAACACTACCACCCCTCACCTCATCCTTCACTCCCCTCAAACACTACCACTCTCACCCCCTTCACTCCCCTCAAACACTACCACCCCTCACCTCATCCTTCACTCCCCTCAAACACTACCACCCCTCACCCCCCTTCACTCCCCTCAAACACTACCACCCCTCACCTCCTCCTTCACTCCCCTCAAACACTACCACCCCTCACCCCCCTTCACTCCCCTCAAACACTACCACCCCTCACCTCCTCCTTCACTCCCCTCAAACACTACCACCCCTCACCCCCCTTCACTCCCCTCAAACACTACCACCCCTCAACCCCCTTCACTCCCCTCAAACACTACCACCCCTCAACCCCCTTCACTCCCCTCAAACACTACTACCCCTCAACCCCCCTTCACTCCCCTCAAACACTACCACCCCTCAACCCCCTTCACTCCCCTCAAACACTACCACCCCTCACCTCCTCCTTCACTCCCCTCAAACACTACCACCCCTCACCTCCTCCTTCACTCCCCTCAAACACTACCACCCCTCACCTCCTCCTTCACTCCCCTCAAACACTACCACCCCCACCCCCTTCACTCCCCTCAAACACTACCACCCCTCACCCCCTTCACTCCCCTCAAACACTACCACCCCTCACCCCCCTTCACTCCCCTCAAACACTACCACCCCTCACCTCCTCCTTCACTCTCCTCAAACACTACCATCCCTCACCTCCTCCTTCACTCCCCTCAAACACTACCACCCCTCACCCCCCTTCACTCCCCTCAAACACTACCACCCCTCAACCCCCTTCACTCCCCTCAAACACTACCACCCCTCACCCCCTTCACTCCCCTCAAACACTACCACCCCTCACCTCCTCCTTCACTCTCCTCAAACACTACCACCCCTCACCCCCTTCACTCCCCTCAAACACTACCACCCCTCACCTCCTCCTTCACTCTCCTCAAACACTACCACCCCTCACCCCCTTCACTCCCCTCAAACACTACCACCCCTCACCTCCTCCTTCACTCCCCTCAAACACTACCACCCCTCACCTCCTCCTTCACTCTCCTCAAACACTACCACCCCTCACCCCCTTCACTCCCCTCAAACACTACCACCCCTCACCTCCTCCTTCACTCCCCTCAAACACTACCACCCCTCACCTCCTCCTTCACTCTCCTCAAACACTACCACCCCTCACCCCCTTCATTCCCCTCAAACACTACCAACCCTCACCCCCTTAACTCCCTCAAACACTACCACACCTCACCCCCCTTCACTCCCCTCAAACACTACCATCCCTCACCTCCTCCTACACTCCCCTCAAACACTACGACCCCTCACCCTCCTTCATTCCCCTCAAACACTATCACCCCTCACCTCCTCCTTCACTCCCTCAAACACTACCACCCCTCACCCCCTTCACTCCCCTCAAACACTACCACCCCTCACCCCCTTCACTCCCCTCAAACACTACCACCCCTCACCCCTTCACTCCCCTCAAACACTACCACCCTCACCCCCCTTCACTCCCCTCAAACACTACCATCTCTCACCTCCTCCTTTACTCCCCTCAAACACTACCAACCCTCACCCCCTTCACTCCCCTCAAACACTACCACCCCTCACCCCCCTTCACTCCCCTCAAACACTACTATCCCTCACCTCCTCCTTCACTCCCCTCAAACACTACCACCCCTCACCCTCCTTCACTCCCCTCAAACACTCCCACCCCTCACCTCCTCCTTCACTCCCCTCAAACACTACCACCCCTCACCTCCTCCTTCACTCCCCTCAAACACTACCACCCCTCACCCCCTTCACTCCCCTCAAATACTACCACCCTCACCCCCCTTCACTCCCCTCAAACACTACCATCCCTCAGCTCCTCCTTCACTCCCCTCAAACACTACCATCCCTCACCTCCTCCTTCACTCCCCTCAAACACTACCACCCCTCACCCTCCTTCACTCCCCTCAAACACTCCCACCCCTCACCTCCTCCTTCACTCCCCTCAAACACTCCCACCCCTCACCTCCTCCTTCACTCCCCTCAAACACTACCACCCCTCACCTCCTCCTTCACTCCCCTCAAACACTACCAACCCTCACCCCCCTTCACTCCCCTCAAACACTACCACCCCTCACCCCCCTTCATTCCCCTCAAACACTACCACCCTCACCCCCTTCTCCCCTCAAACACTACCACCCCTCACCTCCTCCTTCACTCCCCTCAAACACTACCACCCCTCACCCCCTTCACTCCCCTCAAACACTACCACTCCTCACCCACTTCACTCCCCTCAAACACTACCACCCCTCACCCCATTCACTCCCCTCAAACACTACCACCCCTCACCCCCTTCACTCCCCTCAAACACTACCACCCCTCACCCCCTTCACTCCCCTCAAACACTACCACCCCTCACCTCCTCCTTCACTCCCCTCAAATACTACCACCACACAGTGAGCACGTGACCCCTCAACACTACCACCCCTCACCTCCTCCTTCACTCCCCTCAAACACTACCACCCCTCACCTCCTCCTTCACTCCCCTCAAACACTACCACCCCTCACCCCCTTCACTCCCCTCAAACACTACCACCCCTCACCCCTTCATTCCCCTCAAACACTACCAACCCTCACCCCCTTCACTCCCCTCAAACACTACCACACCTCACCCCCCTTCACTCCCCTCAAACACTACCATCCCTCACCTCCTCCCTACACTCCCCTCAAACACTACGACCCCTCACCCTCCTTCATTCCCCTCAAACACTACCACCCCTCACCTCCTCCTTCATTCCCCTCAAACACTACCACCCCTCACCTCCTCCTTCATTCCCCTCAAACACTACCACCCCTCACCTCCTCCTTCACTCCCTCAAACACTACCACCCCTCACCTCCTCCTTCACTCCCCTCAAACACTACCACCCCTCACCACCTCCTTCACTCCCCTCAAACACTACCACCCCTCACCTCCTCCTCACTCCCTCAAACACTACCACCCTCACCTCCTCCTTCACTCCCCTCAAACACTACCATCCCTCACCTCCTCCTTCACTCCCTCAAACACTACCATCCCTCACCTCCTCCTCACTCCCTCAAACACTACCCACCCCTCACCCCCTCCCTCACTCCCCTCAACACTCCCACCCCTCACCTCCTCCTTCACTCCCCTCAAACACTACCACCCCTCACCTCCTCCTTCACTCCCCTCAAACACTACCAACCCTCACCCCCCTTCACTCCCCTCAAACACTACCACCCCTCACCCCCCTTCATTCCCTCAAACACTACCACCCTCACCCCCTTCTCCCCTCAAACACTACCACCCCTCACCTCCTCCTTCACTCCCCTCAAACACTACCACCCCTCACCCCCTTCACTCCCCTCAAACACTACCACTCCTCACCCACTTCACTCCCCTCAAACACTACCACCCCTCACCCCCATTCACTCCCCTCAAACACTACCACCCCTCACCCCCTCACTCCCCTCAAACACTACCACCCCTCACCCCCTTCACTCCCTCAAACACTACCACCCCTCACCTCCTCCTTCACTCCCCTCAAATACTACCACCCCTCACCCCCTTCACTCCCCTCAAACACTACCACCCCTCACCTCCTCCTTCACTCCCCTCAAACACTACCACCCCTCACCCCCTTCACTCCCCTCAAACACTACCACCCCTCACCTCCTCCTTCACTCTCCTCAAACACTACCACCCCTCACCCCCTTCACTCCCCTCAAACACTACCACCCCTCACCTCCTCCTTCACTCTCCTCAAACACTACCACCCCTCACCCCCTTCACTCCCCTCAAACACTACCACCCCTCACCTCCTCCTTCACTCCCTCAAACACTACCACCCCTCACCTCCTCCTTCACTCTCCTCAAACACTACCACCCCTCACCCCCTTCACTCCCCTCAAACACTACCACCCCTCACCTCCTCCTTCACTCCCCTCAAACACTACCACCCCTCACCTCCTCCTTCACTCTCCTCAAACACTACCACCCCTCACCCCCTTCATTCCCCTCAAACACTACCAACCCTCACCCCCTTAACTCCCCTCAAACACTACCACACCTCACCCCCCTTCACTCCCCTCAAACACTACCATCCCTCACCTCCTCCTACACTCCCCTCAAACACTACGACCCCTCACCCTCCTTCATTCCCCTCAACACTACCACCCCTCACCCCCTTCACTCCCCTCAAACACTACTATCCCTCACCTCCTCCTTCACTCCCCTCAAACACTACCACCCCTCACCCTCCTTCACTCCCCTCAAACACTCCCACCCCTCACCTCCTCCTTCACTCCCCTCAAACACTACCACCCCTCACCTCCTCCTTCACTCCCCTCAAACACTACCACCCTCACCCCCTTCACTCCCCTCAAACACTACCACCCTCACCCCCCTTCACTCCCCTCAAACACTACCATCCCTCAGCTCCTCCTTCACTCCCCTCAAACACTACCATCCCTCACCTCCTCCTTCACTCCCCTCAAACACTACCACCCCTCACCCTCCTTCACTCCCCTCAAACACTCCCACCCCTCACCTCCTCTTTCACTCCCCTCAAACACTACCACCCCTCACCCTCCTTCACTCCCCTCAAACACTCCCACCCCTCACCTCCTCCTTCACTCCCCTCAAACACTACCACCCCTCACCTCCTCCTTCACTCCCCTCAAACACTACCAACCCTCACCCCCCTTCACTCCCCTCAAACACTACCACCCCTCACCCCCCTTCATTCCCCTCAAACACTACCACCCTCACCCCCTTCTCCCCTCAACACTACCACCCCTCACCTCCTCCTTCACTCCCCTCAAACACTACCACCCTCACCCCCTTCACTCCCCTCAAACACTACCACTCCTCACCCACTTCACTCCCCTCAAACACTACCACCCCTCACCCCATTCACTCCCCTCAAACACTACCACCCCTCACCCCCTTCACTCCCCTCAAACACTACCACCCCTCACCCCCCTTCACTCCCCTCAAACACTACCACCCCTCACCTCCTCCTTCACTCCCCTCAAATACTACCACCCCTCACCCCCTTCACTCCCCTCAAACACTACCACCCCTCACCTCCTCCTTCACTCCCCTCAAACACTACCACCCCTCACCTCCTCCTTCACTCCCCTCAAACACTACCACCCCTCACCCCCTTCACTCCCCTCAAACACTACCACCCCTCACCCCCTTCATTCCCCTCAAACACTACCAACCCTCACCCCCTTCACTCCCCTCAAACACTACCACACCTCACCCCCCTTCACTCCCCTCAAACACTACATCCCTCACCTCCTCCTACACTCCCCTCAAACACTACGACCCCTCACCCTCCTTCATTCCCCTCAAACACTACCACCCCTCACCTCCTCCTTCATTCCCCTCAAACACTACCACCCCTCACCTCCTCCTTCATTCCCCTCAAACACTACCACCCCTCACCTCCTCCTTCACTCCCCTCAAACACTACCACCCCTCACCTCCTCCTTCACTCCCCTCAAACACTACCACCCCTCACCACCTCCTTCACTCCCCTCAAACACTACCACCCCTCACCTCCTCCTTCACTCCCCTCAAACACTACCATCCCTCACCTCCTCCTTCACTCCCCTCAAACACTACCATCCCTCACCTCCTCCTTCACTCCCCTCAAACACTACCATCCCTCACCTCCTCCTTCACTCCCCTCAAACACTACCACCCCTCACCCTCCTTCACTCCCCTCAAACACTCCCACCCCTCACCTCCTCCTTCACTCCCCTCAAACACTACCACCCCTCACCTCCTCCTTCACTCCCCTCAAACACTACCAACCCTCACCCCCCTTCACTCCCCTCAAACACTACCACCCCTCACCCCCCTTCATTCCCCTCAAACACTACCACCCTCACCCCCTTCTCCCCTCAAACACTACCACCCCTCACCTCCTCCTTCACTCCCTCAAACACTACCACCCCTCACCCCCTTCACTCCCCTCAAACACTACCACTCCTCACCCACTTCACTCCCCTCAAACACTACCACCCCTCACCCCCATTCACTCCCCTCAAACACTACCACCCCTCACCCCCTTCACTCCCCTCAAACACTACCACCCCTCACCCCCTTCACTCCCCTCAAACACTACCACCCCTCACCTCCTCCTTCACTCCCCTCAAATACTACCACCCCTCACCCCCTTCACTCCCCTCAAACACTACCACCCCTCACCTCCTCCTTCACTCCCCTCAAACACTACCACCCCTCACCTCCTCCTTCACTCCCTCAAACACTACCATCCCTCACCTCCTCCTACACTCCCCTCAAACACTACGACCCCTCACCCTCCTTCATTCCCCTCAAACACTACCACCCCTCACCTCCTCCTTCATTCCCCTCAAACACTACCACCCCTCACCTCCTCCTTCATTCCCCTCAAACACTACCACCCCTCACCTCCTCCTTCACTCCCCTCAAACACTACCACCCCTCACCTCCTCCTTCATTCCCCTCAAACACTACCACCCCTCACCTCCTCCTTCACTCCCCTCAAACACTACCACCCCTCACCTCCTCCTTCACTCCCCTCAAACACTACCACCCCTCACCACCTCCTTCACTCCCCTCAAACACTACCACCCCTCACCTCCTCCTTCACTCCCCTCAAACACTACCATCCCTCACCTCCTCCTTCACTCCCCTCAAACACTACCATCCCTCACCTCCTCCTTCACTCCCCTCAAACACTACCATCCCTCACCTCCTCCTTCACTCCCCTCAAACACTACCACCCCTCACCCCCTTCATTCCCCTCAAACACTACCACCCCTCACTCTCACACAGTACATTCCAGATCCTAACCACTCGCTGTGTGAATCTGTCTCCACCACACTCTTAGACAGTACAATACAGATCCTGACCACTCACTGTGTGAATCTGTCTCCACCACACTCTCAGACAGTACATTCCAGATCCTAACGACTCACTGTGTGAATCTGTCTCCACCACACTCTCAGACAGTGCATTCCAGATCCTAACCACTCGCTGTGTGAATCTGTCTCCACCACACTCTCAGACAGTACATTCCAGATCCTAACCACTCGCTGTGTGAATCTGTCTCCACCACACTCTTAGACAGTACAATACAGATCCTGACCACTCACTGTGTGAATCTGTCTCCACCACACTCTCAGACAGTACATTCCAGATCCTAACCAGTCACTGTGTGAATCTGTCTCCACCACACTCTCAGACAGTACATTCCAGATCCTAACGACTCACTGTGTGAATCTGTCTCCACCACACTCTCAGACAGTGCATTCCAGATCCTAACCACTCGCTGTGTGAATCTGTCTCCACCACACTCTCAGACAGTACATTCCAGATCCTAACCACTCGCTGTGTGAATCTGTCTCCACCACACTCTTAGACAGTACAATACAGATCCTGACCACTCACTGTGTGAATCTGTCTCCATCACACTCTCAGACAGTACATTCCAGATCCTAACCAGTCACTGTGTGAATCTGTCTCCACCACACTCTCAGACAGTACATTCCAGATCCTAACTGCTCGCTGTGTAACTGTCTCCACCACACTCTCAGACAGTACATTCCAGATCCTAACCACTCGCTGTGTGAATCTGTCTCCACCACACTCTCAGACAGTGCATTCCAGACCCTAACCACATGTGAAACTCATTTGTATCCCACTAATGGGATTCAGCATGAAGGTCAGATCCACCACCGCAACCCCCCCACCTCCACCCCCCACCCACCCCAATTGTAATCCTTGCTCAATTCTCTGATGTGGTGAATGAACACTCTCTGGAACCGAACACACTGGAACAATGTGGTGTTCAGGACAGAGTGAATTATTTGAGGAAGGAGTGGATTTTCTCAGTTGCTGTGATGGAATTTATCACAGTTATAAAAATGAGCAGACTTTTCAGGGCAGGTTGTTGGATCTGGTTTGGGCTGATCCTTCCTCAGTCAGATGGAAATTCTTTCAAATTTGTCACTAAAGCAGAACCAGACAGTGAGAGGCCGCACAGCATTGTAATAAAGATTGTAAATGTTATTGGCACATTTAATGGTACAAAGAATCAGTTACAGCGTCGAGATGTTTGAATGTAGTTGTTATTCTCACATCGTGGCGGGGCCGTGATTCCAATCTGTGTCTTGTTTAATATTGTTCCTCTAGGATCTTGTTGGAACATTGCTAACTGCATCGTTCCACTCTCTTAATGCTCCTCCCATTAATTAGAGATAATTCCCTTCAGTAATTAACCTTTTAGCCCTTTGCTCTGTGTTGGATATTAATGCGAGATACCTGCTCCTGTTCACAAATAAATTCACCCATTAGTAATCGCGAGCTTTAATCGCATTTCAAACACATTCAGATCTTTCTCAGAAACAGGTGGGATTTCTGTCCAATATCTGATACCCATCCTGGCAGCAGGAAAATGTCAGGTCTTCTGACAGTGTCTGATTGTGGGCTGTGGAAAGTCTCCGTGCCCATACAGCTCAACCACGGGATATATTAGTGAGAGGCAACATGGTTTTGTGAAGGGGAGGTCGTGTCTCACGAACATGATCAAGTTTTTCGAGGAAGTGATGAAGATGATTGATGAGGGTGGGGCGGTGGATGTTGTCTACATGGACTTCAGTAAGGCCTTTGACAAGGTCCCTCATGGCAGACTGGTGCAGGAGGTGAAGTCGATCGGGATCAGAGGTGAGGGGGCAAAGTGGATACAGAACTGGCTCAGTCATAGAAGACAGAGGGTAGCAGTGGAAGGGTGCGTTTCTGAATGGAGGCTGTGACAAGTGGTGTTCCTCAGGGATCAGTGCTGGGACCTTTGCTGTTTGTAATATATATAAATGAGTTGGAGGAAAATATAACTGGATTGATTAGTAAGTTTGCGAACGACACAAAGGTTGGTGGATTTGTGGATAGCGATGAGGACCATCAGAGGATACAGCAGGATATAGATCAATTGGAGACTTGGGCGGAGAGATGGCAGATGGAGTTTAATCCAGACAAATGTGAGGGAATGCATTTTGGAAGGTCTAATACAGATAGGAAATATACAGTAAATGGCAGAACCCTTAAGAGCATTGATAGGCAGAGGGATCTGGGTGTACAGGTACACAGGTCACTGAAAGTGGCAATGCAGGTGGAGAAGGTAGTCAAGAAGTCATACGGCATGCTTGCTTTCATCGGCCGTGAGATTGAGTTTAAAAACTGGCAAGTCATGTTGCAGCTTTATAGAACCTTAATGAGGCTGCACTTGGAATATAGAGTTCAATTCTGGTCACCACACTACCAGAAGGATGTGGGGGCTTTGGAGAGGGGACAGAAAAGATTTACCGGGATGTTGCCTGGTATGGAGGGCATTAGCTATGAGGAGAGGTTGGGGAAACTTGGTTTGTTCTCACTGGAGGGATGGAGGTTGAGGGGAGACCTGATAGAAATCTACAAGATTATGAGAGGCATTGATCGAGTGGATAGTCAGAAGCTTTTTCCCAGGGTAGAAGAGTCAATTACTTGGGGGGCACAGGTTTAAGGTGCGAGGGGCAAGGTTTAAAGGAGATGTACGAGGGAGATTTTTTACACAGAGGGGGGTGGGTGCCTGGAACTCATTGCCGGGGGAGGGAGTGGAAGCGGATACGATAGTGAGTTTTAAGGGACATCTGGACAAGTACATGAATAGGATGGGAATAGAGGGATACGGTCCCCGGAAGGGGAGGGGGGGTTTAGTTCAGTCGGGGGCAGCATGGTCAGTGCAGGCTTGGAGGGGCCGAAGGGCCTGTTCCTGTGCTGGAATTTTCTTTGTTCTTTGTTTACAGCAGAATTTCCTCGCAGTTACTGTCCCCCCCCCCTCCCTCGCCCCCCCAACATGTGTAATCATTCCCAATGCAGAAAGCTGTTGGCACGGTGACTGTTCCATGACTTTATAATAAAGATGGTAAATGTCAGGGATATTTACAGCAGTTAATACGGACCCAATCATTCCCATTCTCCATTCATACACAATGGCCACCCAGCCAATCCTTGGCCTCACTGGACACGGTGTTTTTAATGTTTCACTGTCCGTGTGACCATCCTGCGGGATTCGCTGCGGCTGGGACCCAGAGGACATTCCCAGCCTGTCCCACCGGGAGTCACCCATAATCTTGAAGGATTCCTTCCGAGGCTCCATGTGGGACCTTTACAGCACCTGCCAGGCCCTGGCACAGAGCACCTGGGCAGCTACACAATGGCATTCAAACAGCCCCACTTCCACTGGGATCAGACCAGCCAGGATGCAGGAATCCTGGGATCCACCTGGCTCTCCAAAGTCGCTCTCAGACCCCCCACCATGTTGTAGGGTTCACTGTAGTTTCAGGTTGTCTCTCTCCTGGGGATGCCCGGAGAGAGCAGCAGAGACCAGACACAGCGAGGCTCAGGCTGCGAGCTGGAGCGTGGAGACTGGGTCAGGCTCTGGTGTCTGGACCAGGCTGGTCCTCACCCTCTGCAGAGGGTACTGGCCACCCACTCTACCCAGCACTGCCCAGGAGGAGGAGAACTGCCTGAGGAGGAGGTGGAGGGGTGGCACTCTCTCCTCGGACGGAGGGCAGCCGCTGACGCCCCTTCCTGATTTTGCCTTGCCTCAGGACCTCCGGCTCCAGGCCTGACAGAGTCCAGAGGCCGTTCTCTGACTCGGGTTCAGCAAATTCCAGAAACTCTCTGTGTGCCGGCCCCTGGGATGTCCCCCGTGTCTGCTGGCTGTGGGTCAGGTAGTCTGTCACCCTGAAGCCTCTCGAACTTGGTCGCACCGACCCGTGTCTCTGTGCTGCTGGGGAATGTGGGGCAAAAACTCTGAGGCTCCTTCAGTCTCCACATCCAAGAAATCTCCTTCTCTGCTCTCGGGGCTTGTTTGGATCTGGAATGGCGACTGTCTGCGCTTCACCCCTGAGGGGTCTGCACGAGAGCTGGGTCCTGGGTCCTTTGTACAGGGCAGAGGGGGGTTTCCCCCCAGCTGTTTGGACACCCCCCTCCTCGGTACTTGTGTACCGTGAATGTTACTGCAACCCGAGCCTGGATATTGTCCAGACCTTGTTGCATTTGGATATGATCTGTTTCAGTATCCGAGGAGTCGTGAATGATACTGAACGTTGTGCACACAGTGAGCACGTGACCAATTCTGACCTTACGATGGAGGGAAGGTGATTGGTGAAGCAGCTGAGGATGGTTGGGCCTCGGACACTCCCCTGAGGGACTCCCGCAGTGATGTCCTGGAGCTGAGATGACTGACCCTCCACATCCACAACCACCTTCCTATGTCCCGGGTCTGACTCCAACCAGTGGAGGGTTTCCCCCCCCGATTCCCACTGACTCCAGATTCACTCGGGCTCCTTGATGCCGCACTCGGTGGAACGCTGCTCTGATGTGAACAGCTGTCAGTCCCACCTGAGTTCAGATCTGGGCCGTGGGTAATTTGTGAGTTGATTGTTTGGAGCTCAGTTCCTGTTTCAGTGAGTGTCTGATTGTTAGACTGAGCACAGACTGTACTGAAACAGTGACCTGTGATTCATTGAGACTATGGCCCTGTCTATCCCGTGACCAGAACCTGGGTGTTTACAGGAATTACAGGTTCAGGAAGGTGTCAATCTCACACCAACACTCACTCTGAGTCTGCCTGTCACTCAGAAGGGGACCCTTTAGACAAAGTAGACTGATTGATGAGATTTTCTTGTCCATTCTGAGTGAACAATTCAGTCAAACTTTTCTTCCTCCTCCAAGCTCTCTCCCTCTTCACCTCATTATCCAACTGTTTTTGGAAAGTTATTACTGAGTCTGCTTCCACTGCTCGTTCAGGCAGTGCCTTCCAGACCACAGCTCACTGTGGAAAATTACTCATCCCTTCCCCTGGCCCCCTGTTCCCCATCCTCCTCAGTCTCTCCCTCTGGTAACACCCCGCCCCCACCTCCCAGTGAACACCCTCCTTCACTCAATCAAAACCCTTCCGGATTTTGAACATCTCAATTGGGTAGTGGGAGTGAAGGGAGGGGTGGGGGTGGGGGGGGCTAGAGGGGGCAGGGTCGGTGGGGGGAGGTGGGATATGGGAGTGGGGAGAGCGACGCTGAGGGAAGTGGGGCTGGGGGGGAATGAAGATGGGAGTGCACAGGGGTGGGGGTGAGCAGGAGGGTCGGGGGGTGGAGGTCACAGGAGTTGGGGTGAGGGGAGTGGGGTGGGGGTGGGGGGAGCAATGGGGAGGAATGGGTGGTTGTGGGGGTGGAGGGAGTAAGGGGAGCAGGGGGGAGGAGTGGAGTAGGAGTTGGGGGGGGGGGAGTGGGGGGGGGGAGTGGGGTGGGGGTGGAGGGAGTGAGGGGAGCAGGGGGGAGGAGTGGAGTAGGAGTTGGGGGGGGGGGAGTGGGGTGGGGGTGGAGGGAGTGAGGGGAGCAGGGGGGAGGAGTGGAGTAGGAGTTGGGGGGGGGGAGTGGGGTGGGGGTGGAGGGAGTGAGGGGAGCAGGGGGGAGGAGTGGAGTAGGAGTTGGGGGGCGGAGCGGGGTGGGGGTGGGGGAGGAGGGGAGCAGGGGGGAGGAGTGGAGTAGGAGTTGGGGGGGGAGCGGGTGGGGGTGGGGGGAGCAGTGGGGAGGAGTGGGGTGGTTGTGGGGGTGGAGGGAGTGAGGGGAGCAGGGGGGAGGAGTGGAGTAGGAGTTGGGGGGGGGGAGCGGGGTGGGGGTGAGGGGAGGAGTGGAGTAGGAGTTGGGGGGGGGGAGCGGGGTGGGGGTGGGGGGAGGAGTGGGGTGGTTGTGGGGGTGTAGGGAGTGAGGGGAGCAGGGGGGAGGAGTGGAGTAGGAGTTGGGGGGGGGGAGCGGGGTGGGGGTGGGGGGAGCAGTGGGATGGGGATGTGAATGGTTCCGCAGGTCTCGGGGTAACGCTCACTCTCTGTCCCTCTCCTGTCTCAGGGTCGCCATTACCGATTTTTCCAGCTGCTGGATGACGTTGAACTGGAAAAGGAGGAGGCTGAGGAGTTCAGGAACGCAGTGACTGTCCACCCAGTCCTCGACCCTGTCCTGATGTACCGGCTCCACAAACGTTACACTGAGCTGGAGCTGCACAGCACCTACCTGGAGATCGCACAGCTACAGGTAAGGCCCAGAACCCCAATTCCATAGAACATTCCAGTGCAGTACAGGCCCTTCGGCCCTCGATGTTGCACCGACCAGTGGAACCAATCTAATGACCCTCTAACCTAAACTATTCCAATGTTATCCATATGCCTATCCACTGACCATTTGAACGCCCTTAAAGTTGGCGAGTCCACAACTGCTGCAGGCAGGGCATTCCACGCCCTTACTACCCTCTGAGTAAAGAACCTCCCTCTGACATCCGTCCTATAATTACCACCCCTTAATTTAAAGCTATGTCCCCTTATGTTAGCCATCACCATCCGAGGAAAAAGGCTCTCACTGTCCACCCTATCTAACCCTTTGATCATCTTGTATGCCTCAATTAGGTCACCTTGTAACCTTCTTCTCTCCAATGAAAATAACCTCAAGTCCCTCAGCCTTTCCTCATAAGACCTTCCCACCATACCAGGCAACATCCTGGTAAACCTCCTCTGCACCCTTTCCAATGCCTCCACATCTTTCTTATAATGCGGCGACCAGAACTGTACGCAATACTCCAAGTGCGGCCGCACTAGAGTTTTGTACAGTTGTAACATAGAAACCCCCTCACATCTGAGTCAGTGCTGAGGGAGCGCCGCACTGTCAGAGGGTCAGTGCTGAGGGAGTGCCGCACTGTCAGAGAGTCAGTGCTGAGGGAGTGCCGCACTGTCAGAGGGTCAGTACTGAGGGAGCACCGCACTGTCAGAGGGTCAGTGCTGAGGGAGCGCCGCACTGTCAGAGGGTCAGTGCTGAGGGAGTGCCGCACTGTCAGAGGGTCAGTGCTGAGGGAGTGCCGCACTGTCAGAGGGTCAGTACTGAGGGAGTGCCGCACTGTCAGAGGGTCAGTACTGAGGGAGCACCGCACTGTCAGAGGGTCAGTGCTGAGGGAGCGCCGCACTGTCAGAGGGTCAGTGCTGAGGGAGTGCCGCACTGTCAGAGG
Organism: Prionace glauca; assembly: GCA_037974335.1. Classification (NCBI taxonomy): domain Eukaryota; kingdom Metazoa; phylum Chordata; class Chondrichthyes; order Carcharhiniformes; family Carcharhinidae; genus Prionace; species Prionace glauca. The sequence continues at coordinate 107,972,323 of CM075731.1, forward strand.
GTCAGTGCTGAGGGAGTGCCGCACTGTCAGAGAGTCAGTGCTGAGGAAGTGCCGCACTGTCAGAGGGTCAGTGCTGAGGGAGTGCCGCACTGTCAGAGGGTCAGTACTGAGAGAGTGCCGCACTGTCAGAGGGTCAGTGCTGAGGGAGTGCCGCACTGTCAGAGGGTCAGTGCTGAGGGAGTGCCGCACTGTCAGAGGGTCAGTGCTGAGGGAGTGCCGCACTGTCAGAGGGTCAGTGCTGAGGGAGTGCCGCACTGTCAGAGGGTCAGTGCTGAGGGAGTGCCGCACTGTCAGAGGGTCAGTGCTGAGGGAGTGCCGCACTGTCAGAGGGTCAGTGCTGAGGGAGTGCCGCACTGTCAGAGGGTCAGTGCTGAGGGAGTGCCGCACTGTCAGAGGGTCAGTGCTGAGGGAGTGCCGCACTGTCAGAGGGTCAGTGCTGAGGGAGTGCCGCACTGTCAGAGGGTCAGTGCTGAGGGAGTGCCGCACTGTCAGAGGGTCAGTACTGAGGGAGTGCCGCACTGTCAGAGGGTCAGTGCTGAGGGAGTGCCGCACTGTCAGAGGGTCAGTGCTGAGGGAGTGCCACACCTGGATCCCCTGGAGATGTGGAAAATCTTCACCAGTGAGTTTACAGAACCACACTGCCCAGTGCATCACAACGGGTGACACAGTGGGTTAGCGCTGCTGCCTCACAGCGCCAGGAACTCGGGTTCGATTCCCGGCTCGGGTCACTGTCTGTGTGGGGTCTGCATGTTCTCCCCGTGTCTGTGTGGGTTTCCTCCAAGTGCTCCGGTTTCTTCCCACAGTCCAAAGATGTGCAGGTGGATTGGCCGTGCTAAATTGCTCCTTAATGTTTGGGGTACGAGCTAGGGTAAATACATGGGGCAATGGGGATAGGGCCCCAGTGGGATTGTGGCTGGTGCAGACCAGATGGACCGAATGGCCTCCTTCTGTACCGTAGGGAATCTATCGTCAGGAAACACACACAATGCCACCTTGACAGACACACTGACACTGAGAAACACAAATATACTCACAGTCACACTGGCAAACACACACACACACACACACACACACTGACACACGCTTGCACACGCACACTACACGCAGTGACATTGAGGCACAGACATGCACTCACACAGCATACATAGAGTACATAGAACATTACAGCACAAACAGGCCCTTCGGCCCTCGAGTTGCGTCGATCACATTAACCCCACCAATCTATAGACCTATCTATAACCCCCAATCCCATTAAACCCCATATACTCATCCAGAAGTCTTTTAAAAGACCCCAGCGAGTTCACCTCCACCACCGATGACGGCAGCCGATTCCATTCACTCACCACCCTCTGAGTGAAAAACTTACCCCTAACATCACCTCTGTACTTCCCTCCCCGCACCTTAAATCTGTGTCCTCTCGTAGCGACCATTTCAACCCGGGGAAATAGCCTCTGAGAGTCCACCCTATCTATTCCTCTCAACATTTTATAAACTTCTATCAGGTCGCCTCTCAACCTTCGCCTCTCCAGGGAAAAGAGTCCCAGCTCCCTCAACCTATCTTCATAAGACATGCCTCCCAGTCCAGGCAACATCCTTGTAAATCTCCTCTGCACCCTTTCAATAGCTTCTACGTCTTTCCTATAGTGAGGCGACCAGAACTGCGCACAGTACTCCAAATGAGGCCTGACGAGGGTCCTGTAAAGTTGCAGCATTACCTCCCGACTCCTAAACTCAATCCCTCGATTAATGAAGGCCAGTACACCATACGCCTTCTTGACCACCTCCTCCACCTGCGAGGCCGATTTAAGAGTCCTGTGGACCCGGACCCCGAGATCCTTCTGCTCTTCAATGGAGCAGGTTTTGGATCCAGATTTGAACGAGGCGTTCCGACAGGAATCGGATTGTTATCTGAGAAGAGAGAATGTGCGAGGTTACGGGCATTAGACAGGGGGTGGATTGCCCAGGACTCTCTGCAGAGAGACATAGTGCAGACTCGATAGGCTGAGGGGTCTCTGCCTGCTGTGTGGAGACACAGACGGCCCGATGTACAGGCAAAGACTCACACAGGTGCAGACATTGACACACAGTCTGTGGTTTTGAACAGTGGGTCTGATTCTCCTGAGTCACACACAGGGTGTGTGAATGGGTCTTCTCAATCTGCTCATGTCCACTCACTGCTGGGCAAAGGAAGGAATGGAGAGAGAAGTATTCCTGATCCCCGGGGGGAGGGGGGCGGGATTGGGAATATTGTTGCTGATCCAGGTCACCTCAGGAAGGAGATTTGGGTCCTGGAGGGGGGAACAGTTCAGATTCCCCAGAGTGACCCCGGGGCTGAAAGGGTTAAACCCCGAGGACAGCTCACTCAGGCTCAGCTCGTACCCCCTCGAGTGTAGAAGATTTCGGGGTGATCTAATCGAGGGGTTTCAGACGGTTAAAGATCGAGTCGATAGGGAGAAACTGTCTCCTCTGTGGGGGAGTTCAGAACAAGGGGACAGAGCCTCCAAACTGGAGCCTGGCGGTTCAGGGGGAATGTCAGGAAGCACTTCCTCGCACAAAGGGAGCGGGAATCTGGAACTCTCTCCGGAAATGGAGTTGTGGCTGGGATTGAGTTTCCGAGGGGAGGAGAGATCCTTGTTGGGTCCATTGTGGTAAATTGGCCAGGATCTAACTGAGTGTTGGAAGGAGCTGAATGGGCCGAATGGCCTCCCTGTTGTTCTGCAAAGGCTCGAGGGATAAAACGGCCTTTTCCTCTTCCTAACTTTTTGTTCCACTTTTCAGGATGAAATCAGGAATGTCAGTGGGCTGACGGCTGAGGGGGAGAAAACAGCAGCTGGCCCATTGGGATTAACCCCCCTTTCCAGCCCCGCACCCGCTTTGAGGTCCTCCGCTGGGATTACTTCACTGAGGACCAGGTCTTCTCCTGTGTGGATGGTTCCCCGAAATGTGAGCTGCACGGGATTGACAAGAGCGATGTCAGCAATATCATTGAGACCGCGGTGGAAGAACTAAACAAGAAATACCGACCCACACTTCACCTTCGCAAAGAGCAGCTCCTGAACGGTTACCGCAGATTTGACCCCACCCGGGGCATGGAGTACACGCTGGACCTGCAGCTGGAGGTAATGACCCAGAAAGGACACAGTCGCTCCATCACCAAGAGGGTCCATCTCGTCCGGCCGCTCAGCAATGTGGAGATTATCCCCATGCCCTACGTGACAGAGGCCACCAGAGTCCACATCATTCTCCCTCTCAGTGTCCACGAGAGGGAGCAGGCCATTCGCTTCATTGAACTGTACGCGCTGAATGCACTGGAGAATAATGAGAACGCCATCCTCACACTGCTCTTCATCTATGACCCCTTCGAGGCTCAGCATGTCAGTCAGAATGACATCTTCAGCAGCGTCAAGTCAAAGATCATGGACTGTGAGCGGAAATATCCTGAAACAAAGATTCCCTGGATCAGTGTGAAGACTGACTCACCGTGCCAGCTGAAAATCATGGACATCATTTCCAAGAAGCACCCGGTTGATACTTTGTTCTTTGTAGCTGGCATCAACATGGAGGTTAACTTTGAGTTTCTGAATCGCTGTCGCATGAACACAATCAACCAATGGCAAGTCTTCTTCCCCATCCACTTCCAGGAATTTAACCCGACCATCGCCTACCACAACCAACCACCACCGCTGACTATCGACCTGCTCAAGGATTCCGGACACTTTGACCGAGATTTCTTTGACGCAGCCTGTTTTTACAACTCGGATTACATGGCAGCTCGAGGCAGGATGGCCTCTGACGTGCTGGAGAATGAGGAGATCCTGGAGACTCTGGATCTGTACGAAATGTTTGTCCAATATTCCAACCTCCACGTGTTCCGTGCTGTGGAGCCTGCTCTGCGCCAGAAATACGGGGAAAAGGTGTGCAGCCCCCGGATGAGTGAGGAGATTTACCACCGCTGTGTACAGAGTAACCTCCAGGCGCTGGGCTCTCGCTCCCAGCTGGCAATGCTGCTGTTTGAGCAGGAACAAGGGAACAGCACTTGAGGCTGAGAACCTCAAGGAACATCCATCCGGAGCTCCACGTTACACCTCTGCTCCTCCTCCTGCCCATTGCTGGAGGAACAGGACACACTCCTTACCCAACTGAGACTGGTTCAATCCCATTTACTTCAACCAAATAGCAGGGTCACCAACGGGTCAAAGACGACCATCATTGGTCAACAAGATAACCAAAATCTCTCTGTCTGCAGGGGCCTGTCAACAGTCATCCCATCGTTCCCCAAACCACGGAGACACCCCAGCCAACATCTGTCAAGATTCTATTTTTACAATAAATGATGTAACAATTTACATTTTATTCCATTTTCTTCGTCCAACCCTGAGACTCCATCAAACAATAGGCAGTCTGATTTGTTGATACTGTGCAAGTGCTGGGGGTCCGGGGCGGGGTACAGACAGGTGAGCAGGGCCGAGAATCGGGGAGGAGAGGCAGAATGTGACAGATGGTGGAATGGACAAATGGCTGGAATATAAGGAGAGGAGGGGAGGGAGAGAGAGGAATGAATCAGAAGACTGGCACAGTCATTCTGGGGAAGGTGTGAGAGGTTGGTGAACCTTCCCTGGATCCAGAGTGCAGTGTGCAAGTCACTCATATTGGATAGGTGCAGCAGGCGGTAAAGAAGGTAAATGGTAAGTTGGCCTTCATTGTGAGAGGTTTTGAGTACAGGAGCAGGGATGTGTTGTTACAATTATACAGGGGCCTTGGTGAGGACACACCTAGAGTATTGTGTGCGGTTTTGGTCTCATTTTCTGAGGAAGGATGTTCTTGCTCTCGAGGGAGAGCAGCGAAGGTTTACCAGGCTGATTCCGGGGATGGTGGGACTGATGTATGAGGAGAGATTGACTAGATTAGGATTGTAGAATGAGCCTGACTAGGTGGTTGATATTTCAGTAGGGGAGCAGTTCAGGGACAGTGACCACAATTCAGTAAGCTTTAAGTTGCTGGCGGATAAAGAAAAGTGAAGGTGTTGAACAACAATATTAGACAGGAACTAGGCAGGCTATCTCGCTGAATATATTTAAGTCACGCGTAGATAGGTTTTTGACAGACAAGGGAATTAAGGGTTATGGGGAGAAAGCGGGAAAGTGGAACTGATCCACCTCAGATCAGCCATGATCTTATTGAATGGCGGGGCAGGCTCGAAGGGCTAGATGGCCTACTCCTGCTCCTATTTCTTATGTTCTTATGTTAGAACTGAAGAATGTAGATTGGGGGCAGATGTTTGAGGGCAAATCAAGATCTGACATATGAGAGGCTTTCAAGTGTAAGTTGATAAGGATTTAGGACTGTCACATTCCTGTAAGGATGAAGGATAAGTGGCAAGTTTTGATAACCTTGGATAATGAGAGATACTGTGAGCCTCGTCAAAGAGAAAAAGGAAATATTTGTCAAGGCTAGGAAGCTGGGAACACAGGAAGCAAGTGTGGAATACAAGGAAAGTAGAAAGAAACTTAAGGAGGGAGTAACAAGAGCTAAAACAGATCATGAAAATGCATTGGCCAGCAGGATTAAGGAAAATCCCAAGGTTTTTTATACATATATAAAGGGAGAGGTTTGGCCCACTCAAGGACAAAGGAGGGAATCTATGTGTGGAGCCAGAGGAAATGGGTGAGGTATTAAATGAGTATTTTGCGTCAGTATTCACCAAAGAGAAGGATTTGGTGGATGATGACTCTGGGAAAGGATGTGTAGACAGTTTGAGTCATGTTGAAATCAAAAAGGAGGAAGTATTGGGGTTCTTGAGAAACATCAAGGTAGACGAGTCCCCAGGACCTGATGGGATATACTCCAGAATACTGAGAGAGGCAAGAGAGGAAATTGCTGGGGCCTTGAGAGAAATCTTTGTATCCTCACTGGCTACAGGGGAGTCATGATGTTGAGATGCTGGCGTTGGACTGGGGTAAACACAGTAAGAAGTCTCACAACACCAGGTTAAAGTTCAACAGGTTTATTTGGTAGCAAAAGCTTTCAGAGCAATACACATCTCTTTAACCTGTGCTTAACATTCTTTCCACTCACATTGCCTGTAGCTTTAAGACTTGATTATATATGTGTCTCACGAACATGATCAAGTTTTTCGAAGAAGTGATGAAGATGATTGATGAGGGTAGGACAGTGGATGTTGTCTACATGGATTTCAGTAAGGCCTTTGACAAGGTCCCTCATGGCAGACTGGTGCAGAAGGTGAAGTCGATCGGGATCAGAGGTGAGGGGGCAAGGTGGATACAGAACTGGCTCAGTCATAGAAGACAGAGGGTAGCAGTGGAAGGGTGCGTTTCTGAATGGAGGGCTGTGACGAGTGGTGCTCCTCAGGGATCAGTGCTGGGACCTTTGCTGTTTGTAATATATATAAATGATTTGGAGGAAAATGTAACTGGTTTGATTAGTAAGTTGCGGACGACACAAAGGTTGGTGGATTTGTGGATAGCGATGAGGACCATCAGAGGATACAGCAGGATATAGATCAGTTGGAGACTTGGGCAGAGAGATGGCAGATGGAGTTTAATCTGGACAAATGTGAGGTAATGCATTTTGGAAGGTCCAATACAGATAGGAAATATACAGTAAATGGCAGAACCCTTAAGAGTATTGATAGGCAGAGGGATCTGGGTGTACAGGTACACAGTTCACTGAAAGTGGCAATGCAGGTGGAGAAGGTAGTCAGGATGGCACACGGCATGCTTGCCTTCATCAACCATGAGATTGAGTTTAAAAATTGGCAAGTCATGTTGCAGCTTTATAGATCCTTAGTGAGGCTGCACTTGGAATATAGAGTTCAATTCTGGTCACCCGCACTACCAGAAGGATGTGGAGGCTTTGGAGAGGGTTCAGAAAAGATTTACCAGGATGTTGCCCTGGTATGGAGGGTATTAGCTATGAGGAGAGGCTGGAGAAACTTGGTTTGTTCTCGGTGGAGCGACGGAGGTTGAGGGGAGACCTGATAGAAATCTACAAGATTATGAGGGGCATGGACAGAGTGGATAGTCAGAAGCTTTTTCCCAGGGTGGAAGAGTCAATTACTCGGGGGCACAGGTTTAAGGTGTGAGGGGCAAGGTTTAAAGGAGATGTACGAGGCAGATTTTTTTCACAGAGTGGGGTGGGTGCCTGGAACTCGTTGCCGGGGGGAGGGAGTGGAAGCGGATACAATAGTGAGTTTTAAGGGGCATCTGGATAAATCCATGAATAGGATGGGAATTTGGGGATATGGTCCCCGGAAGGGGAGGGGGTTTTAGTTCAGTCGGGCAGCATGGTCGGTGCAGGCTTGGAGGGGCCGAAGGGCCTGTTCCTGTGCTGGAATTTTCTTTGTTCTTTGTTTTCACTGGAATTCAGACAAATGGGGGGTGTGGGGGTAGGGGGGGTGCTGTTGGTGCTGTGGGGGGATCTCATTGAGACTTGTAAAGTTCTAACAGGACCAGACAGGGTAGGTGCAGGGAAGATATTCCCGATGGTGGGGGGAGTCTAGAACCAGGGGTCACAGTCTGAGGATTCAGAGTAGACCATTTAGGACGGAGGTGAGAGACATTTCTTCCCCCACAGAGTGGTGAGCCTGTGGGATTCATTCCCACACGGAGTAGTTGATGCCAAAATATTGAATGTAAAATTGATGAAATTGCTGGGCCTCTGACGCAAATCTTTGTCTCTTCTTTGGACACAGGTGAGGTCCCAGAGGACTGGGGGGTAGCTAATGTGGTACCGTTGTTTAAAAAGGGTTGTAGGGATAACCCTGGTAATTATAGGCCAGTGAGTCTGACATCGGTGCTAAGAAAATTATTGGAGAAAATTGTTAGGGGTAGGATGTATGAGCATTTGGAGCGTTGCGATCTGATTAGGGATACGCGGCATGGCTTTGTTCAGGGGAGGTCTTGCCTTATGAATCTGGTAGAATTTTTTGAGGAGGTGACAAAAACAGTCGACGAAGGACGAGCCGTTGATGTCGTCTATATGGATTTCAGTAAGGCGTTTGACAAAGTCCCTCACGGTAGGCTGATAGAAAAGGTGAAGGCTCATGGGATACAAGGCCAGGTATCTAGATGGATTGAAAACTGGCTAGGCAACAGGAGACAGAGAGTAGTAGTGAGAGGGTCCTTTTCTAGCTGAAGGTCTGTCACCAGTGGTGTGCCGCAAGGCTCAGTACTGGGACCTCTTTGTAATATATATAAATGACTTGGAAGAGGGTGTACGTGGTGTGATCAGCAAGTTTGCAGATGACACAAAGATGGCAGGATTGGCGGATAGCGAGGAGGAATGTCAGGATATAGATAGGTTGGTGCATTGGGCAGATAAATGGCAGATGGAATTTAATCTTGACAAATGCGAGGTGATGCATTTTGGAAGGAATAATGCAGGGAGGAGTTACGTGATAAAGGGTAGACCAATTAAGAGTATAGAAATGCAGAGGGACCTGGGAGTGCAAGTGCACAAGTTTCTGAAGGTGGCAACCCAGGTGGAGAAGGTTGCGAAGAAAGCTTATGGTATGCTAGCCTTTATAGGAAGGGATATAGAGTATAAGAACTGGTGTCTAATGCTACAATTGTGTAGAACGTTGGTTAGTCTGCATTTGGAGTACTGCGTTCGGTTCTGGTCACCTTACTACCGAAAGGACGTGGCAGAGGAGGTTTACCAGGATGCTGCCTGGTATGGAAGGACTGGGTTATGAGGAAAGATTGGGTAAATTGGGGCTGTTTTCCTTAGAAAGACGGAGATTAAGGGGGGGATCTAATAGAGGTGTATAAAATAATAAAGGGTATAGATAGAGTCAACAGTGGCAGGCTTTTTCCTAGATTGGAGACAAATATCACGAGGGGTCACGAGCTAAGGGTAAGGGGGGAGAAGTATAATTTGGATGCTAGAGGGAGGTTTTTCACACAGAGGGTCGTGGGAGTATGGAACGCGCTACCAAGTAAGGTGGTGGAGGCAGGCACGCTGGACTTGTTTAAAAACATAAGAACATAAGAAATAGGAGCAGGAGTAGGCCATCTGGCCCTTCGAGCCTGCCCCGCCATTCAATAAGATCATGGCTGATCTGTCGTGACTCAGCTCCACCTTCCCGCCCTCTCCCCATAACCCTTAATCCCTTCTCTTATCAAAAACCCATCAACCCGTTTCTTAAAAATATTTAGCGAGGCAGCCTCCACCACTTCAACGGGCAGAGAATTCCAGAGATTCACCACCCTTTGAGTGAAGAAGTTCCTCCTCAACTCTGTTCTAAACCGCCCCCCCTTTATCTTGAGGCTGTGCCCCCTAGTCCTACTGTCCTTTCTGAGTGGGAAGAGTCTCTCCACCTCTATCCTATCCATCCCATTCATCATCTTATACGTCTCAATGAGATCTCCCCTCATTCTTCTAAACTCTAACGAGTACAAGCCTAGTTTATTCAGCCTCTCCTCATAGCTCAATCCCCTCAACTCCGGTATCAGCCGAGTAAACCTCCTCTGCACTCCCTCCAGGGCCAAAACATCCTTGTTTAGGTTTACTTAGATAGACACATGAGTGAAACAGGGATGGAGGGTTATAGGAGACTGTTTTAAATAAGGGTCAGAGCCTCAGGATGTTCCTGGAAATCTAATGTTACACGTGTTGATGTTTTTTCTCTTTTAATCCGCAGGTGTGTCGGTCCATCTTGTTGTCTAACGAGGGGCATACACACGGTGGGTTGTGCGTGGGCTGCTTTTGGATGTTTCGAGAGTGGCCTCGTACTTCGTGTCATTGTGTGTGCTTAAAACTGGACCAGCAGATGGGCATCATGACAGCTCAGTGACTATCACTGTTGCTGTGCGGACACATGGAGTTGGGCCTGTGTCAGTGGGAGTTTGTGCGTTCTCCCCGTGGTTGCGTGGGTTTCCTCCGGGTGCTCCGGTTTCCTCCCACATCCCAAAAATGTGCTTTTAGGCTGATTGATTGGGTAACAAATTGTCCCTATATTGGACCTCCCTGATCCTCACACATTAGGCATAGACTAAAATCATGAATAGGTCACTGAGACAATGGGACAGCGGCGCGGGCTCGTTGGGCCGAAGGGCCTGTTTCCCGTGCTGTGTTGTTCTTTGTTCTTTGTTCAGTGACTATCACTGTTTGCTGTGCAGACACATGGATTTGGGCCAGTGTCTGTGGGAGTTTGTGCATTCTCCCCGTGGTTGAGTGGGTTTCCTCCGGGTGCTCCGGTTTCCTCCCACACCCCAAAGATGTGCTTTTAGGCTGATTGGTGTAACAAATTGACCCTACACTATTCTCCCCTGAATCTGGCTACAATAGGGGTACCATTCACATACACACGGGGCAAGGTAGGTGTAGGAAAATGCTTTATTAAGATGGCGGCGCGGGCTCGTTGGGCCGAAGGGCCTGTTTCCCGTGCTGGGTTGTTCTTTGTTCTTTGTTCTGAGGTGTCTGGATACAGCACTTGGGGTGAATGGGGTCAAAAATTATGGGGAGAAAGCAGGATTAGGCCATTGAGTTGGACAATCAGCCAGGATCGTAATGAATAGGGAAGCAGGCTCGAAGGGCAGAATGGCCTCCTCCTGCTCCTATTGTCTATGTTTCTGTGATAAAGCGTTAGAACCGAAAAGGGAAGTGGAGGGTGTGTGTCACTGAACAATAATCAAACATTTATATTTTCATGTATTTTAATAAGTGTGGCATAAAGAGCTGGAATTACACAAGGATCAGATTGAGAAGCAACATCAGGAAGGAGAAAGTGAGGATGTTATAAATATAACCAGGGCATGCTCCGTATTCCCGGAATAGTGGCGAGACTGTGAGGGGTGGAGAGGAGATTTTGTGGGTGTCTCTGGGCCAGCAGTGAATCTTTATTTCCTGATTGCCTTTTAACTGAGGCTGTTTTAAGAGCCAATCACATTGCTGTGGCTCTGGAGTCACCGATAGGCCAGACTGGGTAAGGACGGCAGATTTCCCTCCCTAAAGGACGTGAGTGACCCAGATGGTTTTTCTGACAATTGACACTGGTTTCACGGTCATCAGTAGATTCTTAATTCCAGATTTTTCTTGAATTCAAATTTCACCATCTGCTGTGGTGGGATTCGAACCCGGGACCCCAGAACATTACCCTGGGTCTCTGCATGACTGACCCAGTGACCAGACCACCACACCACTGCCTCCAGAAAAGAGTGGAAGGAGGGAAGAAGGACTTTATTTACTTGGAGAAGCTTTGTTTCTCTGGGTTTTAGATTTAGACTTTCTCCTAGTTTTGTTTTCTGTGGGTTTTTTTTCATTGGTTTACGGGATGTGAGCATTGCTGGGTGGCCAGGATTTACTGCCCATCGCTAACTGCCCTTCAGAAGGTGGTGATGAGCTGCCCTCTTGAACGTGCTGCTGTCCGTGAGGTGTGGATGGATAGGGCCTGGCACATTGCAATGCTGGGTGTTCATTATAATTTCTCAGCTCAACCCTGGATATTATCCCTTCCGGCAGCGGGAATGTTTTCTCCCTGTCCGCTCTGCCCAGATCCCTATAAAAACATTAACTAAATCCTCCCTCAATTCCAGCTTCCCCAGTCAATCAACTTCACTGAGGTTCCCCAGGAACCCTTCTCCGGAACACATTCTCTCATTGCATAAGTGTGGTGTCCAGAGTGTGGCAGGTGTGCCGCTGGCAATGGAAGCAGGGTCTTGTTGGGAAAGTGGATGGGGTAGTTCAACAATCCAGTCCTTTCACAGGCAGTGTACAGTGTACAGGGCCTCTATCACCCCGGCTGCACTCAGGGACTCGGTGCCAGAGCTGCTGCTGTCAACTTTCCAGCCGAATCCAGCCACAGACAAAAGCTCATTGTTTCCGTGAAAGCCAAAACCCTGGTGTTCTGGCTGGATTCCACTTTCATCTGCTCCACAGCCCATTGTTTGAACATCTGCCCAGAACTCAGCATTTTAACACATCACACATACACACACACAGCCTTAGAGCCTCATACAGAGCAGTAACACACACAAGTAAAGCTCTCTCTTCACTGTCCCCCCATCAAACACTCCCAGGACAGGGACAGCACAGGGTTAGATACATAGTAAAGCTCCCTCTACACTGTCCCCCCCATCAAACACTCCCAGGACAGGTACAGCACGGGGTTAGATACAGAGTAAAGCACCCTCTACACTGTCCCCCATCAAACACTCCCAGAACAGGTACAGCACGGGGTTAGATACAGAGTAAAGCTCCCTCTTCACTGTCCCCCATCAAACACTCCCAGGACAGGGACAGCACAGGGTTAGATACAGAGTAAAGCTCCCTCTACACTGTCCCCATCAAACACTCCCAGGACAGGTACAACACGGGGTTAGAAACAGAGTAAAGCTCCCTCTACACTGTCCCCCATGAAACACTCCCAGGACAGGTACAGCACAGGGTTAGAAACAGAGTAAAGCTCCCTCTACACTGTCCCCCATCAAACACTCCCAGGACAGGTACAACACGGGGTTAGATACAGAGTAAAGCTCCCTCTACACTGTCCCCCATCAAACACTCCCAGGACAGGTACAGCACGTGGCTAGATACAGAGTAAAGCTCCCTCTACACTGTCCCCCATCAAACACTCCCAGGACAGGTACAGCACGTGGCTAGATACAGAGTAAAGCTCCCTCTACACTGTCCCCCATCAAACACTCCCAGGACAGGTACAGCACGGGGTTAGATGCAGAGTAAAGCTCCCTCTACACTGTCCCCCATCAAACACTCCCAGGACAGGTACAGCACGGGGTTAGATACAGAGTAAAGCTCCCTCTACACTGTCCCCATCAAACACTCCCAGGACAGGTACAGCACGGGGTTAGATACAGAGTAAAGCTCCCTCTACACTGTCCCCCATCAAACACTCCCAGGACAGGTACAGCACGGGGTTTGATACAGAGTAAAGCTCCCTCTACACTGTCCCCCCATCAAACACTCCCAGGACAGGTACAGCACAGGGTTAGATACAGAGTAAAGCTCCCTCTACACTGTCCCCCCATCAAACACTCCCAGGACAGGTACAGCACAGGGTTAGATACAGAGTAAAGCTCCCTCTACACTGTCCCCCCATCAAACACTCCCAGGACAGGTACAGCACGGGGTTAGATACAGAGTAAAGCTCCCTCTACACTGTCCCCATCAAACACTCCCAGGACAGGTACAGCACGGGGTTAGATACAGAGTAAAGCTCCCTCTACACTGTCCCCATCAAACACTCCCAGGACAGGTACAGCACGGGGTTAGATACAGAGTAAAGCTCCCTCTACACTGTCCCCCATCAAACACTCCCAGGACAGGTACAGCACAGGGTTAGATACAGAGTAAAGCTCCCTCTACACTGTCCCCCATCAAACACTCCCAGGACAGGTACAGCACGGGGTTAGATACAGAGTGTAATGGTGTTGAATTGATTGACCTGAATTCTTGATTCCAGGTTGGGGCTGAATTTTCCTGCCTGTGAATGGGAAGGTATCTGTGATGAACCCAGTGTTTATTTTCACATTTGTAACGTGACAGAGAATTATAAAGAATCCCATACCCACTCCACCCTGAAACACTTCCCACTTTCACCATTTCTCCTGGTACATCCTGGCGTTTAGAAAAGGTAAACCATTACTGCGGTGATACCAGTCCAGAGAATCCCTCTCTGCATCTCCAAACTCGGCACATTGGTTAGCACTGCTGCCTCGCTGTGCCAAGGACCTGGGTTCGATTCCAGCCTCAGGTCACTGTCTGTGTGGAGTTTGCACATTCTTCTCATGTCTGCATGGGTTTCCTTTGGGTGCTCTGGTTTCCTCCCATAGTCCAAAGATATGCCGGTTAGGTTGATTGGCCGTGCTAAATTAATCCTTGGTGTCATGGGGATTATCAGACTAAATAAGAGGGGCTGTGGGGATAGGGTTGGGTGGGATTGTTATCGGTGCAGTCTCGATGGGCCGAAGGGCCTTCTGCACTGTAGGGATTCTATGAAATGCCTCATTTCCAACATCTGCTGCAGTTTGAGATATAACAACTGTCACCTATTAATGGACAAGTCAGAGCCCAGTCCCTCAGGGCAGGGCCCCAGGGGAAAGGCCCAGTCCCACAGGGCAGGACCCCGGGGGAAAGGCCCAGTCCCACAGGGCAGGACCCCCGGGGGAAAGGCCCAGTCCCACAGGGCAGGGCCCCAGGGGGAAGGGCCCAGTCCCACAGGGCAGGACCCAGGGGGGAAAGGCCCAGTCCCACAGGGCAGGACCCCGGGGGAAAGGGCCAGTCCCTCAGGGCAGGGCCCCAGGGGGAAGGGCCCAGTCCCACAGGGCAGGACCCCGGGGGAAAGGGCCAGTCCCTCAGGGCAGGACCCCGGGGGAAGGGGCCAGTCCCACAGGGCAGGGCCCCAGGGGGAAGGGCCCAGTCCCACAGGGCAGGGCCCCAGGGGGAAGGGCCCAGTCCCACAGGGCAGGACCCCGGGGGAAAGGCCCAGTCCCACAGGGCAGGACCCCAGGGGAAGGGGCCAGTCCCTCAGGGCAGGACCCCGGGGGAAGGGCCCAGTCCCTCAGGGCAGGACCCCGGGGTGAAAGGCCCAGTCCCACAGGGCAGGACCCCAGGGGAAGGGGCCAGTCCCTCAGGGCAGGACCCCGGGGGAAGGGCCCAGTCCCTCAGGGCAGGACCCCAGGGGGAAAGGCCCAGTTCCACAGGGCAGGACCCCAGGGGGAAAGGCCCAGTCCCACAGGGCAGGACCCCAGGGGAAGGGCCCAGTCCCTCAGGGCAGGACCCCGGGGGAAGGGCCTAGCCCCTCAGGGCAGGACCCCGGGGGAAGGGCCCAGTCCCTCAGGGCAGGACCCTGGGGGAAGGGCCCAGTCCCACAGGGCAGGACCCCAGGGGGAAGGGCCCAGTCCCACAGGGCAGGACCCCGGGGGGAAAGGCCCAGTTCCACAGGGCAGGACCCCGGGGGGAAAGGCCCAGTTCCACAGGGCAGGACCCCGGGGGGAAAGGCCCAGTTCCACAGGGCAGGACCCCGGGGGGAAAGGCCCAGTCCCACAGGGCAGGACCCCAGGGGGAAAGGCCCAGTTCCACAGGGCAGGACCCCGGGGGGAAAGGCCCAGTCCCACAGGGCAGGACCCCGGGGGGAAAGGCCCAGTCCCACAGGGCAGGACCCCGGGGGGAAAGGCCCAGTTCCACAGGGCAGGACCCCGGGGGGAAAGGCCCAGTCCCACAGGGCAGGACCCCAGGGGGAAAGGCCCAGTCCCACAGGGCAGGGCCCCGGGGGAAGGGGCCAGTCCCACAGGGCAGGACCCCGGGGGGAAAGGCCCAGTTCCACAGGGCAGGACCCCGGGGGGAAAGGCCCAGTCCCACAGGGCAGGACCCCAGGGGGAAAGGCCCAGTCCCACAGGGCAGGGCCCCGGGGGAAGGGGCCAGTCCCACAGGGCAGGACCCCAGGGAAGGGGCCAGTCCCACAGGGCAGGAGCCCGGGGGGAAAGGCCCAGTCCCACAGGGCAGGGCCCCGGGGGGAAGGCCCAGTCCCACAGGGAAGGACCCCGGGGGAAGGGCCCGGTCCCACAGGGCAGGACCCCGGGGGGAAAGGCCCAGTTCCACAGGGAAGGACCCCAGGGGAAGGGCCCAGTCCCACAGGGCAGGACCCCAGGGGGAAAGGCCCAGTCCCACAGGGCAGGACCCCAGGGGGAAAGGCCCAGTCCCACAGGGCAGGACCCCGGGGGAAAGGCCCAGTCCCACAGGGCAGGAGCCCGGGGGGAAAGGCCCAGTCCCACAGGACAGGACCCTGGGGGAAGAGGCCAGTCCCACAGGGCAGGACCCCGGGGGAAGAGGCCAGTCCCACAGGGAAGGACCCCGGGGGAAGGGCCCCAGTCCCACAGGGCAGGACCCCGGGGGAAGAGGCCAGTCCCACAGGGAAGGACCCCGGGGGAAGGGCCCCAGTCCCACAGGGCAGGACCCCGGGGGAAGGGCCCAGTCCCACAGGACAGGACCCCGGGGGAAGGGCCCCAGTCCCACAGGGCAGGACCCCGGGGGAAGAGGCCAGTCCCACAGGGAAGGACCCCGGGGGAAGGGCCCCAGTCCCACAGGGCAGGACCCCGGGGGAAGAGGCCAGTCCCACAGGGCAGGACCCCGGGGGGAAAGGCCCAGTCCCACAGGGCAGGACCCCAGGGAAGGGGCCAGTCCCACAGGGCAGGACCCCGGGGGAAGGGGCCAGTCCCTCAGGGCAGGACCCCGGGGGAAGGGGCCAGTCCCTCAGGGCAGGACCCCGGGGAAGGGGCCAGTCCCACAGGGTAGAAGCCCGGGGGAAGGGGCCAGTCCCACAGGGCAGGACCCCAGGGAAGGGGCCAGTCCCACAGGGCAGGACCCCGGGGGGAAAGGCCCAGTCCCACAGGGCAGGAGCCCGGGGGAAAGGCCCAGTCCCACAGGGCAGAACCCCAGGGGGAAAGGCCCAGTCCCACAGGGCAGGACCCCAGGGGGAAAGGCCCAGTCCCACAGGGCAGGACCCCGGGGGAAAGGCCCAGTCCCACAGGGCAGGACCCCGGGGGGAAGGGGCCAGTCCCACAGGGCAGGACCCCAGGGGAAAGGCCCAGTCCCACAGGGCAGGACCCCGGGGGAAGGGCCCAGTCCCACAGGGCAGGACCCCAGGGGGAAAGGCCCAGTCCCACAGGGCAGGACCCCGGGGGAAAGGCCCAGTCCCACAGGGCAGGACCCCAGGGGAAGGGCCCAGTCCCACAGGGCAGGACCCCAGGGGAAGGGCCCAGTCCTTCAGGGCAGGACCCCGGGGGGAAGGGGCCAGTCCCACAGGGCAGGACCCCAGGGGAAAGGCCCAGTCCCACAGGGCAGGACCCCTGGGGGGAAGGGGCCAGTCCCAAAGGGCAGGACCCCAGGGGGGAAGGGCCCCCAAAAAATAAGCTTGGAGCTTTGCAGCGTGACTCCCCATTGAGATGATAGAATCTGCAGCAACTTTAGCCAGCGTTCCATGGGTACGATGGGTACAGAGGGATATGGGCCCAATGTGGGCAACTGGGACTAACTTCGGGGTTTCAAAAAAGGGAGGCCTGGACAAGTTGGGCCAAAGGGCCTGTTTCCAGGTGAATCAGTTTATATTGGTACAGTTGTATTTCCAGATGTGAATGATCATGAACTACATCTGGAGTGTCAGTTCCTCAAATAAGAAAAGGCACAAATCCGTTGGTAAGTTGATAAATTGATCAGGATTCAGTATTTCCATTTATTGTGAGAATATTAGAGTTTTGCTACAATTCTATAATCACATTTTTCTGATCTACGTTCTAACATACAGCATTAAAAAGATACTGAATACTAACCCACACACCTGGTTATTACAGACAGCTCCAATATTAAGCAAAGGTCTTTGCTGACCCAATCCCCTCATCTCTGATTGGTCCTCACTCTTCCTCTCACTCAGGTTGCTATAAGGAGTCAGTGATCCTCAATCTAACACTGCCCTGTAACCCGGAGTATCTAATGAGACTTAAAATGGATAAAGCTTCCACTGAAACATCTCAGATACGCCATCAATCTGGATTACACAATTCTAAACGCTGAAACTCCCCAATTAAACACCATTCAGTCTCATTCTCACCTCAGTCTATACTGCAGGACTGTCAGAGGGTCAGTACTGAGGGAGTGCCGCACTGTCAGAGGGTCAGTACTGAGGGAGTGTCGCACTGTCAGAGGGTCAGTGCTGAGGGAGTGCCGTACTGTCAGAGGGTCAGTGCTGAGGGAGTGCCACACTGTCAGAGGGTCAGTGCTGAGGGAGTGCCGCACTGTCAGAGGGTCAGTGCTGAGGGAGTGCCGCACTGTCAGAGGGTCAGTGCTGAGGGAGTGCCGCACTGTCAGAGGGTCAGTGCTGAGGGAGTGCCGTACTGTCAGAGGGTCAGTGCTGAGGGAGTGCCGCACCGTCAGAGGGTCAGTGCTGAGGGAGTGCCGCACTGTCAGAGGGTCAGTGCTGAGGGAGTGCCGTACTGTCAGAGGGTCAGTGCTGAGGGAGTGCCACACTGTCAGAGGGTCAGTGCTGAGGGAGTGCCGCACCGTCAGAGGGTCAGTGCTGAGGGAGTGCCGCACCGTCAGAGGGTCAGTACTGAGGGAGTGCCGCACCGTCAGAGGGTCAGTGCTGAGGGAGCGCCGCACTGTCAGAGGGTCAGTGCTGAGGGAGCGCCGCACTGTCAGAGGGTCAGTGCTGACGGAGCGCCGCACTGTCAGAGGGTCAGTGCTGAGGGAGTGCCGCACTGTCAGAGGGTCAGTGCTGAGGGAGTGCCGCACTGTCAGAGGGTCAGTGCTGAGGGAGTGCCGCACTGTCAGAGGGTCAGTGCTGAGGGAGTGCCGCACTGTCAGAGGGTCAGTGCTGAGGGAGTGCCGCACTGTCAGAGGGTCAGTGCTGAGGGAGTGCCGCACTGTCAGAGGGTCAGTGCTGAGGGAGTGCCGCACTGTCAGAGGGTCAGTGCTGAGGGAGTGCCGCACTGTCAGAGGGTCAGTGCTGAGGGAGTGCCGCACTGTCAGAGGGTCAGTACTGAGGGAGTGCCGCACTGTCAGAGGGTCAGTACTGCAGATTAGCTTTTCCAGATTCTTGTACTAGGACACCCAGATCCATCTGTACCTTAGAATTCTGCAGTCTCTCTCCATTTCAATAATTTGCTGTTATTCTTCCTGCCAAAGTGAACAAGTTCAAATTTTCCCACATTCCATCGGCCAAATTTTTGCCCATTCACTGAACCTGTCAATGTTCCTTTACCGACTCCTTGTTCTGTCTGCCATGGGAATTGTGGACGGGGCGGGGGGGTGGAGGAGAGGGGCAAGGGGGGTGACGGGGAACCATGCAGAGGTCTGTTGGCCTCGGCAGGAATTTCCAGCCTCGAGGCGAGAATGGCTGGAAAATCCCGCTTCTCGTGTCCTTTTCCGACTTCCCTCCGACCTCCCCCTGTGCCCAGCAGTGTATTTAGTAACCGCACCTTCACTGCCTCTATCCAAGTCATCGATATAGATTCGAAACAGTTGATCCCCAGCACTGATCCCTGTGGCACTCAACTCATCCCACCTTACCAACCTGAAAATAACCCATTTACCCCTACTCTCAGCTTCCTAACCAATCCTCTATCCGTGTGAATACGATACCTCCTACACCATCAGCTCAAACTTTGTGTCACAACCTTTGACATGGCAAATTATCAAATGTCTTCTGGAAATTTAGGCCAAACACATCCACAGATTCCCCTTTATCCACGTTGCTTGTTTCTTCCTCAAAGAACTCCAGTACATTAAGAAACACAATGTCCTTGTCACTAAACCATGTGTGTGGTTAGATTGAGATTTCTAAGTGCTCTGCTATAACCTCCTCAATAATAGATTCCTGTAACCTCCATCCGACAGACATTCAACTGTAGTTTCCTGCTTTCTGTCTCCTTTCTTGAATTGAGAAGTTACATTCACTATTTCCCAGTCTGAGGGAATCGTTCCAGTATCGAGGTAAATTAACAAAGAATAACACAGCACGGGAAACAGGCCCTTCGGCCCAACGAGCCCGTGCCGCCGTCCCATTAGGAAAGTTAAAACCATTGCAGTTACCCGCTCAGTAATCACTTCTTTTCAGACTGTAGGAGAAGCTGTAGGACACTATCCCAGCTCTCTTATCAGGAGCTGGGATAGTGTCTGGTGATTGTAATTATTTTAATCTCCTCCCTGCCTTTCATCTCCTGCTTCACAGTTTTTCCTGGCATGTTATTTGTTTCCTCTACGGCAAAGACAGAAGCAAAATGTCCATTCAATTCATCCACCATTTCCTTATTTTCCATCATTAATTCCCCATTCTCACGGAACACTACAGCCCTTCGGCCCACAAGTTGTGCTGGTCATATCCCTACCCACCAGGCCTATCTATAACCCCCAATCCCATTAAACCCCATATACTCATCCAGAAGTCTTTTAAAAGACCCCAGCGAGTTCGCCTCCACCACCGATGACGGCACCCGATTCCAATCACTCACCACCCTCTGAGTGAAAAACTTACCCCTGACATCTCATTCTGTAGAATTCCAAAATTCATTTTACTTTATTCCTTACTAAATACCTGGAGAAACGTATTATCTATTTTTGAGCTAATTTTCTCTCGTACTTTCATTTCTCCCTCGACATTAATATTACTCATTCTTTGTTATAATTTTTCTCTTTCAGTTTCACAGTCACAGAATCACAGAATCCTACAGTGCAGAAGAGGCCCTTCGGCCCATTGAGTCTGCATTGACTCAATGGGCCCCCCCCCCCCCCCCCCCCCAATCCCACTTGCCAGCTCTTGCTCCATGGCCCTGAATGTGATGATGCTCCAAGTTCTCATCCAGATACTTTTTAAAGGATGTGAGGCGTCCCACCCCCACCACCCTCCCGGGCAGCACATTCCAGACCCTCACCACCCTCCCAGGCAGCACATTCCAGACCCCCACCACCCTCCCAGGCAGCACATTCCAGACCCTCACCACCCTCTGGGTTTTCCTCAAACCCCCAAACCTCCCGCCCCCTCACCTTGAACCTCTGTCCCCCTGTCACTGACCCTCCAACTAAGGGGAACAGCTGCTCCTTATCCACTCTGTCCGTGTCCCTCATTATCTTGTACCCCTCGATCAGATCACCCCTCGGTCTTCTCTGCTCCAACGCAAACAACCCAATCCTATCCAACCTCTGTTCATAACTCAAACGCTCCATCCCAGGCAGCATCCTGACTCTCCTCCGCACCCCCTCCAGTGCAATCACATCCTTCTGATAACGTGGTGACCGGAACTGCACACACTGCTCCAGCTGTGGCCTCACCAAAGTTCTCTACAACCCCACCATGATCTCTCGGCTTTTAAACCCTGATTGATAAAGGTGAGTGTGCCTTATGCCCTTTTCACCACCCTATTAACCTGTCTTTCCACCTTCAGAGATCTAAGGGCGCACACACCAAGGTCCCTTTGTCCTTTGGAACTTCCCAGTCTCAGACCTTCCACAGTATATTTCCTTGTCAAATTATTCCTTCTAAAGTGCATCATCTCACACTTTTCAGGGTTAAATTCCATCTGCCACTTATCCGCCCATTTGACCATCTTGTCTCTATCTTCCTGAAACCCAACATCAACCTCACGGTTAACCATCTGGCCAATCTTTGTGTCATCGGTAAACTTACTGATCCGATCCCCCACACTCATCAATATCATTTATGTAAATGATGGACAATAGGTGGGCCAGCACTGATCCCTGTGGGACACCACTGATCACTGGCCTCCAGTCATTAAAGCAGCCGCCTGTCACTGTCCTCTGTCTCCTACCACTAAGCCAATTATAAATCCACCTTATCAGATCACCCTGTATCCCAGGTGCATTTGTCTAATTAATAAGTCTCCCATGTGGGACTTTGTCAAAGGTTTTGTTGCAATCCATATAAACTACATCAACCGCACTCCCCTCATCTACACACTTGGTTACTCGCTCAAAAAATTCAATCAAATTTATTAGGCCTGAACTCCCTCTGAAAAAACCTTGCTGACCATTCCTGATCAAACTTTGCCTTTGCAAATGGAGATAGATTCCCTCCTGCAGAATCTTCTCCAGTAGTTTCCCAACCACACCTGCGACTCACCGGTCTGTAGTTCCCTGGTTTGTCTCTACAACCTTTCTTAAATAGTGGGACCACATTAGCTGTTCTCCAGACCTCTGGCACCTCCCCGGTGATAAGTCTCACAACACCAGGTTAAAGTCCAACAAGTTTATTTGGCAGCACGAGCTTTCAGAGTCTCAAACTCCTTCATCAGATGAGTGAGGACTTGTGTTCACACATCCTGACCTTCCCAGTGACCAGGGAGGAATTGAAAATTTCAGTCAGAGTCCCTGGAAATCCCTTCCTTGCCTCCCACAACTGCCTGGGACATAATTCATCTGGACCTGGAGATTTGTCCACTTTTAAGCCTGCCCAATTCCTCCATTACTCTCGATGATAATCTTCTGTACAGCCTCAGAGTCTTTCTCCCCGAGTTCCATAACCACCACCTCATTTTCATGGATAAAGACAGATGTAAAAAATTCATTTAACACCTGACCAATGTCCTCTGCCTCCACCCACAGATTCCCCCCAGAGTTCCTGATGGGCCTTACTCTTTCCCTGGTTATCGTCTTCCCATTGATATACTTTTAGAATATCTTTGGATTTTCTCTGCTTTTCTCAGCCAGAGCTTCCTCATATCTTGTCTTTACTCTCCCAATTGATTTCTTAGCTCCATTCTACACTTTCTGTCCTCCACTAATGCCTCCGTAGACTGACTCCCTTATACTTGTTAAAAGCTTCTCTTTTCCTTCTCATTGTATCTTGAATGTCTCTGGCCATCCATGGTTCTCTGGGTTTGTTACACCTTCCTATTATCCTGGAAGTAGCATGTTGGGCCGGTATCCTCCCCATTTCATTTTTGAATATGCCCCACTGCTCTTCTGTACATTTCCCCACAAGTAACTTGTTCCAATCTACCTTGGCCAGATCCTGCTGAATTTTGTTAAAATCTACTCTCACCCAATCCAAAACCTTTTTCTGCAACTTGTCTATTTCTTTGTCCATAACAAATTTGGATTGAACCATGCTGTGATCGCTATCACCAAAATGCTCCCCCACCAACATATCAACCACCTGGCCGACTTCATTCCCCAGAATTAGGTCCAGCACAGCTCCTTCCCTTGTTAAATCCTCTGTATACTTGCTTAAGAAGTTTTCCTGTATGCATTTTAAGAACTCTGTCCCATCTCAACCCTTAACATGAAGGCTGTCACCATGGAATGGTGAAATCACCTAATATAATTATCCTCTTGTTATTTTTACACCCTCTGTGAATTGTGCACATATTGCCTCTTCAATTTCCTGCTATCTGGGGGTCTATAATTAACACCTAATAATGTGGCTATTCCTTTTTTATTCCTAAGCTCCACCCACAAAGCTTCATTTGATTCCCCCCTCCAAAATATCTTCTCCCCTGACTGCAGTCACTAATAATGCAATCCCTCCCCCTCTTTTACCCCCTCCCATCTCACCGGAAGATTCTATACCCCGGAATGTTGAGCTGTCCCTCACTCAGCCACATCTCTGTGATGGTTATTATACCATAATTCCACCTGTCAATCCTCACCCTTAACTCACCCGTTTTTATCATTAATACTCCCGGCATTAGAGGCCATTCCGTCCTATCTTATTCCCTTGAAACTTACTCTCACTTTATTCCCTCTCTGACCTGTCTGCTTTCCTATGTTGTACTGTGTCCCTATCTCCTCCCAAACTAGTTTAAACTCTTCCCAACAGCACGAGTAAACCCACCAGTAAGGATGTTAGTCCTGCTCTGTTCAGATGGAGACCGCCCACCTTGTACAGGTCCCACTTTCCTAAAAACAGTCCCAGTGGCCGAGGAACCTAAAACTCTCCCTCCTGCACCAACTCTTCAGCCACACATTCATAAGAACTAGGAGCAGGAGTCGGCCATTCGGCCCTTCGAGCCTGCTCCGCCATTCAATAAGATCATGGCTAATCTTTTCGTGGACTCAGCTCCACTTACTCGCCCGCTCACCATAACCTTTAATTCCTTTACTGTTCAAAAATTTATCTATCCTTCTCTTAAAAACATTCAATGAGGGAGCCTCAACTGGGCAGGGAATTACACAGATTCACAATGCTTTGTGTGAGGATGTTCCTCCTCAACTCAGTCCTAAATCTGCTTCCCCTTATTTTGAG
Organism: Prionace glauca; assembly: GCA_037974335.1. Classification (NCBI taxonomy): domain Eukaryota; kingdom Metazoa; phylum Chordata; class Chondrichthyes; order Carcharhiniformes; family Carcharhinidae; genus Prionace; species Prionace glauca. Next base: position 107,996,054 of record CM075731.1, read on the forward strand.
GCCATTCCCCCTAGTTCTAGTTTCACCCGCCAGTGGAAACAACTTCCCTGCTTCTATCTTATCCATTCCCTTCATAATCTTATATGTTTCTATAAGATCTCCCCTCATTCTTCTGAATTCCAGTCCCCAGTCTACTCAGTCTCTCCTCAAAAGCCAACCCTCTCAACTCCAGAATCAACCTGGTGAATCTCCTCTGCACCCCCTCCAGTGCCAGTATATCCTTTCTCAAGTAAGGAGACCAAAACTGTACACAGTAACTCCAGGTGTGGTCTCACCAGCACCTTATACAGCTGCAACATAACCTCACTGTTTTTAAACTCCATCCTTCTAGCAATAAAGGACAAAATTCCATTTGTCTTCTTAATTACCTGCTGTACCTGCAAACCAACTCCTGGAGATTCCTGCACAAGGACACCCAGGTCCCTCTGCACAGCAGCTTGCTGCAATTTTTTACTGTTTAAATAATAGTCCATTTTGCTGTTATTCCGATCAAAATGGATGTCCTTACATTGACCAACATTGTACTCCATCTACCCTATCATCTGTGCTATTCTCCTATTTCTCACTAGCTTGTGGCACTGGGAGTAATCAAGAGATTACAATCCAAGAGGTTCTGCTCCTTAGTCTATTGCCGAACTCCCTGAATTCTTGGCGCGAGATCTCATCCCTGTTTCAACCTATGTCATTAGTGTTAACATGTACCGTGACCTCTACTCTATTACCCTCCCCGTTCAGGGTGCCCTGCAGCCGTTCAGTAAAATCTCAGACCCTGGCACCAGAGAGGGAAACACAGCATCCTAGAGTCTCTCTCATAACCACAGAGGCCTCTATCTGTAATTATGGAGCTTTTCTGTGCTCCCTGCTGAATAACAACCAGCCATGGTGCCACTGCACTGACCACTGCTGCTGTTTCCCCCAGTCGGTCGTCCCCTCGATAGTATCTAAAGCGGTATCGCTGTTAGAGAGGGGGACAGTCCCCGGGGGATTCCTGCACTGACCGCCTGCTCTATCTGGCAGTTATCTATCTGTCTGCCTGCACTTTGGGTGTGACCAGGTCTCTGTAACTCCTGTCTATGATGTTTTCCACCACTTGCGTGCTCCTGAGGTTATCTTCTTTAGTTAGTCACGGATGGTGAGTCCTTCCCTACGGGTCTGTCTTTCTCACTAGAATTTACCTTTTTGAGAATTCTGAAATATCTCCTTAAATGTTTGTGAATTCACCTCCCTGGCCCAGCTCCTAATTCCCCAGTTCACTTTAATCAACTCTGTCTCCATCCCACTAGAATTCTCCTTATTAAAATGGGAACGTTGTCCTAGATTCACCTTCTCTTCCTGGAGTGATGTCTGCTGTTTCACTATGAGTTTATTGCCCATTTACCAGGTCCAGTGCAATCTGCTGTCAGGACTGTAACAGGCAGAAGGAGCTGAGTTCAGCTGAAGCAGGACACAGAGTGTGTGAGCTATATCGAGTATTTGAGATAATTCCTATCACAGGCAGTGTTGTAGAAAGAGAGATACTGAAAGGGAATGGATCTGGATTCACGCCCTGAGTGCTGAAGGTGGACTGTGTCCCTTTGTGAGGATGGGATCCTGTCCACATTCAGGGTAAGGATATAGATTGGAGCAGGGGTAATGTGGAGAGAGCAGGAAAAGTCGCAGCAGGAGTATCAGACTGGATTACTGAGTCGATGTAAGATTACTGAATTCAGATTGCTGAACAGCAAAGTCTCAGAATCAATCCCTGCCCTCCCTCCCAAAGACCCCCCCCCACAGACCCCCTCACATCCCCCCCACAGACCCCCTCCCACAGACCCCCTCACATCCCCCCCACAGACCCCCTCCCACAGACCCCCTCACATCCCTCCCACAGACCCTCACATCCCTCCCACAGACACCCACATCCCTCCCACAGACCCCCTCACATCCCTCCCAAAGACCCCCTCACATCCCTCCCAAAGACCCCCTCACATCCCTCCCACAGACCCCCTCACATCCCTCCCAAAGACCCCCTCACATCCCCCCCACAGACCCCCTCACATCCCTCCCACAGACCCCCTCACATCCCCCCCACAGACCCTCACATCCCTCCCACAGACCCCCTCACATCCCTCCCACAGACCCCCTCACATCCCTCCCACAGTCCCTCACATCCCTCCCACAGACCCCCTCACATCCCTCCCAAAGACCCCCTCACATCCCTCCCACAGACCCCCTCACATCCCTCCCAAAGACCCCCTCACATCCCTCCCAAAGACCCCCTCACATCCCTCCCACAGACCCCCTCACATCCCTCCCAAAGACCCCCTCACATCCCTCCCACAAACCCCCTCACATCCCTCCCAAAGACCCCCTCACATCCCTCCCAAAGACCCCCTCACATCCCTCCCAAAGACCCCCTCACATCCCTCCCACAGACCCTCACATCCCTCCCAAAGACCCCCTCACATCCCTCCCAAAGACCCCCTCACATCCCTCCCAAAGACCCCCTCACATCCCTCCCACAGACCCTCACATCCCTCCCAAAGACCCCCTCACATCCCTCCCACAGACCCCCTCACATCCCTCCCACAAACCCCCTCACATCCCTCCCAAAGACCCCCTCACATCCCTCCCAAAGACCCCCTCACATCCCTCCCAAAGACCCCCTCACATCCCTCCCAAAGACCCCCTCACATCCCTCCCAAAGACCCCCTCACATCCCTCCCACAGACCCCCTCACATCCCTCCCACAGACCCTCACATCCCTCCCACAGACCCCCTCGCATCCCTCCCACAGACCCCCTCGCATCCCTCCCACAGACCCCCTCGCATCCCTCCCACAGATCCCCTCGCATCCCTCCCACAGACCCCCTCGCATCCCTCCCACAGACCCCCTCGCATCCCTCCCACAGACCCCCTCGCATCCCTCCCACAGACCCCCTCGCATCCCTCCCACAGACCCCCTCGCATCCCTCCCACAGACCCCCTCGCATCCCTCCCACAGACCCCCTCGCATCCCTCCCACAAACCCCCTCGCATCCCTCCCACAGACCCTCACATCCCTCCCACAGACCCTCACATCCCTCCCACAGACCCTCACATCCCTCCCACACACCCTCACATCCCTCCCACACACCCTCACATCCCTCCCACACACCCTCACATCCCTCCCAGACCCCCTCACATCCCTCCCACAGACCCCCTCACATCCCTCCCACAGACCCTCACATCCCTCCCACAGACCCTCACATCCCTCCCACAGACCCCCTCACATCCCTCCCACAGACCCTCACATCCCTCCCACAGACCCCCTCACATCCCTCCCACAGACCCCCTCACATCCCTCCCAGACCCCCTCACATCCCTCCCACAGACCCCCTCACATCCCTCCCCACAGACCCCCTCACATCCCTCCCAGACCCCCTCACATCCCTCCCACAGACACCCTCACATCCCTCCCACAGACACCCTCACATCCCTCCCACAGACCCTCACATCCCTCCCACAGACCCCCTCACATCCCTCCCACAGACCCCCTCACATCCCTCCCACAGACCCCCTCACATCCCTCCCACAGACCCTCACATCCCTCCCACAGACCCCCTCACATCCCTCCCACAGACCCCCTCACATCCCTCCCACAGACCCCCTCACATCCCTCCCACAGACCCCCTCACATCCCTCCCACAGACCCCCTCACATCCCTCCCAAAGACCCCCTCACATCCCTCCCACAGACCCCCTCACATCCCTCCCACAGACCCTCACATCCCTCCCACAGACCCCCTCACATCCCTCCCACAGAGTGGTGAACACAGCGAGACCAACCAGAGAATTCTATAAATGTTCAGAATAACTTGCCTGTTTATGGTTTCAATATCTATATTTATGAAGTCCACCATCCCATTTATTGGCTGGATTCTCCCTCCACAGAGGCTGTCAGACTTGCTGAGATTTTCCAGCAGTTTCTGTTTTGTTTCAAATTCCAGAATCCGCAGCATTTCGCTTCCATTCCATTGGCCAAAATTGTACTCCCAAAGTGTCCTGTCACCATCAAAGGTCAAAGTGCATGACCCCCCCCCCCCCCCCCAGATCCCTTTGCTCCCGGACACTCTATGGAACTCTGTCAGTAAGTCTATCCATCCCTCCCACTTCTCCATAGGGAATTCCAGCTGCCTTTTGTCTGTTTCTTGCTCAGTTTATTCGGATCGTCACCTCCTGGGGCCAGCTGCCTATCAGCAAGTTCTGGAATCTTTCCGATTGTCAGAGGTTTTTGGTTTACAAAAGATGTTTGTGCTTTGTGGCGGGGAGGGGGGTGAGGGAGGCTGGGAATAGGAGGCACTCACCGGTCAATCCAAGGGAACGAGCCCTTACCCAGAGCAGGGGGAGTTTATTGGGCAGAGGAGTGGGTTTGTCATTACTCGATTTACACTGACCCTGTCTGTGATTTGTGAACCTGAACTGGCTCAGCTCAGTCTATACGCTGTAAGTTGCCATGAATTCTAACCATTTCCCTCACCCAGAGCATCCCACCCAGAGTGTGTCCCACCTCACCCAGAGTCTGACCCACCTCACCCAGAGTGTGTCCCACCTCACCCAGAGTGTGTCCCACCTCACCCAGAGTGTGTCCCACCTCACCCAGAGTGTGACCCACCTCACCCAGAGCGTGTCCCACCTCACCCAGAGCGTGTCCCACCTCACCCAGAGCGTGTCCCACCTCACCCAGAGCGTGTCCCACCTCACCCAGAGCGTGTCCCACCTCACCCAGAGCGTGTCCCACCTCACCCAGAGCGTGTCCCACCTCACCCAGAGCGTGTCCCACCTCACCCAGAGCGTGTCCCACCTCACCCAGAGCGTGTCCCACCTCACCCAGAGCGTGTCCCACCTCACCCAGAGCGTGTCCCACCTCACCCAGAGCGTGTCCCACCTCACCCAGAGCGTGTCCCACCTCAGTGTCGAGTGTGTCCCACCTCAGTGTCGAGTGTGTCCCACCTCAGTGTTGACAGTGTCCCACGTCACTAGTGAGGGTTTTTCTTTGAGGGATTATTTAGTTTCGATACAGTACGGTCAGCGGCCGTCACTGAGAAGGTAGTTAATGACATGCTAAGCTGAGAATGGACCAATCCCCACAGGGGTCAAATTCAGCAACTAGGTTCAGCTAAAGTACAATAATTTCACTCGGTGTAATGAAGAGAGAGAGAGAGAAATGGAGATTTTTCAATGTTTTGAATGCAGATAGTTACACAGAAACACGGTTTGCAGTCAGGGATACTGACGAGGATTGTGTGATACTTTGGCTTGCGATTATGCAGCTGACAAGTTGATGCTAGTGGGAGGATTCCGAGATCCCCCGATTCAGAGGGCAGAGGGATGGAGGGAGGGAGGGATGGAGGGAGGGAGGGAGGGGTGGAGGGAGGGGTGGAAGAGGACAGGGGGAACAGATGAACCGTCCTGTTCAGACTCAACAGGCAAAGTCTTCGAAGGGCAGTGTGTGCTGAGGGTGGCGAGGCAGAGTGTTGCTGCTGATAATCATTCCTTCAGGGTTACATCTCACCGAGTCACAAGAGCTCTGAGGACACAAAGACAGAAAGTTCCAGTAAAACACAGCTCCCAAATCCACAGACATTTGGAACTATGATGGTTAGATGGCAATGTAATTTGAGAGACAGGATCTACAGGCATTTAGAGACACAAGGACTGATTAGGGACAGTCAGCATGCCTTTGTGAGTGGAAAATCATGTCTCACAAATTTGTTTGAGTTTTTGAAGGAGTAACCAAGAAGGTAGATGAGGGCAGTGCAGTTGACGTTGTCTACATGGACTTTAGCAAGGCCTTTGACAAGGTACCACATGGTAGGTTGTTGCATAAAGTTAAATCTCACAGGATCCAGGGTGAGGGATCTAAATGGAGACAAAATTGGCTTCTTGACAGAAGTCAGAGGGTGGTTGTAGAGAGTTGTTTTTGAAACTGGAGGCCTGTGACCAGCGGTGTGCCTCAGGGATCAGTACTGGGCCCACTGTTATTTCTCATTTATATTAATGATTTGGATGAGAATATAGGGGGCATGGTTAGTAAGTTTGCAGATGACACTAAGATTGGTGGCATAGTGGACAGTGAAGAAAATTATCTCCAATTGCAATGGGATCTTGATCAATTGGGCCAGTGGGCTGACGAATGGCAGATGGAGTTTAATTTAGATAAATGTGAGGTGATGCATTTTGGTCGATTGAACCAGGGCAGGACTTACTCAGTTAACGGTAGGGTGTTGGGGAGAGTTACAGAACAAAGAGACCCAGGGGTACATGTTCATAGCTCCTTGAAAGTGGAGTCACAGGTGGACAGAGTGGTGAAGAAGGCATTCGGCATGCTTGGTTTCATCGGTCAGAACATTGAATACAGGAGTTGGGACGTCTTGTTGAAGTTGTACAAGACATTGGGAAGGCCACACTTGGAATACTGTGTACAGTTCTGGTCACCCTATTATAGAAAGGAGATTATTAAACTAGAAAGAGTGCGGAAAAGATTTACTAGGATGCTACTGGGACTTGATGGATTGAGTTATAAGGAGAGGTTGGATAGACTGGGACTTTTTCCTCTGGAGTGTAGGAGGCTGAGGGGTGATCTTATAGAGGTCTATAAAATAATGAGGGGCACAGATCAGCGAGATAGTCAATATCTTTTCCCAAAGGTAGGGGAGTCTAAAACTAGAGGGTATAGGTTTAAGGTAAGAGGGGAGAGATACAAAAGGGTCCAGAGGGGCAATTTTTTCACACAGAGGGTGGGGAGTGTCTGGAACAAGCTGCCAGAGGCAGTAGTAGAGGGGGGTATAATTTTATCTTTTAAAAAGCATTTAGACAGTTACATGGGTACGATGGGTATAGAGGGATATGGGCCAAATGTGGGCAATTGGGATTAGCTTAGGGGTTTAAAAAAAAGGGCGGCATGGAGAAGTTGTGCCGAAGGGCCTGTTTCCCTGCTGTAAACCCCTATGCCTCTAAGTATATATGTGTTCCAGATTGAAGAGCAGTTTGTGTCTGAATCAACAATTTAGCTTTTGTTCATTACATTCATTATCCTGAATAGGTGTTAAAGCTTGAGGCACAATCACAGGGTCAGTGCTGAGGGAGTGCCGCACTGTCAGAGGGTCAGTGCTGAGGGAGTGCCGCACTGTCAGAGGGTCAGTGCTGAGGGAGTGCCGTACTGTCAGAGGGTCAGTGCTGAGGGAGTGCCGCACTGTCAGAGGGTCAGTGCTGAGGGAGTGCCGCACTGTCAGAGGGTCAGTGCTGAGGGAGTGCCGCACTGTCAGAGGGTCAGTGCTGAGGGAGTGCCGTACTGTCAGAGGGTCAGTGCTGAGGGAGTGCCGCACTGTCAGAGGGTCAGTGCTGAGGGAGTGCCGCACTGTCAGAGGGTCAGTGCTGAGGGAGTGCCGCACTGTCAGAGGGTCAGTGCTGAGGGAGTGCCGTACTGTCAGAGGGTCAGTGCTGAGGGAGTGCCGCACTGTCAGAGGGTCAGTGCTGAGGGAGTGCCGCACTGTCAGAGGGTCAGTGCTGAGGGAGTGCCGCACTGTCAGAGGGTCAGTGCTGAGGGAGTGCCGCACTGTCAGAGGGTCAGTGCTGAGGGAGTGCCGCACTGTCAGAGGGTCAGTGCTGAGGGAGTGCCGCACTGTCAGAGGGTCAGTGCTGAGGGAGTGCCGTACTGTCAGAGGGTCAGTGCTGAGGGAGTGTCGCACTGTCAGAGGGTCAGTACTGAGGGAGTGCCGCACTGTAATAGGGTCAGTACTGAGGGAGTGCCGCACTGTCAGGGGGTCAGTACTGAGGGAGTGCCGCACTGTCAGAGGGTCAGTACTGAGGGAGTGCCGCACTGTCAGAGGGTCAGTGCTGAGGGAGTGCCGCACTGTCAGAGGGTCAGTGCTGAGGGAGTGCCGTACTGTCAGAGGGTCAGTGCTGAGGGAGTGTCGCACTGTCAGAGGGTCAGTACTGAGGGAGTGCCGCACTGTAATAGGGTCAGTACTGAGGGAGTGCCGCACTGTCAGGGGGTCAGTACTGAGGGAGTGCCGCACTGTCAGAGGGTCAGTACTGAGGGAGTGCTGCACTGTCAGAGGGTCAGCGCTGAGGGAGTGCCGCACTGCCAGAGGGTCAGCGCTGAGGGAGCGCCACACTGTCAGAGGGTCAGTGCTGAGGGAGTGCCGCACTGTCAGAGGGTCAGTACTGAGGGAGTGCCGCACTGTCAGAGGGTCAGTGCTGAGGGAGTGCCGCACTGTCAGAGGGTCAGTGCTGAGGGAGTGCCGCACTGTCAGAGGGTCAGTGCTGAGGGAGTGCCGCACTGTCAGAGGGTCAGCATTTTCTTTCTTCTGGTTACTCACGAGTTTGAGGTCATCGATTACCAGAGTTGCGATGCTGTTCTGGGTTTCTGCTGGAGAGCGTCGGTGAGGATTCAGAATTTGCCGAAGTTTATTCCGGATTAGCTGCACAATAACAATGGGATTATTCAATACATCTGGTCACCTCCCAGCAACACATCCCAGCGGCAGACACTCTGTACCCCCCCCCCCCCTCCCATTCCCCGGCACGGTTCAGGAACCAGTCTGCACACCTCCAGTGGTACCTCAGCGCAACAGGCCATTGGTCAGAAGCTGGGTCTCCTACATCGAGTAACTCACCTCCTGACTCCCCAGAGTCTGTCCACCATCTACAAGGGACAACTCCGGAGTGTGATGGAAAACTCCCCACCTCCACACAGTGAGCACGTGACAACAACACTGAACACCATCCAGGACAAAGCAGCCCCACTTGACCGGAACCCCATCTACAAACATCCACTCTTTCAACACTGCCCACTGACTGCCCACTGACTGCCCACTGCTCAAACTGCCCACTGTCCACACTGCCCACTGTCCACACTGCCCACTGTCCACACTGCCCATTGACCACACTGCCCACTGTCCACACTGCCCACTGACCACACTGCCCATTGACCACACTGCCCACTGTCCACACTGCCCACTGTCCACACTGCCCACTGTCCACACTGCCCATTGACCACACTGCCCACTGTCCACACTGCCCACTGACCACACTGCCCAGTAACTGTCCACAGTGCCAACTGTCCACACTGCCCAGTAACTGACCACACTGCCCACTGTCCACACTGCCCACTGCCCACTGCCCACACTGCCCACTGTCCACACTGCCCACTGTCCACACTGCCCACTGCCCACACTGCCCACTGTCCACACTGACCACACTGCCCACTGTCCACACTGCCCACTGACCACACTGCCCACTGACCACACTGCCCACTGTCCACAGTGCCCACTGACCACACTGCCCACTGCCCACACTGCCCACTGCCCACACTGCCCACTGTCCACACTGCCCACTGTCCACACTGCCCACTGACCACACTGCCCACTGACCACACTGCGTTCTCAGTGACTCCCGCTGTAACAGGCAGAGATGAACTCACCTCGTAAATATAGTCAATAATTTCGAGGATGGTTAGGATACTGGCTCCAATGAATAGCCCCATGTGACCACCGATATCTCCTGTGAGAACAGGACAGGAAACTGTCAATTCTCAGGACAGTTAGAGTGCGGGAAAAGGGGGAGCAAACACCCAGTGGATCCGATCCTCCCAACATTCTGAACTGGTGAGGGAAGCTGCTCTAATTCTCTATTGTTTCCTCAGCTGGAGTTTAGATTCGATGGGCTGAAGGGCCTCTTTCTGCACTGTAGGATTCTATGAAACCTCCCGCACTCTGTGCAATGCAGAGATCACAATCCGGAATATCATTAAAAACCAGGGGAGGGCGGGGCCTCTTCACACGGATAGATCTGGAACTCCGCACATGCGCAGTGGCTCCCCCCACAGTCAGCCTCCCGATCGCTGGCCATCCCGGGACCCCCGCACTGGTGAGACACCCGTGGTCCAATCGCAGCCCGACCCACTGCCTTTCCACCCCCTTCCCCAGTCCCAGAGCACTGCAATCTCCGGCCCCCACCCCCTCCCCCTCCCACCAGCCATGACAAATCCCCCCTCCGCCCTGCTGACCCACCCCGGGAGGCAAGGCCCCTCCTCTCGGCAGACAAGCCCCCTGCATCCCCCCCCCCGCCAGCCCTCCCTCCCTCCCAATGGTCCTGTCTGCAGGGTGGCAGCAGGACCCCCCACCCCCCCGCCCCCTTGGCCCTGCCCTATACCTGATGGGCAGTTCCAAGGTGCCCTCTGGGCAGTGCTAGGGGGCACAGGCTGGCACTGCCAGAGTGCCCATGGTCAGGGGGTATCCCACCCCACCTCCCGACCCACTGGGAGGGCCCCATCCCCCCCCCCCCCCATCTTTATTTCGGTGGGGTCTCCCATTAACTCCACAACCGTGGGGACCTTCTCTGAGCTCTGCCGGAGTGAAATTACACTGTCAGGATGGGAGATGTTATCCGGTTCGGAGAATCCCATCCCAGACCAATAATCACATTTAAAACAGATTAAAAATCCATTAAAGTTACTTTCCTCTCTTCCCGCTCGTTTCCAGCGCGGTCCCCACCGTGCCTGATCTCCGGCTCTGGGACACGCTTACATCAGGAATGTGTACACAGATCCCGCAAAATGTCCGATACACGCATCACCCAATCCAACACGCCAAAAACACGCACATCAGGACGGGAACATCGGACCCACTGTCTCCCTCCCTCACCCTCTCCCCATCTCCCTCTGTGTCAGCCCTCCTCCCCCTCCCTCCCTCACCCTCTCCCTCCCTCACCCTCTCCCCTCGCTCTCCCTCCCTCCTCCCCCTCCCTCCCTCACCCTCTCCCCTCGCTCTCCCTCTCCCCTCACCCTCCCTCCCTCACCCTCTCCCCTCGCTCTCCCTCTCTCCTCACCCTCCCTCCCTCACCCTCTCCCCTCGCTCTCCCTCTCCCCCTCACCCTCCCTCCCTCACCCTCTCCCCTCGCTCTCCCTCTCTCCTCACCCTCCCTCCCTCACCCTCTCCCCTTGCTCTCCCTCTCTCCTCACCCTCCCTCCCTCACCCTCTCCCCTCGCTCTCCCTCCCTCCTCCCCCTCCCTCCCTCACCCTCTCCCCTCGCTCTCCCTCTCCCCTCACCCTCCCTCCCTCACCCTCTCCCCTCGCTCTCCCTCTCTCCTCACCCTCCCTCCCTCACCCTCTCCCCTCGCTCTCCCTCTCCCCTCACCCTCCCTCCCTCACCCTCTCCCCTCGCTCTCCCTCTCTCCTCACCCTCCCTCCCCTCCCTCACCCTCTCCCCTCGCTCTCCCTCTCTCCTCCCACTCTCCCCTTCTCCCTCTTTGTCACTCCCCACCCTCCCTCTCTCCCTATCCCCTGTCCCCTCCCCCCATTGCCTCTAACTCCCTCTCGGTCTGTGATTGATGGGATTGGGTTGATGTTCCCCGGATTATTCTTGGAATGAGGTTCTCCTTGCCGTGAATCTTTGGGCCTTTCCCGGTGCAGTGACTTACCGAGCAATCCTGCCACTTCATAAGCTTTCTTCTGCTCAATTGTCTCATAGTTTAAAGCTTCGAAGTAAATGTCCAGCACCAGGTAATTCTCTCTACAGAAAGGAAGCAGAGGCAGGAGTAAAGAGACAGAGTGACTGCACTCACCTCAACCTCTGCTCCCCCCCACCCCGTCCCCCCCCAGTCTCTCCCCTCACCCCTCCCAGTCTCTCCCATCACCCCCCCCCCAGTCGCTCCCCTCACCCTGTCCCCCCCCAGTCTCTCCCCTCACCCCCCCCAGTCTCTCCCCTCACCCCTCCCAGTCTCTCCCCTCACCCCCCCCCCCAGTCTCTCCCCTCACCCCCCCAGTCTCTCCCCTCACCCCCCCAGTCTCTCCCCTCACCCCCCCCAGTCTCTCCCCTCACCCCCCCCCCCAGTCTCTCCCCTCACCCCCCCCAGTCTCTCCCCTCACCCCCCCCAGTCTCTCCCCTCACCCCCCCCCAGTCTCTCCCCTCACCCCCCCCCCCCCAGTCTCTCCCCTCACCCCCCCCCCCAGTCTCTCCCCTCACCCCCCCAGTCTCTCCCCTCACCCCCCCCAGTCTCTCCCCTCACCCCCCCCCCAGTCTCTCCCCTCACCCCCCCCCAGTCTCTCCCCTCACCCCTCCCAGTCTCTCCCCTCACCCCCCCCCCAGTCTCTCCCCTCACCCCCCCCCCAGTCTCTCCCCTCACCCCCCCCCCAGTCTCTCCCCTCACCCCCCCCAGTCTCTCCCCTCACCCCCCCCAGTCTCTCCCCTCACCCCCCCCCAGTCTCTCCCCTCACCCCCCCCCAGTCTCTCCCCTCACCCCCCCCCCAGTCTCTCCCCTCACCCCCCCCCCAGTCTCTCCCCTCACCCCCCCCAGTCTCTCCCCTCACCCCCCCCAGTCTCTCCCCTCACCCCCCCCAGTCTCTCCCCTCACCCCCCCCAGTCTCTCCCCTCACCCCCCCCCAGTCTCTCCCCTCACCCCCCCCCAGTCTCTCCCCTCACCCCCCCCAGTCTCTCCCCTCACCCCCCCCCAGTCTCTCCCCTCACCCCCCCCCCCCCAGTCTCTCCCCTCACCCCCCCCCCCAGTCTCTCCCCTCACCCCCCCCCCCCAGTCTCTCCCCTCACCCCCCCCAGTCTCTCCCCTCACCCCCTTCACTTTCTCTGGGAATTCTCTGGTTGTGACATCTCCATTTTTCACCTTCAGTTTCTTGTTCATTTTCCGGAACTTTCTATCCACTATGGAGGAGTAGAGAATTATATTTCTCACGCACCTATCAGAGCCTGAGGCGTTGCCAATTCTTTTCCAGTTGGTCAGTTATTTTTGTGGAAGTTCTGGGGGGGGTTCCCCAGGGGTGAGACCCTTCTCTTTTCCCGATATTATTAACGACCTGGATCTCAGTTTACACGTGGGACAGGTTCCAAAAGTTGAGGATGAAATAAAACTTGGAAATATTTGTAAACTGTCTGGAGGATTTTGATAGGATGTCGGCAAGTTGCTGGAGTGGGCGATGAAAGGCAGATGAAGAGTAGGTGAGGTGAGAGATAACGGGGGAAGATCACAGACAGACATTATAACATAAAGGGTAAAATCCCCGATGGGGGGTCAGGAGCAGAGGAAGCGGGGCGTATCTGTGCAGAGATCACTGAAGGTGGCAGGACAGGTGGAGAGAACGGTTAATAAAGCAGCTCATATTCTGGGTTTTATTAATAGGGGCACAGAGTGCAAGAGCACAGAGTTACTGCCGATTTTATACAAGACCCTTGTTAGACCGCAGCTGGAATATTGTGCACCGTTCTGGGAGCCGCGCGATAGGAAGAAAGCGCAGAGGAGGATTACAGGAATGGTCCCAGAGATGAGAAACTTCAGTGAAGAGGATCGATCGGAGAGGTTGGGACTGTTCCTCTTGGAGAGAAGAAGCTAAGAGGAGATTTGATAGAAATGTTTAAAAGCTGGACAGAGTCAATCGGGAAAAACTGTTCCCACTCGGAAAAGGATCGAGAATGAGAGGGCACAGATTTCAGGTGATTCACAAAAGAAGCAGATGTGATGGGAGAAACTGGCTTTTCCACCCAGTGAGTGGTTGGGGTCTGGAATGGGGAGCCGGGGGGGGGAGTGGAGGCAGCTTCAATCGAGGCATTATAGGAGACATTAGATGATGATTTGGATAGAAACAGTGTTCGGGGGTCTGGGGAAAAGGCAGAGAAACTGCAGTAAAGCCATGATAGTCATTTGGAGAGTAGGTGCAGACATGATGGGCTAAATGGCCTCCGTCTGTCCCATAACAATTCTGTAATTAGGTAAGGTGTAAAATATAAGGGGAAGGTGGAACTGTCTGAAACATTAGTTAGGCCAGGTTTGGATCACTGTGTGCAGGTGTGGTCACCCCACTGTAGAAAGTTTACAGTGAGGGTGTAGAGGAGATTGACGGGGATATTACAGGACTGGGATATTACAGGACTAGGATATTACAGGATTGGGAAATTACAGGACTGGGAAATTACAGGACTGGGATATTACAGGACTGGGATATTACAGGACTGGGATATTACAGGATTGGGAAATTACAGGACTGGGATATTACAGGACTGGGAAATTACAGGATTGGGAAATTACAGGACTGGGATATTACAGGACTGGGAAATTACAGGATTGGGAAATTACAGGACTGGGAAATTACAGGACTGGGATATTACAGGATTGGGAAATTACAGGATTGGGAAATTACAGGATTGGGATATTACAGGACTGGGATATTACAGGACTAGGATATTACAGGATTGGGAAATTACAGGACTGGGATATTACAGGACTGGGAAATTACAGGATTGGGAAATTACAGGACTGGGATATTACAGGACTAGGATATTACAGGATTGGGAAATTACAGGACTGGGAAATTACAGGACTGGGATATTACAGGACTGGGAAATTACAGGACTGGGATATTACAGGACTAGGATATTACAGCGATGAGGAAAGATTGGAAAGGATGTGATTATTCTCTCTGGGATAGAGGAGAGCTGAGGGGCTGGGGTAGAATGGATGGGAAGGGCCTGTCAGCTTAACAGAGAGGTCACTGATTTGGGGGTATTGATTTAAAGTGATTGGTAGAAGGAATAGGGGGCTGGAGAGGGAAAAACCTTTCAGCCGGGGGCTGTGGGGTCTGGAACTCACTGCCTGAAAGAGCAGTGGAGGCAGAGAACCTCAGCTCACTGAGAACTACCGAGAAAATACTGCAGAGCGGGGAATAGGCCGGGGGTTCGGTTCTCATCTGGTGCAGGTGTGATGGGTCAGGTGAGCTCTTTCTACAGGGTAAACGTTCCAGGATTTACAATCTGTCGTCTTTCACACAAAAACAGAAAGACTTACTTGATGTTTTGCTCTGAGGTGTTGTATCTCTTAGCAAGGAACTTGGAGCTACCTCTGCTGGGGATTTTTACCATCGACAGGTCTTTACCGTAGCGTATTAAACTGCACGGGGTTTCACATTTACAACTTAGGTTTGATGTTGAGACCAGTTCATCTGCAGAAAGAAACAAAATCATGAACCATCCTGATAAAGACTGATTCCCAAATCATCACCGCAACAACACGCAACGCAACACGCAACATTACAAAAACACACAACATGCAAGACAACAGCGACATAACACATAACATAGCAAAAACACACAACATCCAACACAACCGCAACAGCATTGCAAAAAGACACAACACAACCCCAGCACCATGCAACACAACCCTAACATCACGCAACACAACCCTAACATCACGCAACACAACCCTAACATCACGCAACACAACCCTAACATCACGCAACACAACCCTAACATCACGCAACACAACCCTAACATCACGCAACACAACCCTAACATCACGCAACACAACCCTAACATCACGCAACACAACCCTAACATCACGCAACACAACCCTAACATCACGCAACACAACCCTAACATCACGCAACACAACCCTAACATCACGCAACACAACCCTAACATCACGCAACACAACCCTAACATCACGCAACACAACTGCAACAACACACAACACAACATACAAAAAGCACGCATCAAACCCATCCTTATACATTCTCATGTACACTCTCCCCTATCACTGTCTCTACCCATCCATTCCCCCTCCCAGACCCCCATGTACACTCTCCCCTATCACCGTCTCTACCCATCCATCCCCCCTCCCAGACCCTCATGTACACTCTCCCTTATCACCGTCTCTACCCATCCATCCCCCCTCCCAGACCCCCATGTACACTCTCCCCTATCACCGTCTCTACCCATCCATTCCCCCTCCCAGACCCTCATGCACACTCTCCCCTATCACCGTCTCTACCCATCCATTCCCCCTCCCAGACCCCCATGTACACTCTCCCCTATTACCGTCTCTACCCATCCATTCCCCCTCCCAGACCCTCATGCACACTCTCCCCTATAATGTTCCCATCATGAGCTGGTTCTGCCTGTACAGGATGTGTGAAGAGGGAGAATTAGAAGATTACGTTGATGAATTTTTAAAGTGTAAGTTACAGAGACGGTTAAAAAGACCATTGTGGGTTTTATAAACGGCAGCAACATGAAAACATGTTGTTCAATGTGAATAAACCACTGGTTATTATTGTGCTGAATTCTGGGCTCCACACTTTAGGAAGGATGTCCTGGCCTTGGGGAGGGGGCGAAGGGAGATTTACTGCAATGTTCCCAGGGATGAGGGACTTCAGTTAATGTTAAAGAGAGACTGGAGACTCCGGGATTGATCTTCTTGGAGCACACAAGGTTAAGAAGAAATTTAATAGAGGTTACAAAATTCAGGAAGGGGTTGAATGGATTAAATTTGGAGAAAGTGTTTTTAGTAACAGGAGGGTAGGTAACCCGGGGGAAACAGATTGAAGAGAATTGCCTGCAGAACAGGAGAGTGAGATGAGAAGGATTCTTTTCCACGGCGATGTGTTGGGATCTGCCTGAAAGGAAACAGGTTCAACAGGAACTTTCACAAGGCAACTGGACAAATAGCTGATAAGGAAAATAGTGGCAGCCTCTGGGGAGAGAGTGGGAGGAGGGGGTGGGAGTAATTGAACAGCTCTTTCAAAGAGCTAGCACTGACACAATGGGGCGAATGGCTCCCCCTGTGCTGTAAGATTGTGAGGATTTAATTACTTACCCAGGGTCTTGTCTGCACATTCCACATATTGTTTTGGTGAACAGATACTTTCATGACCTGTGGAATGGAAACACATTCAGTAACTGACTCAATCCAAACTCCAATCCTCAAACACAAACCCTCCCAGAGAGACCTTTGCAAAGACATTCCTTGGATGTGAGGATCTCTGGGATACTCGCGTGTTTATGAAAAGGAAAATGGAACGGGATCTGTATTTAGGGATTTGGGGAAGTAAAACTGGGCAGCAGGGTGGCACGGTGGTTAGCACCACTGCCCCACAGCACCAGGGACTGGGTTCAATTCCCGGCTCGGGTCACTGCCTGTGCAGAGTCTGCACATTCTCCCCATGTCTGTGTGGGTTTCCTCTGGGTGCTCCGGTTTCCACCCACACTCCAAAGATGTGCGGGTTAGGTGAATTGGTCGTGCTAAATTGCCACTTAGTGTCAGGGGGGACTATCTCGGGTAAATGTATAGGGTAACGGGGAAAGGGCATCGGGGGGACTGTGCTTGGCTCGACGAGCTGGATGGCCTCCTTCTGCACTGTGGGAATTCTGTGATTCTATGAAACCAAAATAGAAACAGAAATGGGAAAGTCGTCAGGCTCCGACAGGAACTCATTCGGAAAAAAATCTAAGAACATAGAACATAGAATCCTACAGTGCAGAAAGAGGCCCTTCGGCCCATCGAGTCTGCACCGAACACAATCCCACCCAGGCCCTACCCCCATATCGCTACACATTTACCCTAATCCCTCTAACCTACGCATCCCAGGACACCAAGGGGCAATTTTTGCACGACCAATCAACCTAACCCGCACATCTTTGGGCTGTGGGAGGAAACCGGAGCCCCCGGAGGAAACCCACACCAATAAGGTGTGAAGTTATTGAATCCCTGAGGACCCATTGGTGCAAATGAATAAATGGATGAATACAAAGGCTGGGTCTGGGAACCATGTTCCCGCCCCAGATTCAAGCGCTCTGGCAATACAATATACCGGGCTGTTACTGAGCCACTCAGTAAAACAATCCAACCATTGGACTGGTAACTAGTTTCCAGCAAAGGAACACACCCTAGTGAGGAACAGAACCATGAAGCTGAGATTGAGTGGGAGCTGCTGAATGGAAATGGGAATCAGAACAAAAACGTAAGAACATAAGATCTTGGAGCAGGAGTCAGCCATTCGGCCCCTCGAGCCTGCCCTGCCATTCAATAAGATCATGGCTGATCTTTTCATGGACTCAGCTCCACTTACCCACCCACTCACCATAACCTTTAATTCCTTTACTGTTCAAAAATTTATCTATCCTTGCCTTAAAAACATTCAATAAGGCAGCCTCAACTGCTTCACTGGGCAGAGAATTCCACAGATTCACAACCCCTTGTCTGAAGAAGTTCCTCCTCAACTCAGTCCTAAATCTGCTCCCCCTTATTTTGAGGCCATGCCCCTTAGTTCTAGTTTCACCCGCCAGTGGAAACCACTTCCCTACTTCTATCTTATCCATTCCCTTCATAATCTTATATGTTTCCATAAGATCTCCCCTCATTCTTCTGAATTCCAATGAGTATAGGGAGATATGTGGAAGCCTGAATTCGTGTGGCAATCTAGGGCAGAGGAACACTGAAAGGAGAGAAAGGAGATTGAAATCCTGGAGGTGGATCCTCGGTGAAGACATCTGCATGGAAGTCTTGTACGGGACAAGATTTCAAAATGTTCTTCAAGAGTGTAATTTAAAAAGCTTTGTATTGGAGACCACGGAATCCACAGAATCTCGACAGTTAAGAAGGAGGCCATTCAACCCATTGAGTTTGCACTGGATCTCTGATGGAGCATCATACCCAGACCTTATCCCCATAACACTGTGCATTAAACATGACTGATCCGTCTAACCCACACATCTTTGGGACTGTGGGAGGAAACCCACGCAGACACGGGGAAAAATGCAAACTCCACACAGACAGTGACCCAAGCCAGGAATTGAACCTGGGTCCCTGGCGCTGTGAGGTAGCAGTGCTAACCCACTGTGCCACTGCACTGCTCCAGCGCCACTGCAGTGAGATCGATTGGGTCTTTGTGTGACAAGGGTCTGTGTGACCTCTGTCGCTTGGTTTCAGTGTGTGGTGTGTCTGAGCACATTTTGCCAGTTGGTTCATATGGACTGTGTCCTTACTGAGAACATTAGACTATAAAATAGATTTTGTGACTTGTATTATTTATACAGATTTGTATCTATCTGGAAAGGAACAGCTTGTGTGAAGTATCATCGTAAAACTTAGCTATTTCTTAAAAATTCATTGGCAGTCATGTGACTCTGTTCATCAAAAGATCAAACTGTTAAAGATAGAAGTTTGGATTTATTGAGCCAGGATTGCACTCTGGGATTTGGCGAATCAGCAGAAACACTAACCGGGCTCTGAATAACTCACCAATGAGACACATCGTACAATGCTGCCTGGGGAGAACAGAGTTACTGATTCAATCTCTAATCTGATCAACAAGTTAATGGTGACACACAAACTATCCCTCAGAGTGAAGCAGAGCTCCTCCAATAGAGACTCCTGGGCAGAAAGCACAGGAAGTGGATTGTGTTCATTTCCTGTGTGGTAAAGTTTGCAGAACTTTTCCCTGTTTCCAGAGTTAATCAGATATTGAACACTTTTCTTAATCATCACAGCAACAGTGAATGATAGAGCTGATCAATTCTTCACCAAAGGCAAAGAAGCTCTTGCCATTTGCTAACAGGGAACTGTACACATCAGGGAGAATCTCGGTTTGTCCTCTCTGGTTCAAGAGAGTTCTCTGCATCCTGAAGCTTTCTGACCTGAACAACTGTTCCAGTGAGGAGGGTTTATGCTCAGTTGTCAGAGAGATCACAGGCCAGTTACCAGCAAGTGCTGGAGAGACGCTCGACCGATAGGTTCAACCTGCAGAGAAAGGAATGGTGGCTGTTTGTGTTTCCATGGTGCTGGTAGAGAGCTCAGAGCACTCAGTGTGAGACTGAATCCCTGTCTGACAATGACTCAGAGAATCCGAGGAATTCGAGAGAATCTGTAACAGTGAGAGGTTTAAAAGATTCAACAATGAAACGTGAAAAGTTTACAAAGACAATAAAGGAAATTGAGGGTGGCACAATGGTTAGCACTGAGCTATCTGAACTGCTGTCCTTTTATTGTTGCTACAGTCTATAATGGGCCTTTAGTTTATGAGTAATCTGGGCCTAATGCAATGTTCTGGAGTTTTCTGACCCTTTTTGAATTGCTGGGGGAAGAATGATTGACAGGTCCGGAAAGGGACAGTCTCCTTTCACAGGGAAATCGGACTCTCAGTTTGTCAGATACTGTAGGGTCTCCAAGCTGGAAGCTGTGTTCTTGTCTCTCTCGCTGCTATTGGAAATCCAGCTGTCTGTAAGGTGCAGCTGGAAGCTAGCTGGCAATCTGTATCTCTGTGTGTCAGAATGTGATTTGATTTGATTTATTATTATTGTCACATGTATTAACATACAGTAAAAAGTACTGTTTCTTGTGGGCTTTACAGAAAATGCATATTGTTCATAGAGAAGGAAACAAAAGAGTGCAGAATTTAGCGTTAGACTCATAGTGAGGGTGTAGAGAAAGATCAACTTAATGTGAGGTAGGTCCATTCGAAAGTCTGACAGCAGCAGGGAAGAAGCTGTTCTTGAGTCGGTTGGTACGGGACCTCAGACTTTTGTATCCTTTTCCTGATGGAAGAAGGTGGAAGAGAGAATGTCCGGAGTGTGTGGGGTCCTTAATTATACTGACTGCTTTTCAGAGGCAGCGGGAAGTGTAGACAGAGTCAATGGATGGGAGGCTGGTTTGTGTGATGGATTGGGCTATGTTCATGACCTTTGGTCTTGGGCAGAGCAGGAGCCCAGACCGAGCTGTGATACAACCAGAAAGGATGCTCTCTATGGGGCATCTGTAAATGTTGGTGAGAGTTGTAGCGGACATGCCAAATTTCCTTAGTCTTCTGAGAAAGTAGAGGCATTGGTGGGGTTTTCTTAACTATAGTGTCGGCGTGGGGGGGACCAGGACAGGCTGTTCGTGGACACCTAAAAGCTTGGAGCTCTTGACATTTCTACTTCATCTCGTTGATACAGGGGCATGTTCTCCTTTATTTTCCCTGCAATCGATGACAATCTCCTTTGTTTTGTTGATATTGCAGGAGAGATTATTGTTACCGCACCAGTTCACCAGATTCTCCATCTCATTCCTGTTCTCTGTCTCCTCATTGTTTGAGATCCAACTCACTACGGTGATGTCATCAGCAAACTAGAAAATCGAATTGGAGGGGAATTTGGCCGCACAGTCAGAGGTTTATAAGGAGTGTAGTGAGGGGGCTGAGAACACAGCCTTGTGGGGCACCGGTGTTGAGGATGATCCTGGAGGAGGTGTTGTTGCTGATCCTTACTGACTGTGGTCTGTGGGTTCGGAAGTTCAGGATCCAGTCACAGAGGGAGGAGCTGAGGCCCAGGCCACGGAGTTTGAAGATGAGTTTCATGGGAATGATAGTGTTAAAGACTGAGCTGTCGTTGATAAATAGGAGTCTGACAGAGGTGTCCTTGTTACCTCAGTGTGCAAAAACTCCAGGACTGAGAAGGCCTCAGTGTTTCCAATTCAACAACCAATGGGCTCACAGCAGGTGTTGGAAAGCTGCAAGATCCAGCATCATGTGAGCACAGTTACTTTCCACACTGAGCCGGGGATAGTGGAAGATTGTCAGGCTGTTTGGTTGGAAGATCATTGTGAGCTGTTAAGGTTTATATAATATCATAGAGTCATAGAGTCCTATTGATTTACAGCATGGAAACAGGCCCTTTGGCCCAACTTATCCATACTGCCCATACAAGTAAGCTAATCTCAATTGCCCGCATTTGGCCCATATCCCTCTATATCCATCGTACCCATGTAACTATCTAAATGATTTTTAAAAGATAAAATTGTACCCGCCTCTACTACTATCTCTGGCAGCTCGTTCCAGACACCCACCACCCTCTGTGTGAAAAAATTGCCCCTCTGGACACTTCTGTATCTCTCCCCTCTCACCATAAACCTATACCCTCTAGTTTTAGACTCCCCGATCTTTGGGAAAAGATATTGACTATCTCGCTAATCTGTGCCCCTTGTAATTTTATATGGCTTTATTTTTCTTGTTTATAATTGGTAAAAGTTATTACGAATTGGCTTATTATATGTTATCTGTGTTCTTAAATAAACTTTGTGTGATAAAAGCTCCCCAGAGGCTCATTTCAATCGTACCAGAGTTAAACATCTGATGCTCACCTGGGCCAAGTTTAAATGAAAACACTTGTGGTCTCATAAACCACCGCGAGGTTCTGGCCTGGACTATTTGCAGTAAAAAGTCTGACAACACCAGGTTTTAGTCCAACCGATTTATTTGATAATATTCCCACAAGCTTTCGAGGGGACTGCCTCTTCGTCAGGTGAATGGAGAGTTCTGGCCTCAGACAGACAGAGCATATTAAGCACAGACAGTTGCTGATTAGAATGTGAATCCTTACACCTAACCTGCTGTTCAAGTCTTAAAGTGGCTGATAATGTGAGTGGAAGGAGCACTGATCACAGTTTAAAGAGATGTGTATTGTCTCCAGACAGGACAGTTAGTGAGGTTTTGCAAACCCATGCAAGTCACGGGGGTTACAGATAGTGCGACATGAACCCAAGATCCCTGTTGAGACCATCCTCATGTGTGCGGAACTTGGCTATCAGTCTCTGTTCAGCGACTCTGCGCTGTCGTGTGTCGTGAAGGCCGCCTTGGAGAATGCTTACCCGAAGGTCAGAGGCTGAATGCCCGTGACCGCTGTAATCTCTAAACTGTCTGTGCTTTATATGCTCTGTCTGAGGCCAGAACTCTCCATTCACCTGACGAAGAGGCAGTCCCCTCGAAAGCTTGTGAGAATATTATCAAATAAATCGGTTGGACTAAAACCTGGTGTTGTCAGACTTTTTACTGTGTTTACGCCAGTCCAACGCCGGCATACCCACATCTGGACTATTTGTACATAATCAATATTACAAGGCCAGTCATGTTTATTATTGTTCTGGCATTAATATATTGATCAGAGATTCCTGGGAAAAGAGGAATTCTCTACCCCATTGTGACCATAAGACCGTCACTCACAGCTGAGTGACAGATTGCTGCACACACTCACACTGTACCTGGCATATGGACCATCCGACAGTGACATTTACTGACCACAGCCTCTTTCTCACAGTGGATACGACACGCCGTTATACTGTAGTCATCATAGCCAGGCAGGAGGTGCCCATTGCCAACTGACCGACAGTCACCCCAGGGTCGGGGCAAATATGTCAACTGGATAAAAAGGTGGAGAGAAAGAGAACAACAGAAAACTGCAAACATTCATATAATCCCAGGACAGGTACAGCACAGGGTTAGATACAGAGTAAAGCTCCCTCTACACTGTCCCCATCAAACACTCCCAGAACAGGGTCAGCACGGGGTTAGATACAGAGTAAATCTCCCTCTACACTGTCCCCCCATCAAACACTCCCAGGACAGGTACAGCACGGGGTTAGATACAGAGTAAAGTTCCCTCTACACTGTCCCCCCATCAAACACTCCCAGGACAGGTACAGCACGGGGTTAGATACAGAGTAAAGCTCCCTCTACACTGTCCCCCCATCAAACACTCTCAGGACAGGTACAGCACGGGGTTAGATACAGAGTAAAGCTCCCTCTACACTGTCCCCCATCAAACACTCCCAGGACAGGTACAGCACGGGGTTAGATACAGAGTAAAGCTCCCTCTACACTGTCCCCCATCAAACACTTCCAGGACAGGTACAGCACAGGGTTAGATACAGAGTAAAGCTCCCTCTACACTGTCCCCCATCAAACACTCCCAGGACAGATACTGCACAGGGTTAGATACAGAGTAAAGCTCTCTCTACACTGTCCCCATCAAACACTCCAAGGACAGGTACAGCACGGGGTTAGATACAGAGTAAAGCTCCCTCCACACTGTCCCCCCATCAAACACTCTCAGGACAGGTACAGCACAGGGTTAGATACAGAGTAAAGCTCCCGCTACACTGTCCCCCCATCAAACACTCCCAGGACAGGTACAGCACGGGGTTAGATACAGAGTAAAGCTCCCTCTACACTGTCCCCCCATCAAACACTCTCAGGACAGGTACAGCACAGGGTTAGATACAGAGTAAAACTCCCTCTACACTGTCCCCCATCAAACACTCAGGGACAGCAAGGGGTTAGATACAGAGTAAAGCTCTCTCTACACTGTCCCCCATCAAACACTCCCAGGACAGGTACAGCACGGGGTTAGATACAGAGTAAAGCTCCCTCTACACTGTCCCCCATCAAACACTCCCAGGACAGATACTGCACAGGGTTAGATACAGAGTAAAGCTCTCTCTACACTGTCCCCATCAAACACTCCCAGGACAGGTACAGCACGGGGTTAGATACAGAGTAAAGCTCCCTCTACACTGTCCCCCCATCAAACACTCTCAGGACAGGTACAGCACGGGGTTAGATACAGATAAAGCTCCCTCTACACTGTCCCCCCATCAAACACTCCCAGGACAGGTACAGCACGGGGTTAGATACAGAGTAAAGCTCCCTCTACACTGTCCCCCCATCAAACACTCTCAGGACAGGTACAGCACGGGGTTAGATACAGAGTAAAGCTCCCTCTACACTGTCCCCCATCAAACACTCCCAGGACAGGTACAGCACGGGGTTAGATACAGAGTAAAGCTCCCTCCACACTGTCCCCCCATCAAACACTCTCAGGACAGGTACAGCACAGGGTTAGATACAGAGTAAAGCTCCCTCTACACTGTCCCCCCATCAAACACTCCCAGGACAGGTACAGCACGGGGTTAGATACAGAGTAAAGCTCCCTCTACACTGTCCCCCTATCAAACACTCTCAGGACAGGTACAGCACAGGGTTAGATACAGAGTAAAACTCCCTCTACACTGTCCCCCATCAAACACTCAGGGACAGCAAGGGGTTAGATACAGAGTAAAGCTCCCTCTACACTGTCCCCCATCAAACACTCCCAGGACAGGTACAGCACGGGGTTAGAAACAGAGTAAAGCTCCCTCTACACTGTCCCCATCAAACACTCCCAGGACAGGTACAGCACGGGGTTAGATACAGAGTAAAGCTCCCTCTACACTGTCCCCATCAAACACTCCCAGGGCAGGTACAGCACAGGGTTAGATATAGAGTAAAGCTCCCTCTACACTGTCCCCCCATCAAACACTCCCAGGACAGGTACAGCACGGGGTTAGATACAGAGTAAAGCTCCCTCTACACTGTCCCCCCATCAAACACTCCCAGGACAGGTACAGCACGGGGTTAGATACAGAGTAAAGCTCCCTCTACACTGTCCCCCATCAAACACTCCCAGGACAGGTACAGCATGGGGTTAGATACAGAGTAAAGCTCCCTCTACACTGTCCCCCATCAAACACTCCCAGACAGGTACAGCACGGGGTTAGATACAGAGTAAAGCTCCCTCTACACTGTCCCCATCAAACACTCCCAGGACAGGTACAGCACGGGGTTAGATACAGAGTAAAGCTCCCTCTACACTGTCCCCCATCAAACACTCCCAGGACAGGTACAGCACGGGGTTAGATACAGAGTAAAGCTCCCTCTACACTGTCCCCCCATCAAACACTCCCAGGGCAGGTACAGCACGGGGTTAGATACAGAGTGAAGCTCCCTCTACACTGTCCCCCATCAAACACTCCCAGGACAGATACTGCACAGGGTTAGATACAGAGTAAAGCTCTCTCTACACTGTCCCCATCAAACACTCCCAGGACAGGTACAGCACAGGGTTAGATACAGAGTAAAGCTCCCTCTACACTGTCCCCCATCAAACACTCCCAGGACAGATACTGCACAGGGTTAGATACAGAGTAAAGCTCTCTCTACACTGTCCCCATCAAACACTCCCAGGACAGGTACAGCACGGGGTTAGATACAGAGTAAAGCTCCCTCTACACTGTCCCCCCATCAAACACTCTCAGGACAGGTACAGCACGGGGTTAGATACAGAGTAAAGCTCCCTCTACACTGTCTCCCCATCAAACACTCCCAGGACAAGTACAGCACGGGGTTAGATACAGAGTAAAGCTCCCTCTACACTGTCCCCCCATCAAACACTCTCAGGACAGGTACAGCACGGGGTTAGATACAGAGTAAAGCTCCCTCTACACTGTCCCCCATCAAACACTCCCAGGACAGGTACAGCACGGGGTTAGATACAGAGTAAAGCTCCCTCTACACTGTCCCCCATCAAACACTCCCAGGACAGATACTGCACAGGGTTAGATACAGAGTAAAGCTCTCTCTACACTGTCCCCATCAAACGCTCCAAGGACAGGTACAGCACGGGGTTAGATACAGAGTAAAGCTCCCTCTACACTGTCCCCCCATCAAACACTCTCAGGACAGGTACAGCACAGGGTTAGATACAGAGTAAAGCTCCCTCTACACTTTCCCCCCATCAAACACTCCCAGGACAGGTACAGCACGGGGTTAGATACAGAGTAAAGCTCCCTCTACACTGTCCCCCCATCAAACACTCTCAGGACAGGTACACCACAGGGTTAGATACAGAGTAAAACTCCCTCTACACTGTCCCCCATCAAACACTCAGGGACAGCAAGGGGTTAGATACAGAGTAAAGCTCCCTCTACACTGTCCCCCATCAAACACTCCCAGGACAGGTACAGCACGGGGTTAGAAACAGAGTAAATCTCCCTCTACACTGTCCCCATCAAACACTCCCAGGACAGGTACAGCACGGGGTGAGATACAGAGTAAAGCTCCCTCCACACTTTCCCCATCAAACACTCCCAGGGCAGGTACAGCACGGGGTTAGATACAGAGTAAAGCTCCCTCTACACTGTCCCCATCAAACACTCCCAGGGCAGGTACAGCACAGGGTTAGATACAGAGTAAAGCTCCCTCTACACTGTCCCCATCAAACACTCCCAGGACAGGTACAGCACAGAGTTAGATACAGAGTAAAGCTCCCTCTACACTGTCCCCCATCAAACACTTCCAGGACAGGTACAGCACGGGGTTAGATACAGAGTAAAGCTCCCTCTACACTGTCCCCATCAAACACTCCCAGGACAGGTACAGCACGGGGTTAGATACAGAGTAAAGCTCCCTCTACACTGTCCCCATCAAACACTCCCAGGAGAGGTACAGCACGTGGTTAGATACAGAGTAAAGCTCCCTCTACAATTCCAGATAAAGGAAGTAAATTAACGAAAGACACAATTGATTGGTTGGAAATACCCTTTGTTCCTGACAAGCGACGAAGGTCTGGAATCCGGGAGGCACTCCGAATCCTAACTCGTGGATGTAGGGCGGCTCATTCTGATTGTGAATCTGAACTCGAATCCCTGCCTCAAAGGAGGTTTCATCTGAAACAGAATAAATTGTAAAATTAGACAATGCTGCCTCTGATATAAAGTTCCTGCAATCTCTTAATCCAATTCTCATTGCGGACCCTCACTGGGATACAGTTCCACACACACTGACTCTCACTGGGATACAGTTCCACACACATTGACTCTCACTGGGATACAGTTCCACACACACTGACTCTCACTGGGATACAGTTCCACACACACTGACTCTCACTGGGATACAGTTCCACACACATTGACTCTCACTGGGATACAGTTCCACACACACTGACTCTCACTGGGATACAATTCCACACACACTGACTCTTACTGGGATACAGGTCCACACACACTGACTCTCACTGGGATACAGTTCCACACACACTTACTCTCACTGGGATACAGTTCCACACACACTGACTCTCACTGGGATACAGTTCCACACACACTGACTCTCACTGGGATACAGTTCCACACACACTGACTCTCACTGGGATACAGTCCCACACACACTGACTCTCACTGGGATACAGTTCCACACAGACTGACTCTCACTGGGATACAATTCCACACACACTGACTCTCACTGGGATACAGTTCCACACACACTGACTCTCACTGGGATACAATTCCACACACACTGACTCTCACTGGGATACAGTTCCACACACACTGACTCTCACTGGGATACAGTTCCACACACACTGACTCTCACTGGGATACAATTCCACACACACTGACTCTCACTGGGATACAGTTCCACACACACTGACTCTCACTGGGATACAATTCCACACACACTGACTCTCACTGGGATACAGGTCCACACACACAGACTCTCACTGGGATACAGTTCCACACACACTTACTCTCACTGGGATACAGTTCCACACACACTGACTCTCACTGGGATACAGTTCCACACACACTGACTCTCACTGGGATACAGTTCCACACACACTGACTCTCACTGGGATACAGTTCCTCACACACTGACTCTCACTGGGATACAGTCCCACACACACTGACTCTCACTGGGATACAGTTCCACACACACTGACTCTCACTGGGATACAGTTCCACACACACTGACTCTCACTGGGATACAGTTCCACACACACTGACTCTCACTGGGATATAGGTCCACACACACTGACTCTCACTGGGATACAGTTCCACACACACTGACTCTCACTGGGATACAGTTCCACACACACTTACTCTCACTGGGATACAGTTCCACACACACTGACCCTCACTGGGATACAGTTCCACACACACTGACTCTCACTGGGATACAGTTCCACACACACTGACTCTCACTGGGATACAGTTCCACACACACTGACTCTCACTGGGATACAGTTCCACACACACTGACTCTCACTGGGATACAGTTCCACACAAACTGACTCTCACTGGGATACAGTTCCACACATACTGACTCTCACTGGGATACAGTTCCACACACACTGACTCTCACTGGGATACAGTTCCACACACACTGACTCTCACTGGGATACAGTTCCACACACACTGATTCTCACTGGGATACAGTTCCACACACACTGACTCTCACTGGGATACAGTTCCACACACACTGACTCTCACTGGGATACAGTTCCACACACACTGACTCTCACTGGGATACAGTTGCACACACACTGACTCTCACTCGGATACAGTTCCACACACACTGACTCTCACTGGGATACAGTTCCACACATACTGACTCTCACTGGGATACAGTTCCACACACACTGACTCTCACTGGGATACAGTTCCACACACACTGACTCTCACTGGGATACAGTTCCACACACACTGACTCTCACTGGGATAGAGTTCCACACACACTGACTCTCACTGGGATACAGTTCCACACACACTGACTCTCACTGGGATACAGTTCCACACACACTGACCCTCACTGGGATACAGTTCCACACACATTGACTCTCACTGGGATACAGTTCCACACACATTGACTCTCACTGGGATACTGTTCCACACATACTGACTCTCACTGGGATTCAGTTCCACATACACTGACTCTCACTGGGATACAGTTCCACACACACTGACTCTCACTGGGATACAGATCCACACACACTGACTCTCAGTGGGATACAGTTCCACACACACTGACTCTCACTGGGATACAGTTCCACACACACTGAATCTCACTGGGATACAGTTCCACACACACTGACTCTCACTGGGATACAGTTCCACACACACTGACTCTCACTGGGATACTGTTCCACACATACTGACTCTCACTGGGATACAGTTCCACACACACTGACTCTCACTGGGATACAGTTCCACACACACTGACTCTCACTGGGATACAGTTCCACACACACTGACTCTCACTGGGATACTGTTCCACACATACTGACTCTCACTGGGATACAGTTCCACACACACTGACTCTCACTGGGATACAGTTCCACACACACTGACTCTCACTGGGATACAGTTCCACACACACTGACTCTCACTGGGATACTGTTCCACACATACTGACTTTCACTGGGATACTGTTCCACACACACTGACTCTCACTGGGATACAGTCCCACACACACTGACTCTCACTGGGATACAGTTCCACACACACTGACTCTCACTGGGATACTGTTCCACACAGTCTGACTCTCACTGGGATACTGTTCCACACACACTGACTCTCGCTGGGATACAGTCCCACACACACTGACTCTCACTGGGATACAGTTCCACACACACTGACTCTCACTGGGATACAATTCCACACACACTGACTCTCACTGGGATACAGTTCCACACACACTGACTCTCACTGGGATACAGTCCCACACACACTGACTCTCACTGGGATACAGTTCCACACACACTGACGCTCACTGGGGTACAGTTCCACACACACTGACTCTCACTGGGATACAGTTCCACACACACTGACTCTCACTGGGATACAGTTCCACACACACTGACTCTCACTGGGATACAGTTCCACACACACTGACTCTGGCTAATGTTACGCCGTTGTTTAAGAAGGGTGCCAGGCAAAAGGCGGGGAATTATAGGCCGGTTAGTTTAATGTCTGTGGTAGGTAAAATGTTAGAAACCTTCATTAAGGAGGAAATAGCGAGGCATCTTGAGGGGAATTGCTTGATAGGGCGGACGCAACACGGTTTCATTAAAGGGAAGTCGTGTCTGACAAATTTACTGGAGTTCTATGAGGATGTGTCTAGGGCAGTGGATGGAGGAGAGCCGGTGGATGTGGTCTTTCTGGATTTTCAGAAGGCGTTTGACAAGGTACCTCACAAGAGGTTATTGCAGAAGGTCAGGGGACATGGAGTTGGGGATAGGGTGTTAGCGTGGATAGAGGATTGGTTGTCAAATAGGAGGCAGAGAGTGGGGGTCAATGGATGCTATTCGGATTGGCGGTTGGTGACTAGTGGGGTGCCCCAGGGGTCGGTGCTGGGGCCTCAGCTATTTACCATTTATATAGATGATCTGGAGGAGGGAACCGAGTGTAGGGTGTCGAAATTTGCTGATGACACCAAGATTGGGGGAAAGGCAAATTGTGCGGAGGGTGTGGAGAGTCTGCAGAAGGATCTAGATAGGCTGGGCGAATGGGCCAGGAAATGGCAAATGGAATTTAATGTTGGCAAGTGTGAGGTGGTCCACTTTGGTAGGAGGAATGGTAGGAAGGACTATTACTTACGGGGCGAAAAACTGCAGCAGGCGACGGTGCAGAGGGACCTCGGGGTCCTTGTGCATGAGTCGCAAAAACCCAGCTTGCAGGTGCAGCAGGTGGTCAGGAAGGCGAATGGGATGCTGGCCTTCATTGCGAAGGGGATTGAATATAAAAGTAGGGAGGTCTTGCTGCAGCTGTATAGGGCATTGGTGAGGCCGCAGCTGGAGTACAATGTGCAGTTTTGGGCGTCGCACCTGCGCAAAGATATTTTGGCCTTGGAGGGAGTGCAGAGGAGGTTTACTCGGCTGATACCGGAGTTGAGGGGTTGAGCTATGAGGAGAGGCTGAATAAACTAGGCTTGTACTCGTTAGAGTTTAGAAGAATGAGGGGAGATCTCATTGAGACGTATAAGATGATGAATGGGATGGATAGGATAGAGGTGGAGAGACTGTTCCCGCTCAAAAAAGACAGTAGGACTAGGGGGCACAGCCTCAAGATAAAGGGGGGGCGGTTTAGAACAGAGTTGAGGAGGAACTTCTTCACTCAAAGGGTGGTGAATCTCTGGAATTCTCTGCCCGTTGAAGTGGTGGAGGCTGCCTCGCTAAATATTTTTAAGAAACGGGTTGATGGGTTTTTGATAAGAGAAGTGATTAAGGGTTATAGGGAGAGGGCGGGAAGGTGGAGCTGAGTCACGACAGATCAGCCATGATCTTATTGAATGGCGGGGCAGGCTCGAAGGGCCAGATGGCCTACTCCTGCTCCTATTTCTTATGTTCTTATGATTCTCACTGGGATACAGATCCACACACACTGACTCTCACTGGGATACAGATCCACACATACTGACTCTCACTGGGATACTGTTCCACATACACTGACTCTCACTGGGACACAGTCCCACACACACTGACTCTCACTGGGATACAGTCCCACACACACTGACTCTCACTGGGATACAGTTCCACACACACTGACTCTCACTGGGATACAGATCCACACACAATGACTCTCACTGGGACACAGTTCCACACACACTGACTCTCACTGGGGTACAGTTCCACACACACTGACTCTCACTGGGGTACAGTCCCACACACACTGACTCTCACTGGGATAGAACATACAACATAGAACATTACAGCGCAGAACAGGCCCTTCGGCCCACGATGTTGCGCCGACCAGTTACAAAACAATGACCCACTAGCCTAAACCAATCCCTTTTCATCCATAAACCTATCCACAGATCTCTTAAACCCCCCCAAACTAGGTGCATTTACAACTGCAGCTGGCAGAGCATTCCAGTCCCTCACCACCCTCTGGGTAAAGAACCTACCCCTGACATCAGTCCTATAACTACCCCCCCTTAATTTAAAATCGTGCCCCCTCGTGCTAGCTTTCTCCATCCGAGGAAAAAGGCTATCACTATCTACCCTGTCTAAACCTCTAATCATCTTATATGTTTCAATGAGATCCCCTCTTAGCCGCCTTCGTTCCAGCGAAAACAACCCCAAATCTCTCAATCTCTCCTCATAGGATCTCCCCTCCATACCAGGCAACATCCTGGTAAACCTCCTCTGCACCCTCTCCAAAGCCTCTACATCCTTCCTGTAATGTGGGGACCAGAACTGCACACAAAACTCCAAGTGTGGCCGCACCAGAGTTGTGTACAGTTGCATCATGACGTTGCGACTCCTAAATTCAATCCCCCTACCAATAAACGCCAAGACTCCGTATGCCTTCTTAACAACCTTATCTACTTGATTCCCAACTTTCAGGGATCTATGTACACATACACCTAGATCCCTCTGCTCCTCCACACTATTCAAAGTCCTCCCGTTAGCCCTATACTCAACACATCTGTTATTCCTACCGAAATGAATTACCTCACACTTCTCCACATTAAACTCCATTCGCCACCTCTCAGCCCAGCTCTGCAACCTTTCTAAGTCATCCTGCAAACTATGACACCCTTCCTCACAATCTACCACACCTCCGACTTTGGTGTCATCAGCAAACTTACTAATCCACCCAACTATACCCTCATCCAGATCATTAATAAAAATTACAAACAGCAGTGGCCCCAAAACAGATCCCTGAGGCACACCACTTGTAACCGAACTCCATGACGAATATTTCCCATCAACCACCACTCTCTGTCTCCTATCTGCTAGCCAATTCCTGATCCAATTACCTAGATCACCCCCAATCCCATACATCTGCATTTTCTGCAGAAGCCTACCATGGTGAACCTTATCAAACGCCTTGCTAAAATCCATATACACCACATCAACTGCCTTACCCCTATCCACCTCTTTGGTCACTTTCTCAAAGAACTCGATAAGGTTAGTAAGGCATGACCTACCCGCTACAAAACCATGCTGACTTTCTCTAATCAACTCATTACTTTCCAAATAACTATAAATCCTGTCTCTAATAATCCTTTCCAAAACCTTACCCACCACAGAAGTAAGACTCACCGGTCTATAATTCCCAGGGAAGTCCCTTCTCCCCTTCTTAAACAATGGGACAACATTTGCTGTCCTCCAATCTTCTGGTACTATACCAGAGACTAACGACGACCTGAAGATCAGAGCCAGAGTCTCCGCAATCACCCCTCTTGCCTCCCAAAGAATCCTAGGGTAAATCCCATCTGGACCAGGGGACTTATCTATTTTCAATCCCTCTAAAATATCCAGCACATCCCGCGTATCAACTGCAATACTGTCTATTTCACTCCCCTGCACCCCAGTGTCCTCCTCAGCTACATTCCTGTCCCCTTGCGTGAACACCGAAAATAAATATTGGTTCAACGCCTGTCCAATCTCCTCCGGTTCCACACACAACTTCCCTCTACTGTCTGTAACTGGCCCTAATCTTGTCCTAACCAACCTTCTGTTCTTGACATACTTGTAAAACGCCTTAGGGTTCTCCTTAATCCTATCAGCCAAAATCATCTCATGTCCTCTTTTAGCCCTTCTTAACTCCCTCTTCAACTCCCTCCTAGCCAATCTAAAACTTTCTAATGCACTACCTGAGCCCTCAAGCCTCATCCGAACATACGCCTCCTTTTTCTTCCTAACCAACGAATCAACTTTTTGGGTGCACCACGGTTCCCTGGGCCTACCAAATCCTCCTTGCCTGACAGGGATATACTTATCACAGACCCGCAATAGCTGCTCCTTGAAAAATCTCCACATCTCGGATGTTCCCAGTCCCTATAATCTCCCATTCCAACCAATGCTTCCTAATTCTCTCCTAATAGCCTCATAATTACCCTTCCCCCAGCTGAAACTACTGACCCGAGGTCCATGCCTATCCCTTTCCAT
Source organism: Prionace glauca (assembly GCA_037974335.1). Taxonomy (NCBI): domain Eukaryota; kingdom Metazoa; phylum Chordata; class Chondrichthyes; order Carcharhiniformes; family Carcharhinidae; genus Prionace; species Prionace glauca. The sequence goes on from CM075731.1 coordinate 108,030,148, forward strand.
CACTAAGGTGAACGTAATCGAATTGTGGTCACTATCCCCAAACTGTACACCAACTTCCAAGTCTAGCACCTGGTCTGGCTCATTACCGAGCACCAAATCCAATATAGCCTCACCTCTCGTCGGCCTATCTACATACTGAGTCAAAAAACCTTCTTGCACACTTTGAACAAAAACTGACCCCTCTAACGAGCCAGAGCTGTAGCAATTCCAATTTACATGAGTAAAGTTAAAGTCCCCCATAACAATTACCCTATTACTTTCACTCCTAACAAGGATCGTCTCCGCAATCCTTTCCTCAACCTCTCTAGAACTTTTTGGAGGTCTATAAAAGACTCCCAACAGGGTGACCTCTCCTCTCCTATTTCTAATCTCCGCCCATACTACCTCAACAGACAAGTCCTCATCAAAGTTCCTCTCAGACACTGAGATACAGTCCTTGACCAATAATGCTACCCCACCCCCCCTTCTACCTCCTTGTCTACTCCGATTAAAGCATTTGTACCCCGGGACCTGCAACATCCATTCCTGACCCTGCTCTATCCAAGTCTCTGAAATGGCCACAACATCGAAGTCCCAGGTACTGGTCCACGCTGCAAGTTCATCCACTTTATTGCGAATACTCCTCGCATTAAAGTATACACATTTCAAACCACATTCCAAACCCTGTTCCGCCCCTCCCCCGCAATGCCGTGCACTGCAGTCCCCATCTACGCCCCCCTCACTTTCACCCCCTCTACTCAGGATCCCACCCCCCCTCTGAATCAGTTTAAACCACTCCGCATAACCTTAACAAATTTATCTCCCAGGATATTTGTTCCCCTTTGGTTCAGGTGAATCCCATCCCTCTGATAAAGGTCCCACCTTCCCCAGAACGAGCCCCAATTGTTCAAGTACTTAAACCCCTCCCTCCTGCACCATCCCCTCAGCCACGAGTTCAAGCTTTCCCTCCCTCTATTCCTCTCTAAACTATCCCGTGGCACAGGCAAGAGTCCAGAGATAACCACTCTGTCTGTCTTGGCCTTTAGCTTCCACCCCAACTCCATGAATCTCTGCTTAATGTCCCCTTCCCTTAGCCTTCCTATATCATGCGTCCCCACATGAATTATAACTTGGGGTTGATCTCCCTCTCCCCTGAGAGTCTTGAATATCCTCTCTGAGACATCCTGGACCCCAGCCCCTGGTAGGCAACACACCAGCCCTGAGTTCCTATCATTGCTACCGACTCTCCTATCCGTCCCTTTAACGGTGGAGTCCCCAATGACAAGACCTAATCTTTGGCTACCCCTAACCACCTGAGCTTTTACAGTAGGCTCATCCCCAGAGACCTGCTCCCTTTGGCTATCCCCAGTTGATCCCTCCTCAACTGTAGCCTCCAGGACCGAAAACCTATTTTGGAGGGGAACAGCCCCAGGGGATTGTCCCACCACATTCTTTTTTCCTCTCCTCGTGGCAGTGACCCAAGACTGGTTTCTAGGAGTGACTAACTCCCTATAACTCCTATCAATGTCCACCTCTGCATCCCGAATTTTGCGGAGCTCCTCTACTTCCACCTCCAACTCCTTTACACGCTCCTCCAGAAGCTGCATTCTAACGCACTTCCGACAAGTAAAATCCCCTGAAACACTACTGGAGTCCCTCACCACATACATCCCACAGGAGATGCAGCACACTGCCTGAACTGCCATCCCTGAAACAGTTACCAGCAGAAAAAATAAAAAATATTAAAAAGAAAACTTACCCACACTTATAATTTAGGTTAGAGGAGGTGGGAGGGTGGGATTCTCTACCAGTGTAGAGAATCGGGTATCCTCTCTCCGCTAATTTATAGGGTTAGGGGCCCAGAAAAAAAACTACAACTCCCGGTAAGTGTCCTAGTGACGACTTCCGGTTTTAACTAATTTAAAAAAAAAACGCCAAAAACTCGCAACTTTAAAAACTAAAAATAAAAGTTAGACAGAATAAACAGAAAAATGTACCCGTTGCTGCCTCCTCTGATGCCCAAAAATCGCTGCCTCTCGACTTTGCTCGCCAGAAACAATGAGCAATTGTTACAGTTCCACACACACTGACTCTCACTGGGATACAGTTCCACACACACTGACTCTCACTGGGATACAGTTCCACACACACTGACTCTCACTGGGATACAGTTCCACACACACTGACTCTCACTGGGATACAGTTCCTCACACACTGACTCTCACTGGGATACAGTTCCACACACACTGACTCTCACTGGGATACAGTTCCACACACACTGACTCTCACTGGGATACAGTTCCACACACACTGACTCTCACTGGGATACAGTTCCACACACACTGACTCTCACTGGGATACAGTTCCACACACACTGACTCTCACTGGGATACAGTTCCACACACACTGACTCTTACTGGGATACAGTTCCACACACACTGACTCTCACTGGGATACAGTTCCACACACACTGACTCTCACTGGGATACAGTTCCACACACACTGACTCTCACTGGGATACAGTTCCACACACACACTGACTCTCACTGGGATACAGTTCCACACACACTGACTCTCACTGGGATACAGTTCCACACACACTGACTCTCACTGGGATACAGTTCCTCACACACTGACTCTCACTGGGATACAGTTCCACACACACTGACTCTCACTGGGATACAGTTCCACACACACTTACTCTCACTGGGATACAGTTCCACACACACTGACTCTCACTGGGATACAGTTCCACACACACTGACTCTCACTGGGATACAGTTCCACACACACTGACTCTCACTGGGATACAGTTCCACACACACTGACTCTCACTGGGATACAGTTCCACACACACTGACTCTCACTGGGATACAGTTCCACACACACTGACTCTCACTGGGATACAGTTCCACACACACTGACTCTCACTGGGATACAGTTCCACACACACTGAGTCTCACTGGGATACAGTTCCATACACACTGACTCTCACTGGGATACAGTTCCACACACACTGACTCTCACTGGGATACAGTTCCACACACACTGACTCTCACTGGGATACAGTTCCACACACACTGACTCTCACTGGGATACAGTTCCACACACACTGACTCTCACTGGGATACAGTTCCACACACACTGACTCTCATTGGGATACAGTTCCACACACACTGACTCTCACTGGGATACTGTTCCACACACACTGACTCTCACTGGGATACAGTTCCACACACACTGACTCTCACTGGGATACAGTTCCACACACACTGACTCTCACTGGGATACAGTTCCACACACACTGACTCTCACTGGGATACAGTTCCACACACACTGACTCTCACTGGGATACAGTTCCACACACACTGACTCTCACTGGGATACAGTTCCACACACACTGACTCTCACTGGGATACAGTTCCACACACACTGACTCTCACTGGGATACAGTTCCACACACACTGAGTCTCACTGGGATACAGTTCCACACACACTGACTCTCACTGGGATACAGTTCCACACACACTGACTCTCACTGGGATACAGTTCCACACACACTGAGTCTCACTGGGATACAGTTCCACACACACTGACTCTCACTGGGATACAGTTCCACACACACTGACTCTCACTGGGATACAGTTCCACACACACTGACTCTCACTGGGATACAGTTCCACACACACTGACTCTCACTGGGATACAGTTCCATACACACTGACTCTCACTGGGATACAGTTCCACACACACTGACTCTCACTGGGATACAGTTCCACACACACTGACTCTCACTGGGATACAGTTCCACACACACTGACTCTCACTGGGATACAGTTCCACACACACTGACTCTCACTGGGATACAGTTCCACACACACTGACTCTCATTGGGATACAGTTCCACACACACTGACTCTCACTGGGATACAGTTCCACACACACTGACTCTCACTGGGATACAGTTCCACACACACTGACTCTCACTGGGATACAGTTCCACACACACTGACTCTCACTGGGATACAGTTCCGCACACACTGACTCTCACTGGGATACAGTTCCACACACACTGACTCTCACTGGGATAGAGTTCCTCACACACTGACTCTCACTGGGATACAGTTCCACACACACTGACTCTCACTGGGATACAGTCCCACATACACTGACTCTCACTGGGATACAGTTCCATATACACTGACTCTCATTGGGATACAGTTCCACACACACTGACTCTCACTGGGATACAGTCCCACACACACTGACTCTCACTGGGATACAGTTCCACACACACTGACTCTCAGTGGGATACAGTCCCACACACACTGACTCTCACTGGGATACAGTTCCACACATACTGACTCTCCCTGGGATACAGTCCCACACACACTGACTCTCACTGGGATACAGTTCCACACACACTGACTCTCACTAGGATACAGTTGCACACACACTGACTCTCGCTGGGATACAGTTCCACACACACTGACTCTCACTGGGATACAGTCCCACACACACTGACTCTCACTGGGGTACAGTTCCACACACACTGACTCTCACTGGGGTACAGTTCCACACACACTGACTCTCACTGGGATACAGTCCCACACACACTGACTCTCACTGGGGTACAGTTCCACACACACTGACTCTCACTGGGGTACAGTTCCACACACACTGACTCTCACTGGGATACAGTCCCACACACACTGACTCTCACTGGGGTACAGTTCCACACACACTGACTCTCATTGGGACACAAGCAAAATGCTGGAACCCGAGAGAAAAACAGAAAATTGTGGATGTTCTCGGTGACAGTGTTGGTGGAGAGGGAATCGAGGGGACATTTATATAGATGATCTGGAGGAGGGAACCGAGTGTAGGGTGTCGAAATTTGCTGATGACACCAAGATTGGCGGAACGGCAAATTGTGCGGAGGGTGTGGAGAGTCTGCAGAAGGATCTAGATAGGCTGGGCGAATGGGCCAGGAAATGGCAAATGGAATTTAATGTTGGCAAGTGTGAGGTGGTCCACTTTGGTAGGAGGCATGGTAGGAAGGACTATTACTTATGGGGCGAAAAACTGCAGCAGGCGACGGTGCAGAGGGACCTCGGGGTCCTTGTGCATGAGTCGCAAAAACCCAGCTTGCAGGTGCAGCAGGTGGTCAGGAAGGCGAATGGGATGCTGGCCTTCATAGCGAGGGGGATTGAATATAAAAGTAGGGAGGTCTTGCTGCAGCTGTATAGGGCATTGGTGAGGCCGCAGCTGGAGTACTGTGTGCAGTTTTGGGCGCCGCACCTGCGCAAGGATATTTTGGTCTTGGAGGGAGTGCAGAGGAGGTTTACTAGGCTGATACCAGAGTTGAGGGGGTTGAGCTATGAGGAGAGGCTGAATAAACTAGGCTTGTACTCGTTGGAGTTTAGAAGAATGAGGGGAGATCTCATTGAGACGTATAAGATGATGAATGGGATGGATAGGATAGAGGTGGAGAGACTCTTCCCGCTCAAAAATGACAGTAGGACTAGGGGGCACAGCCTCAAGATAAAGGGGGAGGCGGTTTAGAATGGAGTTGAGGAGGAACTTCTTCACTCAAAGGGTGGTGAATCTCTGGAATTCTCTGCCCGTTGAAGTGGTGGAGGCTACCTCGCTGAATTATTTTTAAGAAACGGGTTGATGGGTTTTTGATAAGAGAGGGGATTAAGGGTTATGGGGAGAGGGCGGGAAGGTGGAACTGAGCCACGACAGATCAGCCATGATCTTATTGAATGGCGGGGCAGGCTCGAAGGGCTAGATGGCCTACTCCTGCTCCTATTTCTTATGTTCTTGTGTTATGTCTGGATGATTCCTTGTCAGAGCTGTCATTATTTTGCTTTTATATTAATTGTAACTCCTTCCCTATGCAGGGAGTGTGTTCAGCTCTTTCCTGCTCTCCGCCTGTGTCTCTGTGATGTTGGTAGTTGCTCAGTTTAGGACTGTCCAGGTGGAAAGTGACTGGACACTGCCTGCCAATGGTATCTCCAGTGTGAGAAATATATCTTCCCACAGAGGGGCTGTGGGCCACAGCTCTCCCCTGGCCCTCCCTGAGCTGAGTGAGTACAGGCCGCGATGGGCCCAATGGCCTCGTTCCACACTGTCGGGATTCTGTGATGCTGTGAGTGCAGTCAGTGGGATTCCGGCTGGAATTGGGAATGGGAGACTCTGCGTGTCACTGACCTGTCTCCTGCCAAATGGGGAGATATTCGTCCTGCTGAATGTCCAACATGATCTCCAGGCCACTGCCCATTCCGCTTTGCTTCGCTTTCTTGATGTTGGTTTTGTTGGCGTTGAAACACAGTGAGCACGTGA